>JAFIDM010005346.1:33469852-33482594 GCA_023159025.1 Thereuonema tuberculata | reverse complement strand
AACTGTTTCCGGCGTTATTTCTAAAACCGGTTTGAATTGTAAAAATGGTTTTTTCTTAACCTCATACCTTTTCAATAGCTTAATGACAGATAGACTTCAGTTAAAAAACACTAAACTTAGCGTAATTTACTAAATTTACTAAATATTTTCTGACTTAACTAGTGACCTTTATCGTACATACAGTGTTATTGCTATTTTGCATCTATCAATTCGAGAATTTAGAAAATTCTGAATTATTAACATCACCGGGAATTAGTTTCTTAATTAATTTTCACTTCAATGATATTAGAAAAGAATAGCTTTAATCTTTTTTTAAGTTTACAGTTCAAAGTTAAGAGAAAATAATTCTCTTAACTTTACAGTTTCAAAAAGCTGAAAAATAAATCAATGTTTCGAAAGAAAAAGTAAATATTAAATAAGGAGATATCATAGAAAAAGTAATGTTCACCAGCAAAATGAACTTTAAGGTTAAAGGGAAGAACTTCAAAAGCGTGGATTCATTTAACAGGTTTTTCTACACTGGTTCTTTATAGGTTTTTTTGGAGAAACCTTGCTTTAAATATTACATTAATGGGAATTAGTAAGCGAATGAAATTTCGTTGTTTGTGGAATCAATTATGAGAACTGGTGTTGGAGAGTCGAATGGTCTATGTTGTGACAGAACATGTCAGTCAGTTTTTCGTCTGAAATGTTTACCCGCGTCCTTTTTTTTTAAGTCAAAAAGACTCAAGAAGCTGCCAACTGTCTTTAAGTAGGTTTCCACCCAATGCTCTATTTGCTAACGTCGGGTTTCATGAGACATTAACTTTCGTCAGATGAAATGTCCAGGCTGAAAAGTTAGGAAAGAAAGTGTACGCGGCTGGAAAGAAATCTAGGACTAGTTCTTTGAAGGAAATCTAATTAGAAAATGTTGTTTGTTACTCCACTGTTTAATTGCATAGCTTTAAGGGATAAATTAAACTTTACGGTCATATCAATACTCCTTGGAATTTTATCAGATTAAGAGCCTTCAGACCCTTTTCAGATTAAAATTGGTTAACCCTCTCCAGCTATTCTTATAATTTGCTAAGTTCTACTTAAACATACTTTCAACAATAACTACTATATGTTACTAATCCACATATCTTCTTTAAATCTCTTCTTCTGCTTATCATAATTTAAATAAATACTACTTCTACTCTCATAACATTAAAAAAAATATCTTTTTTAATGGAAACGAATTTTCGAAAGCATACTCTTTGCTTTCTTTTTCAAGTTTGTTTGATAACAATATGTTCTCAGGTGAACTTACATTGCGTATATATAGTTATCAACAATCACAATACTGTAATAACATCTACATTCTTACATTAATATTAGAATGTCTTAATTGCCGTAAAATTTATATTGGAGAGAGTAAAAGAACAACTCTTGAAAGAGCAAAAGAACACATATACTGTATTAAAAATAAATTAGAGTACAAGTCTGATGTAGCTGATCATTGTTCTCGAACGGGCCACTGTATTAAAGATGAGGTCAAATACTAGGAAAAGATTGGAGAGCTTCATGATAAGAAATACCAAGAACTTAAATTTCAATAAAAATATTGGCTTAGAAGTAGAGAGTATGTTTGTAAAATTAGCTAATGAAATGGTAAAAAAATGCTTCAAATGAAGCAAAAAAATCTGTAATAATTAATGAATTCAATGAATTGTAAATGATCAATTATTGTAATAATAATGTAAGAATGTAGATGTTATTACAGTATTGTGATTGTTGATAACTATATATATGCAATGTAAGTTCACCTGAGATCATATTGTTATCAAACAAATTTGAAAAAGAAAGCAAGGAATAGGCTTTCGAAAATTCGTTTGGATTAAAAAATATATTTTATTTTAATGTTATGAGGGTAGAAGTAGTATTTATTTAAATAACTTCTGTAGTCAAAATATTCTTCATTTTCAAAAAAGGAATGAAACGAAAAATTAAATTTTTAAAAGTATCAAAAACCATCTTATTTAAAAAAAAAATTCTTCTTGAAACTACAAACTAAAACTCTTCTTGAAATTCTTGTAATTATATAAAAACTACAAACATTTTCCAAGCAAATTTTCTATTTTAGAATTGATGTTGATAAAAATCTTATTCAAAGTAAGGTTCGATAAAACATTTCTCAAAAGCTGCATCATTTATCTTTTCACATGATCTAGCAACTTAAAAATACGATTAGTTCGTTTTCAGTTTATTTTACAAATTAGAAGTAAAATAAAGTCGCAATTATTCAAGTTTTGTAACAGTAAATCGACAATTACACTTTGGTAATATCGATACAAAATATTTTTTTATCATTTTACGAAAGACTAACTGAAGATTCTACAACTTTCTTGAGATTTTTCTACAGAATTTTATAATAATTATGATTAGTATTAATAGAACATATTTTGTTTAAAGTTTTTTCAAAGTAATTTCCTTATCTCAACAAAACATAAAAGACAACACAAGTAACAAAGGTTGCTCCAATGTGTCACATCTTCCTTATTTCTAACTTCAAAGTTTCCTAATTCTTATCCTAATATTTTTCAATGGGCTGTTAACTTGTCCATATATCTCTTTAGCGCTTAAGTTCATCTTGTTTTGGGGATCTACTATACATTAAATAATCTTGAATTGCAAATAAAATATGTACATTATGTTTTTTTTAATAATCAGGAGTAGTTCCAGATTTATTTATTGGAAGAATGATTGGAAAAACAATGCTGAATGCTTTCATTGTCTAATTAAGCTATTGTCTTATGATGAAAGATAAACAGATGCAGCTAGATGAGCATCATTATAGACAATTTATTGTTTCTGGAAATATATAACAAAATTATCTATTTAATCTGTCCTGTATTCATGCTAATTTTTCTTCTTAAATTATTTTGGCAACTAAATTGGAAAATTTAATTTTCAATTTCCTACAAATCTACCCATTACCTGACATTCATTCTTCATCTTACGGACTTTTTTCCTACATCTGGACATAAATACGATCGGGACAATTAAACGCCTATCAAGGTTAGATAGGATTTCTCTTTATTGCATTAACGAGTTTCCTTAGCCCCTGTCATTACCTTAAGAGGCAATTAATTGAATAACGATAATAACCAATTGGAAGGTCTCACTCCTTTAGTCTATTCTTTAGTTTATTCATCACAGTGACGATAAAAATCTCCATTCCATTACTTGTAGCTGCTTTAGTTATGGAAATCCTTCAAGGGCTCCAGAAATTTAATTTATGTCAAACACATAAGTAATAAGAAAATAAATAAAGAATCTTCTCATTTCTGACTTTAATCAGATCATTTTGGATTGTTTGAGTATTCTCATCGATAGGAATTGAATGTTAACAGTTCAGTAGACACTCAGTTTTAAAGAAACAGACAAGCAAATTAGAAAAGATTCTTGCCAAAGTTACTCTTGGTATTATCCACACTAATTCTAACTGATGAATGACTTTAGTCAAGTTTTTTGCTCTTTGGTTCTTCATGAATTGCTTAAGTAGTTCTTTAATTCAATCTATTTTAATAAAACATTTCTCTTTCTTCTTTTTACCATCTCCTGTATCATCTACTTTATGGTGTTCTTCAGCGTTCCATGATATAAATTCTATAAACATATTCACTTTAGAGACTTTATATAGTCTCTATCCTATACATTTCATTTGTTTATTCACTTTTACGTTTTTTTAGATGAAGAAGTTTTTTTTTATCTAAATACATCCTCATAAACCCATCGGCCTCTTCTTTTCTTCCCAATTCTCCTTCCGTTCCTTTTTATTTTCTTCCCTCTCACTCGTCTTTTCCTCAAACGTGCCATAATGCTTTGTCTCTTAACCCCTCTAGAGTCAGTGACAACTTCTCTTCAGCGAAAGTACATTATCTCTATCTTTCAATGTATCACTATCTTTCTATTCTATATCAGTAGGTCGTTTCGATGTTTGAGTATTAACAATTACTATATTATTTTCATATTATCTAATTAAAATTATTAGAAATAGATGTGCTTGCTTTTCTTGATACAATAAATTCAATAAGTAGCATTTTCAAGTCCTAGTCAATAAATAAATAAATTTTCATGTTTGAAACCTAATTAAAATATTGTAAGTAGCAAAATTTACAGTAAATCGTTTAGTCTACATAATCATTTGCAATTTTTGTTTTATTTTTATTACAAGTAATTCGTGTATTAAATACAATAGTTCCAAAAATAAGCTTTTGATTTTAGTGAACTGTTTGTAATGCATTTTGAAACGTATGAAAATTTTTATTTTAGCTCGGCAGAGAATTGTGATATAAATACAAATATATTAATTAAATAACTAAATATTTAACATTTTTTATTAACAGTTTACAAAGAACAAATGAACGTTGTTACTTTTGAAACGAATAAAAAAAAAAACAACAATAATATTATTGCTAGCCGTGCTGGCGTGGCCGTGCGGTTTAGCCGGCGGGCTGCTGTTGTGGCCGATTCGCCAGTACCTGGGTTCGAATCCCGGTGGTGGCATGGCTGTTTCTTTCTTCTTCTGTGTTTCGTCCGTTTCCCACCTGGGACTAACTACCTCAGGGTTATCCTGGACGGGATATAATTCTCGTCCCCCCTTTCTTGAATTTCACTAGCCTCGCCCTGACGTTGTCAGGTTGAGCTAGTTACGTGGTCCCTAGTTGGCCAAATTCGATAAAAGGAAGGAATATTATTGCTATAGTTTTGGATCATTAATTATTTCTCTTTAAAGGATTTTAAGAATAAGTTTTACATTATGTCTTCTCAGCTTGGCTGATATACTAATACAGTAACCAATACATCCAAATATGGGTTAGGAAAGTCAATAATGGGTAATGAAAAACATATCACGAAAAATCTAGTTTAGATTTCAATTGAATATTTATTTCACAGTTTGAAACTTTTCAGAGTGAGTTTGAAGTAAATTTTTTATTCTCTTAATATTTCGATAACTTTAAGAATTCAAAATCTAAATTCATTATTTAAATCTTAGTAACGAAATTTCTACAGTTCAAATGATATTCAAACCTTAGATTATATCCAGACAAAATTGATCGCCCAAGTAAACATTTATTTGAAGTTCCAAACTTAACGTGCTATAAAGATTGTTCACTACATTGAATCTAAATTCATTTTTTTCTTTCAAAGATTTTTCATTCCTTTGTATATTAAGAGGCGTTACAAAAAACCTGAGCTTATAACTAAATATATAATGTCTTTTGGTGGTAGGGTTACAATATATTAGAGTAGTGTTGATTAGGTTCAATAATAATCAGCAATAAGATGAATTTTCATCCACTGTCTTTCAGAAACTTGTAAAATGTTTGCAGATTAAAGGAATAAATTTATCTCAAGAAATGAAAAAGTAAATGCTAGCATATTTGGTAAGTGAAGCGAATAAGGAATGCAGATTAACAACAAAAGCTAAATTCCATTTTACTTACCATCAACCAGAATAATTTACGCGAACAATTTGGACAAAGTGCTGTTGGAGTACAAATTATTTCTGATCTTCAGAATAAAAGAAATTCTCTTTTATAGGGGACGTGATTTACGATAGGATTGCATCGTTTCAAATGGGAAGCCGAGGCAAAGCAAGAGTGGAAAGTGATGTATGATTTAGTGCGTTGGTTTTCGACATTACTATTACAAATTAAATTTTCTACATTTTTCTAAGTTGCTTCTTATTGATAGTCGAAAAGAGCAGATATCTCTTAACGAGTGGAATGTATTTCTGCTGCTGGAAGTTTTTTTTTTTTAGTTTTTTTTCGATTTCCTTTTTTTCCCTTCTTGGCTGTTGCTTGATCGTGGAATGAAAGTCATCGTAATGCATCTTGTCGTCTTGGGAAATCACTTAATTAATCATTTACGATTTAATTTAAGAAGTAAACATGCAAAGCCGGAAATTAAAGACGCTAAATCCTTGGAGCTTTGACTAAATTCAGCTGATTGTACAATTTCTTTTTCTTCTTAAATACATTTAGCAATCAAATACCGCAGCCCAGGAACTAAATTTATAATCAGGACTCCTTTTACAATGCTCTAATTCGCCTCAAATCTGCAAAGAAGTCAGCCATGTTGGATTGTAGTTGTGATTTCGAAAACAAAATCCACAATCCACTCAGCCACTTTATTACATAACAAAGCTTTGGACGATGAAAAGTTTGTTGGAACTAGATCCGTTTTGAGTCTGGGGGTTAATTTGATTTAATTTATTCAAGCACACTCCAATAATTCAGAAGAGTTAATTACAAAAGTGTAGAAATGCATGCTGTTTCAGTAAATCCACATGACGGTATTCATATTATGGTAATGTGTGATTGTGTTTCCCTTAGCATCATCCAAATTTATTAGACTGATACAGAAACGAAAAGATTCGTTGCATCTGATATGTAACAATCGTGTATTTACCGATGCTTTAGATGTCTTGAAATTCTGTATTGAACAATCGAAAAATGAGGAAATCATAAAATATATTAAGTCAAATACTACAATAAAGCAAGCAATTCTTGAAATTTTAAGATTTAAGTGTTCGCAGTGGTATATAGCACATAAACAAAATTTTAATTTTATTTATATAATCATATACATTTAATCTTATACTTTAATAATCTACACAATTATTTTTTATAATTTAATAATAAGGTAATTTGGGGAAAGATGCAAGTAGGGGCAAGACGCAAGTTTTGTAATATTTCGTTTTATTAAAAGCTAGATGGCAGAATTTTCAACGGCCAAGCGTAGAAGCATTCTATGTGAAGGTTGCTGTTAAAAGTTTTCAATTTTACATCGAGTTCAATCGTAGTTAAATTGAAAACTAAACTCTTTGGACTTGTCAATACTTAAGTTCTAATATTTAGTTGACCATACTTAAGGTTTAGCGCTCGTTGTATCACAGCAAACTTAATATAGCCTTGATGTGATTGTCACGTGGTTCTTTGTGAGTGAATGTTAGGTTGAAGCAACATGGCAAGTCCCGCTGAACAAAAATAAATCTTTGTGGTGTCTTCCCTCAATGCTTGGGGGAAGATGCAACATATTAAAGAATAATGATTTCCAAATACTTCACCCTATTTAAATATAAATTATAATTATATTTTTCATATAATTATTATCAAATATCAAAAATCCGACACATGAAGCATTTATTTGTTATTAATTTTAAAAGATATGATTTTTTTATGCCCATGAATTATTAAATTGTTAATTTTATATTTTTATTTTTTAATAATTATTATTATTCTTTGTTCGTAAGTGTTGTATTGAGTCAAGTCTTACAAAATATACCAATACAATTTCTACCATATTACTCAGAAATTACTGAACTTATTTTATACCAACAAAAAAATACAATAAATAGAATCAATTCAATATTAACTCTTAGATATAATCGTTTTTATTTAATGTAATAAAATTAATTAATTCAGTTCATTTAATGATTCAGTTAATTTATTTATTTGAATTAGTTTTATGATAAAAAAGGGTTCCAAATGCGATTGGTTCCAATGTGTAAAATGCAAAAAAAAAATTACTCCAAGAAAACTGCAGCAAGAACAACTTATATTGTGCAGTGTGAAGTGTTTTTCTTCAGTGCCGCATGTCTAATTTATGGTCAATGTAATATTTACAAAGGCTTATTAAATATTGGCTGAATATACTTTGTTTTTCTTAGTAATTGTAAACTTTATAACCTGTGGCATCTTACCCGCATATTGGGGGAACATGCCACTTTTGATGAAGTTAATTTAAGGGCATTTTTGTGTTTGTTGCATTTACTGTAGTGCATTAAAATTTTTTGCACTTAACAGTTCTAAGAACGAGCAATATTTTTACATGTTTCAATAAGTTTTTTGATTTCTCGTTTTCAAGTAAAAAAATAATAATTGTCAAGTGTGGCGTCTTCCCCCAAATTACCTAATACGTTTAATCTTAATTATACATTTTCAACCTATTTTAGGTAATTGTAAGTCTAAGTGAAATTTCTATTTTTTTTAACTTGAGAAATATTATATATTAAAATTCGGAAATATTTTCAAGTAAATATAATTAATTTGAACTTGTTTATGATTTAAAAGTTTATTAATTCAGTCAAGCCATTCAACGAAACTTAACAGAATCTGTTTTTCAAGACTTCCAGGAAACAAACATTTTTCCTGCTTCTAACTTATTTAAGAAAAGAAATTAAATTGAAAAAGAAAATATTAATCTTAATGAATGGTTCTTAAAGGGGCTCCTAAACTCACGTGAAGTAAGTCCTTTTAAGATACTCAATCAAACTGCATTCCAAAATAAGTAAACTCACAAAATAACACTTTACCACTCTAAAGGGTAATAAATAAATGGTTAGATGAGGGTAATACATAATAAATAAATAAAATTCAGTCTTTAGCTTTGAACTGGACAATCAAAACTTCTGAAAATTCGAAAATTAAGAACTAAAAGAAAGGCTGAAGACAAAAATATGGATGGCTCGGCTCCGGATAATATCATAAGAATAAGTAAAAAGTTCGAATGTAATCTTAATTACATTGAAACTATTGACTTGTACTTACACAAGGTAAAGCGTTTGTAGTTAAAATTATTTATAAATGTGATTCATAGGCAAAGTGTTTAATTTAATATCGCTTTCACGTAACTTCATTAATATAATATAAACCTCGATTTAATCTTAGATAAATTAATTAATTATAATTTGTTGTTTTTGATGTAAATTTCGATATTTCTTGTAATTAATGGAAAATAAATAGTTTTGTGAATAATAATCGATTATTATTGTAAATTCCAGAAAACCAAAACCAAACAAGATTGAAACTTTATTGTAACAAAAACATTGGAAACTGCACTTCAACAATGTAGTTTAGCAACTTACACACCCTGAAAGAGAAAGGCACCAATTCATAAGTTTAGACGATGATGTATCAGCACATCTGGACATCTGTCATAGGAGAGATGAAGATACAGCGAATTGTATATGATGCAGGATATTTATGCCAGGCTGGAATAAGACGCCATCCATAGATCACTATCTTTGTGATACATTTGTCTTCCCAACAGAACACAACCAAGGAGAAATTTTTACAGATGAATCATTAAAAAAAAAAAAAATAAAAACTTTGAATTATTAGAAAGACACAATCTTAACATAATGTTAATAAACCTTTTCAACCATGAATTATTTTTTGTTGAAGAGTTCTTTTTTTTCATATCTCATCATTATACATGCCATTAGGTTTTAAGAAAATTTCTGAATTTTTCCTAGTATGTTTAAGAAATATAACAAATTGCTTTAAAGCAACAACGGGGCTGAAGAGATATTAGGCAAATGAATACACTTTTCTTTATTACATTTTACTTTATTGTTATTTTCTAATAATTTTCGTTTATTATGTGCTTTTTCGAACATTAGAATATGATGACAATATAATTAACATATTTTGTGGATTACTAATCACCAAAAAGAAAAAAGTCGTTACAATGCAGTACAAAATAAGAGGTGTAAAACCAATTTTGAAGTTAAAAAAGTCGAAATATCTTTCTATATATAATTAATTATATTACTTACAAATTTTTAAAATTATTAATTTTCCTAATAAATGAAGACTCAGTTGCCTTACAATTATAGTAAACATACTGAAGTGATAAAAGCAGGTTTTGCTCCTTGTCAAACATGTTTTGCCTTACATTTTTGGCATGCTATGTAAATTCACCCAAGGTAGATGAAAAAATCTACTCCATCCTTTTTCATTTCAATATGTTCTAACCAATGGTGAAATCCGTCGTATCTAATACCATTTTTTGCGGTACAATTTCTGTTTTCTGTTTGTGCTGTGGCGAAGAGCTAACTAATGCCTCAACAATGTTCCACAAACAATGTAAATTTATATAATTTCAGATATTCGTCCCAGAATACAACCCGAAGCCATATATAATTTCCAGACTATAAATATCTCGTAACTATTTTGCAGCTTCTGCAATTTACTTTGATGTACTGCTTTAGCGAATTCCATCCTTTGAAAAGGATTTGTCTTCAAGTAATTTCCTATTTTGTTTCGCATCTGCAATAACACTATTACGTTCTTCGAAACTTATAAGGTTACTTCTCGCATTTATTCACTTTTGGAACCAAAGTAGCTGCCTGATTTATTCACTTCCGGTCCCAATTTTGCTTTAAGCAACATAGATTTTAAAATAAAATTGACCGCAGATGTAAAAATATTTTAATTTCCAATACCTTATATATATATATATTTATATATAATCGATACACTCTTCGAAAATAATAATTGAAATGAAAATTAAATAATAAAAATACAGTTTATAATAAGAAAACAATGAGTCAGTTCGAAACAATGTATCCCGCCAATTCCTTTGTTTTCATGCAACAATGGTGATTGCCTGGGAGTAGGAAACTCAACAAGTCTGCCATTTCTTGTAAGAATTAAAAAGTACAAATATCTAGCTTTTAAGCCATATCAGGGTTTAAGAGGAAATGTTATGCAGTACCGTCATAAGCCAAGCCTAATTCATTTTCTTTTAGAGGAATATGGACTGAAAGGGTTCAGATTCGAAAATTATTTTAATACAAGAAGATCAAACACTAAGTTCTGCAGCATTAAATATCAAATACTTATTGATTTTTTTTTTTTCTTTGTAGGTTATCTATAAGAAACTGAGTGAAATCAATATTTACACTCAACGATTATTTGGCCAACTCCAAAATTAGAAATGATTAAGCTTCTTATTAAATCTTACTTAAGGTAAATTTAAAAAAGTGGCTGATGGCTGATGTAATGATTAATCATTTTTGGTCAGATGTCCCACATTTGAAACTTGAGCTTCTACTTCAACTAACTTTAGTTCTTATACGTTTATGTATACTTTTAAGTTCTTATAGAAAAAAAAAAGATATTGTAGCATTTTGATAATAAATACATACATTCACATTGTTTACGAAATTTTTCTACCTACAAGAAAAGCTATAAGATGAGGTAATTCATTTTGTGGCAGTTATTATCTCCTTTTCCATAGTCAAATTCGTATATTCAAAGTTGGTGAGTAAACTGGTGTTCTACGTGATTTTTTTGAAGCCACTTGAATTTAACAATATAGTGATTTTCGTGCTCTAGATTAGAAGGGTTATAAAATCTATCGTGTATTGTTTTTACCGTATAGAATTTTTTATCGTATAGAGATTTTACTTTATTTGAATACTTGGTAATATTAAAATCTGTATCGCAACAGACCAGGCAGGTCCTTGAATGTGCGCGGGATTTAGGCTACCCATTGATGGTCGACCAAAGGGACTAGTTATGGTCGGATGATCAGCTCAGCGTTCACCCGCCTTCAACCCTCGATTAAGACATCCGTTATTCATTTGAGAGAGCTGGATGAACACTAGGGTCCGTCTGGAGGAGATACAATGGTGAAAAAATCCCAAACCATCGCCTGGAATTGAACCCGGACTCCTCCAGTTCGCAGTCAAGTGCGTAATCCACACTTGTTTAGGATAAATTGTTAAAATATTATGGTAATTGCTAACAACAATCATGACAGCTCGTATTATGAGAAGACAAGCCGAGTACCATCGCTTCGCTCCGGAACCATTACATACATAGCATAAAAAAACTTTATTTATTTAGCAAATTAATATCGAGATCGGAAAATATGCGAGTTGTGGCTTTCACAACTCAGATGTATTGCGGGTTTGCCGTCACATACTTCATAGTCATTTTAAAGCGAAGATATAAATCCTCTTTATTCCTTATCCCGTGGTAATTTCGAAAAATCCGGCCTTATTCCTTGTCGACATCATAAAGGAAGCCTATGTGCAAAATTTCAGCTTTCTAGCTCCAAGGGTTTGGGCTGGAAGTTGATGAGTACGTGAGTGAGTCAGAACTTTTCTTTTTATATACTGAGATTAGAACCATCATCGTCTAGAAATTATAGTTCTAGAAATTGCGAATATGATTTTTTCGAATTTGAACCAAGAAATCAAGATTCAAAATATCCTATATCCTTCTATGAAATTGTATGTTTTTTTATGTATTAATCAAAATACTGTACAGTAATGTACAATAAACAGTTGTAACGGTAAGCAAACAGCATATCTCTGAAAAATAGTTCAATCCCTAGGATTTCTCCAAACTGAGACAGTACATTTTATGCGTAATGCAGATACAAATATAGGAAGTCAGAATTCTTTAATGAAATTGGAATTTTTCTATAAACTAATATTATTAAGCGAAATATACTAGATACTTAGATTTTAGTAACATAATTATGATGTCAATGGTTTACAAATCGGCAACTGATTTCCTATCGAGTACAGATTTAGTGAAATCTGCTCAGCCCTTTCATTTAACGTTGGCAGTCATCCGATAGCAAGTAATTTACATCCTGTGTAGATAAAAATATATACAATGATGAATTTTGGCAAATTAAATTGCTCGTTCCATAATGAAAGACCAAATGAGGCTCTAAATTGATCCCTCTATCTATCATGAAAGTTAGATGGCTTCTGTGCAGAAGGGTTGGGCTATCTTTTTGTTTTCTGTTAACTTTCAACTAAAGATCATGGATTGATAAGCATAGTGCAACATAAAGTGCATAAAATGCATAACATAAATCCTTTATGTTATTATTCTTCTGCAGCCTTATGTAGCTTTCCTTTTATTAATACTTTTTTACTTTCTTTTTGTTTTCTTTCTTATCCTTG
>JAFIDM010005346.1:33435020-33469842 GCA_023159025.1 Thereuonema tuberculata | reverse complement strand
CTGTGATGAAATTAAGTTCAAAACTAAAATATGAAGAAAAGACGCATTCATAAATAAAAAGAAAAGTCTACTAAAGAGAAGAAATAAAGCAGTAGTTATAAAGTAGGAAATAAATAGAGATATAACGGAGGTACATTAATAAAGTGACACGCTGACTTTATTTTATTTTCTCTTTCTACAAATAAAATTCAAGATATACTAATTGACCAAAAAACCTATTTATTGGCCAATGGCGTTGATTCCTCGCTTCTATGGATATGTTTGGGGTCAAACTGGAGTCGTATTGCTTTGATTATTATTTCAGTGATATAAAGATGCAACGAGCTACGTTTTGATTCATTTATTTTAAGTTACAGAAAAAAATCATCGTGGCAGCAGTGCAACAAGTTTTATTTAATGGATTTGGATTATGTATATGTATAGTATTCGTAATTTGTTTTGTTGAACGTTGAACTGCAGTGAATTATTCTTGTAGACGGTTTTTTTTTCTTTATGAATATCTCTTTGCTTTTCAATGGCAATAGTTGCTTGTATTTCTGGTTTTAACCATGAAAGATTTCCTTTGTTTTCCTGTAAGTTCTTATTTCATTTCTTCTGGCGATCTTTTCTACCGTATTCGCTATTTGTTGCACATTATCCTTGAGGTCACCGTTCGTTTGTTTGTTGTTGCTGTTACTGTTTTTCCTTTTCCTCTTCCTTCGTCCCAACCTCTTCTTCTTCTCCTTAACTGCAGGGCTTCACGATCACTACAATCGTTTTATTTCTCTCTCATGTTTTTCAAACCTTTATCTGTAACCGACATATTGAACAACTAACACCAGTCTCCACTTGCCCGATGGGTAAGAATTGACAGGATTGGTTTGGTAACAGGCTTTAATTGACAGGCTTTATTATGAACAGCTGCCTTAACTTGTTAATATAGTTGGACAGCTCAGGACAATGTCGCTCTGTTACTTCCAAAACTGACTTAGTTGATTAACAACCAAATGAATTAGGTGATATATATGTTTTGAATGACATCTTATAAAATTACTGAAGCACTTATTAAGGATTTAAGACAACAAATTCAAAATTAACTGAAGATCAGGACTAACTTTCAAGTTTTATTTATTTACTTATTAATTTATTTATTTATTACAAATTGTGAAACTCTCGCCACTAACTTTCCTGAATTCTTGATTATTACCAATTCCTGATAATTACTAATGTTTTGAAATGGTTCAACAAAATCTTCCGTTCTTCATTGGGTCATTCTATTGAAACGGTCATTTTAAATTGTCAACCGTCATTATCCGAAATTAAACCAGGAGCAATAGAATTACATCTGATTCTAATGATCTTTTGTTTATTGAGATTCTTCCGTAGACTCCTTGTAAATATGAGGAATGACACTGGAGAAAATGAAAGTGAAAACCTTCTTCATGAATTATCATTTTCCGACAGAACCCTTTAAGAACGGCTAAGTAGAAAATTTTGATAAATTAGCTTTTATACTGTTTTGTTAATTTTTAAAAAAACAAAATAGAAAAAACAGCAGCTATGATGGATTAAGAACATAAAAGTGTACAATTGCAAACAACTGTTATAAATGAATATAATTATAACGGTGTATTTTATAAATGGCGGATACTCATATTAGTGTTTGAAACTGTACTTCTAAAAGTTTTCATATTTACGCCAGAAATAGTTTTTTTTCTTTTTCCTAATAACTTCAATTGTAGCCCATTAAATGTATTGGCTTTAATTATAATTTTTTTTCATTAAATTATAATGGTATTAATCATTACAGATTATAGCTTTTTATAGCATTAAACTTTTGTTTAGACTTTTAAAATTACCTTTTTTGTTACTCACACGCCACTGCTATGTGATTTCGAAAAGTGTATGTTTTGTTGTGTTTTCTTCTTTAAGTGCTTTTCAAAAACTTTACGAAACATCATGTTTCTTTTTCTGTTTTTGGTTTATGTTTATTTCCCCTAAAGCACCGAGTTATTCTTTTAATTCTGATGTAAGTCAATGTTTTTTCCCCTTCACAATTTTAACTGAAGAATAAGGTATGTCTCTGTCATTTACCTGTACATGTGAATATGACTTGTTATTGCATCTCTCTCTTTAAAATGGCTTTCAGGCAATTTCATCATCTCTTGACGACAAACACAGGCTAATAAGAGCTCATCACAAGTGACTTCAACTGATTCGCAGGTTGGATGTTTTCAATCGATCTATTTGAAGATAAAGTGATCGTTTGCTTTGGTTTTACTTATGCTTTACGAAAGAAGGTAACCACACAGAAGTCATAATCAGAATTCAAGGGAAAAAACTCATTGGATCTGAAATCATTTTGACATTGTACATTTTTGACACTATATCCTGTGTTATTTTAAACATTAGATCAAGGACGAAACATAAAATTCAGAAACAAACATTTATTTTGAGGAGTATTTTACGAGTGCGTTAGAAAGTAGATGGTTATATAAAGAATGACTGCAGTGTCTCCAAACTGCAAGATTAGATTTTTACATTCGACATTTGAGACTATATCTGAGCTCCGAGAACAGCTTCTGAATGACAATAAGTATTTACTGGAGATATTTTTCTCTTCGTAAGAGACATGGCAAATTTTCTTGTCCAAAATAATATTTTCAAAAGGTAAGGCTTTTATAGGTTTTCTAATGTTTTTCTTTAATTAAAGCTAATTAGAAACTACAACTGCTTTTCCTTATATTTCGTTTTTAAGATAAATTTGCTTCAATGTTGTTCTTCATGAAATCTTACAAAAATAAATTTTCAAGCAAACGTAATTTCTTTGTTTGTTCGTTGCTGTTTGGTTCTTTTTTGATTTAAAATTATAGCATTGCCACTATACTTTCAAATTCCTTGTTTGTGTCTTAATGTTTGCGCGAACAATATTCCAAAACAGTTAAACTTACTTAATGATACGATTCCTGTTCTTGTTATGATTTAGGATTATTTCGGTCTGTCCAATGTTCAAAAAATTATTTTCGAACTGTTACTGTATTGAGCCGCAGTCTCTATACGATGATTACCTCAGTTTCTATCTAGAATATATTTGTTTCTAGGACAGATAGCTCAAATGGTAACCCACTGGACTGCAGGCTGGAGGAACCCGGTTCGATCACGTTCGGGATTTTTTTTTCTCCAGACGGGATTTAGAGTTAATCTAATCCTTTGTCCAGGTTAAACCACCCAAAATCTCAATTTAGTCCATTTCCTGATCATCGGAGAATAAATGTCGGAGACCGTATTTTCCGTAACTACAACTCCATATAAGACTGTAATGAATACTTATACAAGGCACTGGTACATATTTTGTAGTAAAACAAGTGAATTCTTTCACATTATAAGGGAAATTGCAACCAAAACTTCATAATTAAGTTCGTTTCAGGGAACACTACATTATTTTTTGTTGGTTCTTAAAATGATTTCGTCAGAGGTAGTTCATGAAAGTATTGCAGTTTGATTTCAGTTCTCTCGTAATACGATTACACAACTGAAACACTTTTATAAACGACTGCTTGATCATTTATTGCCTACCAATAGATTATTCTCTTGACTTACATTTTTACATTCTAGCTGCAACCTAGCCCTTAAATAAACAAAACAAAATAAGAAACAAGGACAGCACAAGAATAAATAAATTAATGTGAAATAAATTAAGTGAAATCCTTAGGTTAATTTACCTTGTAGGAATTTTAATTTCCTTGTATAAAACGCCTTCAATTCCTATCATTTATTTGAAAAAGGCTTTTGGTTGTATTAATCAGCACAACATCTGTTATTGTTGATTTTGTTGTTTCGGGGGTCACTGCCAGGTGTGACGGTGGCCTTCACTTAAGATCTTGACTTTCTGGGTCTTTTATCGGGGAAGCCGGATCGGGTTGATGAGTCCCTTTCAGGATGAAACGGCCGTTCCCGATTCCTTCCGATAATTGAATCAGAAACGCAATTTATTTATTCTTGCGCTGTCCTTGTTTCTTATTTTGTTTAGTTTAAAAAATTTCCAGTAAGTTAAATTTATTCCTTGTCCTTACATCTTCAGCAGTTCTCTTTAACTCATAATATCTTCGGAATTCCAGAACCCTTTTTGCTAGAACTAAAAATTTTCTTGTAGGCCTTCATTTGACTTTTTTTTTTAATTTTCCCATCCAGAATAATTTTAAAAAACTGTTATGCCTAATCACATGGCCAAGAAATTTTGGTTTTATTTTCTTAATTTGCTGTATTAATTTACTCCGTTTTTCTATTTTTCCCAAGACCTTTTTTCTTATTCGTTTTCCTATCTGTCCAACTAGTTTTTACCACCCTCCTCCATATCCACATTTGAGCTGCCTGAAGACAATTAATCTCTTGTTTTCCTAATGTTTAGGTTTCACTATCACACATCTAGATGCTCCACAAAAATAAATAACTAACATTTTAAATAACAAGAAGTCCTCTATTGCAAACTTTAATATATATATTTAATATATCTGATGCCGCTGATGAAGTGAATGTAATTAGAAGCCGTACATTCACAGAAACAGTTTTCTGAAATTTGTATTGGGATTTTAAGTTTCAGATAGCTGTCCGGCTTGGCTATATGTTTGGTAATATAAGTTAATTTTATTCTTATATTCTTTACGCTCTAAATTTCTAAATTGCAAATGATTAATTGAAATCTTTGCACCGCTAAACTCGAAATTGTACATCATTCGAGTTTGGTCATTCAATATATTAAATATTTTTATATATCAAATATTGTAATTAAATATTTATATTCAAATTGAATTAGGTAGGATGTATGTACACATACATACACACTAACATATAGCTATGTAAATTTTACCAACGGTTTTCTAAATTTCGACTAGCATCTCCCTTTATTCGCGTCGGATAGAAAGAATGATTACAAAAATAAAGAGTTTAAAATGCATTTAAAGTCGAACTACTCCTGTTCGTCTGTCCACTAGTCTGAAATCACAACAATTTACAACCTAAGTATCTAAGTTAATCTGAAATTTTTGAGATAGTTTGAAATGGTCTAATCTAAGAGATCTTGATTAATTTTGATACATATCAAACCAATATCTAAAAAGTTAGAAGACTGAAAAAAAAAATCAATTGTCATTAAAATAATTAATTGTATTCCCTTAAAAATGATTAATGTTAAAAAGTTAAAATGGTAGATAAATGTTGACAAGCATGATTTTTCCTGCTAAGTTTTATTAAAATTGGCCTTAATGGCCAATTATTTGAGTATGACCATGAGCATAATATAAAGTTGGCACTCGAAATGTCTGTCTGTAAATTTATCTATAAGTAAATGTAACGGGGACATTTAATTTTACAACCCTTTAAGACACTTTCCTCTTTCATTCTTAAAGAATTTACTTAATTATAATATTTTTGGAAGGTAATTGATAGTATTGTAACAAAATAATTTACGTTAAAACTCCATATAAATAATTTCGGCATGAGAGATAATAACAGATTGTTATTTAAAGTCTTTTACAATTAGATTTAGAAATTTTTCATATTAAACAGTATAAACATTTAAAGAGAGAAGTTGTAATTAGAATAATAAGTAAAAAAATAATTTGCAACCTTAAATTTTATTGCAATGAATGATATTTATAATAATTATTATTTAATTTTCTTCTTGTATTTCTGTGCTATATTAATTTTTATATAATTAATGTTCTCTTACTTACAAATATTGCGTATATATATATATATATAAATTATTTATACTTTCAGCACCTGCACCAAAGGATTTCAATTTGAAAACCTAGCAGGACTGTGATTTGAAATTTAGAAATAAATAAATAAATAAATAAACAAATAAATAAATATCCACCAACAAAAAATGTCAAAATTAATACATTTTCAGTGGCAATTAAGACTGTGAAATCTGGATGAAACTAATAGTTCTTCTTCAATATTTCCCGCAGCCAAAAAAACAAACCCTTCAATTTCCCTGGACAACAGTGCTTATTAATGAAGCAAATGAATTACATGGAACAACCAGATTAAATGGATTGTTCCTTTCCTTCCCTTCCCTAAATTAAAGAACAGAATCAAAGAGAATTTCGAAAACATTTCCATGCTTTTAACTTTTCTTTATAGGAATATTAATTTAATTTTTTTTAATCGGAATATTAATTTTAAAAAAATTTAATCTAATGTTGCCACTTATTTTGAACGAAATATAGATAATTTTCCCCTAAAGAAATTGTCGTTTTAAATTTACAGGTACTCCTCACTTTACGACCTATCTGCTTAACGATCACTCGCACTTACGACCTCCACCCTTGAAGGTACAACTTCTATTTCATCGTCGTCATCTCCCTTATCTGGACCCTCTACAGCTCCAGATAAACATGTCTTTTTATGAATAAATTTGAAGTTTGTTGCATAATTTTTATAACTTTATAATTTTACAACAATCCTATATTCCCGGCGCAAGCTCCTCGCTTATCGACGAATTCGCTTAACGACATAGTCATCGGAACGGAATTCGGTCGTAAAGTGAGAAGTACTTGTATTATTACGTTAGGCAGGTATGGTAATAAAAATATGGAGTAGAAAGATAGGTTTTTGATTATAGAAGCCTTTCTAAACTGAAAATCAGAAACAGTAAAAGTGAAAATTAGAAATTCCACTAATTCAGAACATTTAGAACACTACCTTTCAAATTTAAAATTGGAAGATAAAATACAAATGGTAAAATGTTTTTAGTCTTTATCGTCTTATAGTTATTTTGCAAGCTTTCCACAGGATTTAACAGGTCAGCGGCTGTAAAATATTGATCTGTATTATGTAATTCAGTAGAGTGACGAATTGTTACATCACCAACAATGATAATCGATTTCCACAAATTACAGTGAAAATTAGATAACTTAATTTTAATTACGTCATCAAAGTCTTTTTTTTTTAATTTTTATTTTTTATTTAAAATTAATTACAGTGTACAATTTAACTTTATACCACTTCTTGAGAACTACTTCTTTATTATACACGATATTTCAATGGACATTTCCGATATCTTCTTCAGCTTAAGTTTAGTACATTTACTAAACCTATTCCTTACATTCTTGTAAAAATTGTAACAACAACAAGTAAAACATAGAACTAAATATTCTGAGAACACAGGCAGAACCGTAAAGGAAAGGGTATAGGAACATGTAGGAGCATATAGAAAGAAAAAGCTAAATATTTCAGATTGGGCAGATCATTGTTTGAATGAAAACCATAATCCCGATCCGGTAGCGGATATATTGTACAAATTTAAAGATGGAATTGAGAATTTTATAACAGCAGACATATAATCAGAAGGTTCGAATGTATGAACAAAGATAAAGAAAAAAATGTTAATGATTAATCGATAAAGTTAATTAAGGAAAGGATAAAACACATAAAAAAATTAAGTGATATATCAGTTTAGATCATTTAAAGATTGTTAAAAATAAGAAAATTTAAATGATTTTAAATTTGCCAAATATTATAATAATATTATGCACGTGTATATCGTTATAAGATATTTTATGTACGTGTGTTTTGTTAGTTCTATGCTTAATTTGCCTTTCCGACATGGCCTAGTGGTTTAGGTGCCAGCCTCTCACGAGGCAGATGTGTTGGAACATGGGTTTCGAATCCCGGTAGGTGTATGGATGTTTCCTTTCCTTTCCTGGGTTTGTCAGACTCTTTTTAACTTTCTCTTCGGGTCTGAGGCCATTCCCTAATGGCTTCCTGAGGAAAGCAACAGGAAACCACCTCAGTATCTTTCCCCAGCTGATCCTATGAGAACCGCTAACATTCTAAGTTTTTCAAAAATGCGTACCTCCGTGCTCGGAGATCGCACTTAGAACATGTTTTTAATTTTAAAACTTGTTGTTTGTTACAATTTTTACGAAAATGTAAGGAGCAGGTTTAGTAAATATGAAATTTACTAATTTTAACTTGAAGATGATCGGAAATGCCGATCAAAATAGTGTGTATAATAAAGAACTTCTCAAGAAGAATTATAAAGTTTAATTATAAGATAGTAAAATACAGGCTTGAAATATAAAAAAACGTAGAATTTAAAGTAAAGTAGGAATTCACAAATATTTTACATGTCTCCAGAAGTATGACACACCTCCACTTCTGTCAAGTTGCAATAGTCATTAATATTTTTGAAACACTCATTATTAATTTTGAGTATGTCATTATGAAAACAATAACTATAAAAGTCACTGTTGAATTCTAAAAGGAAAACGACTTTGAAGTATATACAATAACAGTTTTAGAAGTTCCTATACGGTTATTTGGCAGTAATCAGTATGAAATGAGATCAGTGCTAGTGCCATCAAGCACAGCACGTACTTGTGAGGCCAAGGAAGTTTCTCACTCCGTAATCTAATTCAATCTCTCACACAATATTGTCTTTCAGCAACGAATTACTCCGTACCCAATTACAGATTGCAAAGGGTCATTTACATTGGCCTCCTTTTAACATGATTCTGTTGATACATAATAACAGGCTTTGATATTTATAGCAGAAGCTCATGAATTCACCTGAAATAACGTAACGAAAAGCATTCATCTTTAATGGCTTTAGAAACACTACTCTTTAAAAATTTAGAAGAGCACTCTGATATTCGTGAAGCTTTTGACAAGTAGGAAGTACGTTTGATGGAACTTACGTTGATCAGATCACTTCAATATAAAAGATTATCAGTTATAATGCAGTAATGATTTTCAAAGTTTCATTACATTATCAGAGCTTAATTGCATAATTATGAAGATCTCTTTTTTTGGGCGCCATCTTCGAATGTTGAAGATAACTTTTAAATTTATAAGGAAAAAAAAAACTTCAATAAAATATCACCTAAATAAAGGTTCATAAAACTATGGTTTTCGTAGGATTTGCTGCCTCTAGGACTTCTTGAACAGCAACTTAAGTGTTTATAGGAATCAAATGTGAAATTCAGATGATTCCTTGTACCAATGAAATAAACGAAGTCTGTATTTTAAGGATTTCTGAAAGTAATTACAATTCTAATTATTAATGCAATATTAGAAAATTTACTGTTGGTCGCTAAGCGAGTTTTATTCTTCAAAACTACAAATAATGCTTTTACACTGAGGAAGTTGAGAAAAACTCGGATTACAACCCGATCAATAATTTTAAGTTTTTCACTGTAGGCTGATATTAGTTGGAGTAAAAGAAAAAATTGTTGTCCTAAACTTCTTTCGATAAGCGAAAGGCACCTAGAAAGACTCGTATGGAATCCACACATGAAGATAGAAGTTAAATCAATTGGATTTATATTCATATGAGCCGTTTAATTTAAAAGTGGCTTAAGTCGATTTTTTCATGTTTTTTTTTTGATTAACTGTAGTAATGTGTGCAAATTCCATGTTAGCAGTCATAGATCATAATTTGCGATTGAATATAATATAATATAATATAATATAATATAATATAATATATGTGGAATTTGCACACGTTACTACAATTAACAAAAAAAATTGAAAAATGGACTTATTTCACTTTCAAAATGAACGGCTCATATATTGGATAGAAAATGAAGCAATAACTTTAAATAAATAATCAATAATTCATTCCTAGGTATCCTCAGCCTTAGTTTTATCTAGTTATCTATGTTTCTGCTTTTCCTAATAGGTTATTTGAAATTAAATAATTTGTGATTTTTTTTTCTCACAATTAAAAGATCTGTATTCGAACTTCAGATAAGATGAAAAGCGTCATCCCTTATCGATTAAGATTGGTTTTTTCATACTAAACATATCGTAATTTCAAAGAAGTTCTGTTCCCATTTCTGAGACGTCATTATGAATTCCATGTGAATTCAATGAGCTGTTGTCAATTATAATAAAAAAGATTTTCAAATATATAAAGGAAACTGTAGGTAGCTTTAGCCAAACCAGAATCCCAATTACAATCAAAAAAGAAATTCACGATGTCGGTAACTTTTAAGTCCTTTTTTTCGTCATAGCAAGGATGTATATGGTATATATAAGAGATGACAACCTTTCTGCCGCTAACGAACTATTCTTCATTTAAGAAACAACTGGAAGTCGAATAAGAATGTAACGAACTGCACAGTTAAGATTGGGTAATAGTAATAATAAATACCATAAAAAAAGGCTTTTATTTCAAAATATTGTTTTTCAAAAAAAAATTTCGTTATTACCAAACATTTGACACTGCATTCTAGTAATAAACTAGTCATATTGCAAGTCGTATGATATTATTATTCGCTAAAGAAAAATGGATAGATGGCTAGCATTATTGATGCAAATCATCTCGGGCTATCGTCCTTAGTTTAGCGATCGATGTCTTTGCTACCACACTATATTTAAATAAATTCTTAAAAAAAAGTAGTTTTAAATTCCATCCATACTATTACTCTGTTTATTTAGAAAATTATGATACTTCAGTAATATCAAATAAAAATAGTCAATAAAATATCCTATTTTGAATACATGTGAATAGGACAAGGCACTGAATATGTTTAGTAACTGATTATTGAAAACGAAATAAATTGTTTTGTTTTATTTGTCCTGTATATTTATCCTCTTTAAAAAAAACTTAGTGAGAAGATATGTTTTATTTCGATGTATTTAAACAAAACTTCGATTAAAAACGAAATTAAATCTGTAAGCAAAACACTTGAAAGTTACTTTAGTTCAGAAGTACTGTTAAAGGAAAGTTAAATGTTCGAAAGTTCAACTTTTCTCCTTCAGTTTGTGAACGCTCAAAAATCCATTCTATAAAACTTTGATCGTAAATACTGAAACATAGTGAGAGATCTCAATGCATTTATTTACTTATGATAGTTAGAAAATAAGCTATTTCTATTTTTTTTTATCATCCATCTGTTTGGCAGCTTGAAAAAAAAAATCAAAGAATCCCTTCTCGATCCCAATCTGTTTCCATGGTGCCAATATGTTAAGGGGCTTACCTGTAGAATGGACTCCCTGAGGTATCTCGGTACCATAGAACTAAGTGGGGTTTATCATCGGGAGTGGGCGGACTGATATCGCAGGGAAGCTCTGCTCCTTTCTTAATCACTGTCGTGACGTTGGTCGTTGCCACTGGAAAAGACAAAAGAAAAACAATCAGACGTGGGGTGGTGAGAAGGAAGGCGCTTACGTTTAGTAATTGGGAGCAAGAGCCTCTCTCGCCTCATGCACATTTATACGTCGCTACCGAAATTGGAACGTAATAGGATTCGCGTCTTTCTTTTTTTTTTCCCTCTCTCTCTCTCTCTGCCCTCCCCCTCCCGCCAACCTTCTTCGTTTCCTTTCGAAACAATCCGGGGATTGTGACTGGGAAAGTCTGGCTTCTCTCGCAGCCGTCATCTGCGGGACCCGCCGTGACTCTAAATACCCGATTCTGATTTCAGATTTGGCCGTTGAAGTCTCTTAGAGGTTCCGAGAAAATCCGGATGGCTTCACCGGTCGTGACAACAGCCGCGAATTCAGTTGGTAGAAGGAAATCCAAGCTCCTTAGAGCAGCAGCAGGGCAACGTCTTCGCCTTTCTCTCTTTCTGCTGACAGCTCTCTTTCCCCAGCAGAGAGATCGTAATGAATTGGTTTTTGTTTTTACTTCTTCCTCATATCTAAGAGGGTTGGAAACCACTTTTGTTGGTGGAATGAGACAGAAAGGAAAATACTCCCAACTACTAAATTGTCGCCAAATGCAAGTAATGAAAACGTCAAATCCTTAAACAACTGCCTGTAGAAATAATATAATTATTTCAGAAGTTTTCTCAGGAAAAAAGAAGAAAAGGATCTAATTTACATTAAGACAATGCTTAAAAGACAAGTAAATTGTACTTTGTTCTCTGAAAGCAAGATTTACTTCTTTATGGTTTTTATTAAGATACGAAGCTATTGTCTTTATTCTGCGAAGTTAATTTAAGATGACAGACAAAAGTGACTTAGCTGTCATTTATTTAATTACAGAAAACTTACATTTATGGTAAATTAGAATAAAACAAAGAAACTCGTAGTAATTCAAGTAACTATATTTGTAAATAAGATGTAAACTTTATTTTTTCTGTAATTCTGATTAAAATAAGTTGTACAATTTTAAGAATACAAATTAAGAAGAATGAAATAGTTACATTTTGTATTTGGAAATTCATTTTAAAATTTCCTTGTATTATCAAGATTTTTATTATTGTTATTATTGATTTTGTTGGGTATTCAATATATTTTCTAGTAAAAAATAAGCATTTCTAAAATAAAATAAGAATATGCAAGTCCATTGAGGTTTTTTTATGGCTCCGTATCTAAAAAATAATAAACTCCTTAAAAATTGTGACCGAAATGTTGAAATATTCTATTGGCTTTACTTTTATTTGTTGAAGCTAATATGAAAATCAAATTTAAACATGTTGAATATAGAATTTTCACTGGATAATATGAAATTAAGAGGTAATTTTTGCAAATATTCAAAAAAAATTTACAATACTCTTTGAATCTAAATGACAGAAACTGTTTTAGAATAAACCAGAAGTTGCATCATATATTACGTTTTACTTGTTTTATAATAAGAATTTGCTTTTTATAAATCTAAACTTAAACAAGTCAATTCTCAAGTAAGTAGCAAATTGCTGGAGATTATATGTTTAAGTTTAAATCCATTACATTAAGCTATTTTACGATTAATGCAGACAAATAAATCCAAAATAAATTATTTTTAAAATAAAGTAAGTTACATTAGAACAACAGTTGAAAGTTACCAATATTTCGTTTGGCAATTCTTAGAAATGTATTAATTACTGTAGATTTTTATCTGAGAATCAATGTATTGAGTAATATTACATCTGTCAGTATTAGAAATATCAAATCTACCAACCTCGGTAATGACATTATTAACATTTTCACCTAGCATTTTTCAAAAAATCAACTGATGTTTTTACAAATCTAGAAACGATCTTTCTCAATTATGAATTCTACGTATTTCGTTTCAAACATATTTCATACAAACTTCTTTTACTTATACTTTCTACGTCTTTTACTTTAAGGGAATTTTTCTTCCCAATACTGCTAAGACCTCATCGGACAGCCGAGAGTCACCAGTCAATACAGAATCTATTCTATTGCTTCCTCAGGGGCTTCCTAATAGAACTTGACAATATTGCAACTTATTAAGCGTTTCCCCTTGAATCAATTGCAATTTAAGCTATTCCCTTACTGTGCGAGGAATTTCTTATGTAAGTTCCTATATTAAATTTGGTATTATAGTAATAAAGCATATTAGTGCTGAAATAATGTATAGTATATAGCAATAATACAGCACAAACTGTGCTTTAATAATTTTACAAACAAAGATGATATAAATACGGACGTATATTACTTCACACTATGTATCCCTGTATCTTAGTGATTTATGTTCCTGCAGAGAAGGTATTTATAACTAAGCGTAATTAACAAAAGAACACCAAAACAAAAATTTTACAAAAGTTTTCAAGAATTAATATTTTTTAGGTACAACTAAATAAGTTGTATCTAAAAAATGATAATTCTTGAAAACTTTTGTAAAATTATTGATTTGGTGTTCTTTTATCCAGAATTGCTTTCACTAACATTAATAAACTTAACCTAACAAGAATTACAATGATATATTAAAGTAGGAATCTGTTATAACATGTTGAAACCATGCTGATGATATATAGTACTCTTTAATTTACCTTTCTTGCGATAATAGCTTCCTTTTATTTGATAGCTTGAAGGCTGTAGCGATATAATAAAAACAGACTATTATTTCTTTCGTAAAACTATGGGACTAAAATATTCTATACAATCCATTCAAAACTAACAGATAAATATTTTAGAAGAAATGGAAAACGAAGAATAACAACGTAATACCGAACTGAAAAACAGCAAAGTGACGTTGTATGGAATTGAAAGTAAATATCTCCAAAGACGATTTAAATTTTATTTAACAGATATGTAGAGATAAAATTAAAATCTAATATAAATTTCTTTCATGAAATAGATGATATTGAGTTTACTAATATCACTTTTCAATTCGATGATTTGAAATAGGTTTTACCACCTCTAATTCTACAGGGAAAAGGGAGAATTCTGTAAATAAACAGGATGAATGTATTTGTGTTCATAGGACGTTATAACTTTTGAATAACTGAAAGTTTTTCTGAAGTTAACATTGTTATTTATGGACAATATTAGACTGTCTTTATAGTTCAAAAATTCTCCTTATGGATTTTCCCGAAGAAACTGCCTGATTTAACTCTCATTGATATCAAAAATGAATTTGAAATGGTGTCCAACAAAGTAGTTGTATATAAAAATTCCTATTGTTTTTGCGGTTTTTTTTTTTATTTCAATAAAATAAATTCGAATTCGGAAGCTTCAGAATGAATCAATTTTGAAGTTATTTTGTATACATTCCTTAGTGAAATATAATACGGAGGATTAAAAAAAAATACGGAGGAAACAAAGAATAAATTTAAAAAAAAAATCAATTATATATAATATAAATATGCTTTAAGTTCGTTAAGGATCTTCTTGAAACCTGAAATACTGAAATCTGAAAAATATAACCCATAAAAAAATCTATGGGCCACATTTCTGTTTCTTATAAATAAAAGCATAATAATAAAAATTCGACACCTGGCCTAGAATTATTCAACTTATAAGTTCTGAAAATGATAATCCAAAATTTTCACGTACTGAACATAATTTTCATTGTTTTAGATTAATATTGAAATTAAAACATTGATATTTTATTTATAGAACACTGTAGATAAAATGGATTTCTATCGAAATTCTTGTTATGTTTATAATGTTTCTATATTTACTCTAAAATCAATAAATGTTTCATAAAATCCTGCACTTAAGCATTAACCTAGATTTTAATTCTATTTATAGAAAACTATGGCTCATTTACTTCACATTGTTCATCTAAGTTCGGATGATACTGAATAATAGCAGAACTACATTTATTTATTTCTAGAAAATAAAATAAAATTATTCAGTTATTATTTGAATCAAACATGACCAATGTTTTCTCATTTGAAACGAATTAAGAAGATCTATCCAATATATTTGATACTTAATGTAACTTACATTAAATAAAAAATACATGCACTTGGTTTTTGAAAGTCTTATCTATTTACACAACAATATATCAAAATGAGAATTTTAATCAAAATATTTTAAGTTTCATCCTTCAATTTAAATAATTTCGAAATTTCAAAATATTGGATAATCTTCATTCTTTTATCATTCCTTTTATAATCCAGAATAATCATATATAGTAAAGTTTCGAAAGACAACACAGGTTCCTTCGCTATAGATGCAAAAGAAAGGGAGAAACAGAGAAAAAAGAAAGAATAAACACACAACGCCTGTGACGGGAACCGATCCACTCCAAGTGTGATCCTGAGTTACTCCCTGTATCATCTTTAAGCAGAATTTAAACGTAGATTAACCAATCATATGAAGTCATGGAACCGACAATGGGTTGAAATATTAAAGAACGTAAGATGTCAAGACAGAAGTGCTGAGATTACAGTAAAGAATTTCAAGATGTGCATAAACAAAGCACTTGTATAAAAAAATAATGCATTAGCATATTTTAACTTTCATTTTTAACTTGTAGTTCTAGTTTGGATAATTAAACCAAGCAAATCAGGAATATACCATTAGGAGAGAAATTGTTATATCATTGTTTAGAATATAGGCTACTACATATTTCACATAAATGAAGGAGATTTTTTTACAATGAATTTGCATAGAAAGAGAGAGAAACGCAATGGATGAAGATGCAATTCATGTTTCCCCAGGAGAAATTTAGGTTTAGGGAAATGAGAGGGAAAAGGCCCGAAACTCACAATCCAGTTATGTCTCGTGAGATCTATGTCAAGTTCCATTATCAGAAGATGTTACATTCAATCCCACACTCCTCTTACCCTAAAATTAAGATTTACGTCAACAACTCCCTTTAGCTTCTTCCCCATCTTTTTTTTTTTTCTTCCTCTGCTCAAACGAAATTGTAGACAAAAAAAAAAGCAAGTGCTGCCTTGAAGCTGTGTATTAGAACCAATTCTCTTCTTTCGCAGCTTCTTTTATTTCGTGTTTCTTTTCCTCCCTCCTCTTTTTTTTCGTGGAATCCGGGTGCAAATCTGAACTTCCGAATTTCTTTCGTGTTCTATCAATTATGCCGATTAATTCGGTGGTAGAGCAAAGCCCAGATTCATTAGGTCCTGTGCTTGGCCGCGGTGGGGCGGTAGGCATCAGCCGGCCACGAGTATGCAGCGCCCCAAGGCAGAGATTCATGACTGATTTATCCTCGTCATGTCAGTCGTCTTGTCTGATGGGGATCGTAAAAGATTTAGCAGTTCCATCTCGCCGACTCGCCCGAAGCGCTCCACGTACAGTGTCGTGCCATCTCAGAAACCCTATGCACTGCATCTCTCAATCAATGGCATCATGAACATACAGATAATGAGGTACAGTCAAGCAGCAGCTACAGTATATCTACAGCAACGCAAGGGATCTATGCTATTGGAATTAGTTTTTCTGCGATACGGGAATGTTAATCAATAGAAAATATAATTTAGCTGATAATGTATTGAAATCAAAATACTTTTTGATTTACAAAAGCAAAAAACAAACGAAATAACAAAAAACACACAATGTCTTCTACGAAACAATATAAATCCAAGCATATTAGTATCAGCATATCAAGCATATTAGTATAACATACCTATTCAAATATTTGTTGTGATAGGCAATGCTTTTGAAACTTGTAAAGATGCTGGTATCCCAAAGAAAAGTCCTTATAGTAAATTAAAATTGTTTTTTGTATTCC
This sequence comes from Thereuonema tuberculata, assembly GCA_023159025.1. Taxonomy (NCBI): domain Eukaryota; kingdom Metazoa; phylum Arthropoda; class Chilopoda; order Scutigeromorpha; family Scutigeridae; genus Thereuonema; species Thereuonema tuberculata. The sequence continues at coordinate 33,452,984 of JAFIDM010005346.1, read as the reverse complement.
TAGGTATTACATGTAATTTTGTAATTTAATATTTTTGGAAATCATTTAGCTCTCATTATACTTATTGAACTGAAGACAGGTCATCAAAATAAGCCTTAAAGGTTTGGAAATAAACATTTTCATGTTTCTTGGTGATAATTTCATAGCCTAGAAATAATTATTTACATTCCCATCTAAAACCATAAGCTCTTTATCGTTCCCGTAAAACATACTGCTGCATTGAAGGACCTGTTATAACAATTGATATCTTTTTTGTGAATGTTCAGGCGAACTTTTTGGCGAACATTTGAGTTAAGCCCAGTGGTTGAAGAAAATTTACGTCTAAGAAACAATATAATGATAGTTATGCAAAATTAAATGTGCAATAACGTGAAATTATCACTGATTCATTATTGTTTGGATTTTCTATAAGGTCATTATATAACAGCAGTAAAACTTTTATACTAATCGTAATTATTAAAACTTAAATTCTAAATACAATGACTGACTTTTACTTTTACTCACGAGACTCGAGCTTCTTTAGCTTTTCAACAACATACAAAAAATTGCTAATGATGTCTTGGCATTTGATCATTGGCAAACTATTATTTGGTCATTTGACATCTCTTGCAATCAGCCACTGTTTCGCGTAAGCATTTTATTTACAATCCGGTAGTGCAATGGGGTATATATATTTTGATTAAGTAGGTGGTGAGATCAAATAAGTGTTGGTGATGGTGGGGAATTTGGGCAACGAACCAATGTTTTTAAGATAAAATGTCACAACTTACGTCAGAGAAGCTACAAATGATGTCAATCAAAGGAAGAAAAAAGAATTCTTTCCAGTTAATTCCATAGAATAAAACTATAGTTCTTCATTCAAGCAATTGTTGCAAGGGTAACTTTCCTAAGTTTTTGTAATTCTCCATTTAACCATTATTCTTTAAGTAAGTTTTATAAATCAATTACATAATCTACAAAAATTCTTGAAAATCAATTTCTCTAGATATGTAATAGATTTCATAAAAATAATCTTGAAAATGATTATTAATCACCATCTTTAAAAATATTAAACGCATATCCACAGCTCAAATCCACAAATACTTACTCGATAGGAAACGTCACTTTTACTGACTGCTCAGTTAAATACCTAAACTATCAGCTAAATCATTTAGAACAGAAATGAAGAGAATTTAACATGAAGAGCATTTAACATGATAAAAATTGTTACAGCAATTACTGCATAACAATGGTTTGATATGTTGAAACTTTTAAAGCCTCAATTACAGTATTAAGAAACTAAGTAATAACACGATTATTTTTATAAATTTAATTTTTAAGAATTTGCCAGCTGTTTTGATTATATTGGAAGATAGATTTCTATTAAAAATCTTGGAAGAAATTTTACTTGGTGGCATCACAGTAATGTGAATTAGCATCATTATTTAAGAGAATTTATAAAAAAATATTGATACTAAGCCTTCCCTTCCCCCAAAACAAGAATATACAAACTATTCCCACACAAGTAATGCGGATCGAGTGGTATTGGCAGTGGCTGCAGGCTGGAGAAGCCGGATTCAATCCGTGAGGAGGTCTGGATTTTTCCTTGGTTACTTCTCCTCCGGCCATAGTGTTCAGCAGCCCTCCGTAAAAAAGGGAACCTGGTTTCTTTCGTGGGTAAAGGTGAATAGGGCTGACTATTTAATCTCAACTAGTACCGGTAGTCATGGAAACAGGGGAGTCTATATATTTGACACCCGATGAGCCAACGGAGGTTCTTATGGGAAATCCTTTTCTACATAACTAAATATTCAGACATTATTGTCAATCATAACAGTTCTAACACTCATTGAATAAAAATGTTACGCAGCTGCGTAAAATTGCACAATGAAGCAATTAGCTAAAACTCATTTTCAAAGGCGTACCAGGATCTTCGAATGGGGGGGGGGTATAATAGTAGATGTAGTCATTCAATAAAAAAAAAACAAAAAAAACCAAACAAACAAAACAAAGCAAAACCTTGTGTCCTTTCTCAGATGGAGATGGTTCCAGACGTACCAATGAACCTTCCAACAAAAAACCCAAGTCCAAAATGCGAAATTTGTTCCATTTTCGGAGGGGAATGGAGGAAAATTCTGATAGATGAGTAACAAAGTCATTGATAGATTCTAGTTTTCATTAAGTCACCACAATAAGTAAACTTCACTGTTACTGTCTAAATACGTTACTAAATACCGAATGGTATACAAAATCTAACTGCTCTTAGAAGTATTATACCTAAATTCTTATTATTGCAATTTAATAATAATAATTCTCAAGCATTATTCTCTCATTTTCTCTTAGACTAAATGCAAATCACCAACATTTTACAAAATTTACAAAATTTTATTTAAAAATATATAATAAAAATCTAAAAATACATACAAGAGCTTTCGGAGACCATATTTGTCTCCCTTGTCAATTTTCAATGAGAAGGGAGCTCCATAAAGTGTTGGAAAACTCTTGTAATATAATTTTAGATTTTATTATACATTTTTAAAATTAAATTTTGAATGTTGGTGATTTTGATTTAATCTAAGCATGTTATTTTAGGCACACGTTAAAACTTATCTCCTTTTCTAAAAGAAAATTTAATTTATTCATTGCGTTTCACTTTTAACAGAAGGAGATAGTGCTTTGAGTTTGAGCGTGTTTTCCACGAATTCTTTTCGGAGGGAATATTGCCATATCACAACTCAGAGTTGAATTAAAGACTAATGAAAATTTGAAAGGATTTCAAGTAGTTATATTCCTCAAAAGCCTTCTTTTTTTTGTTGGTTCTGGAGTTTCTTTCTTTTTTATTTTTTTTATTTCATTCCAGTCGGTCATCAAAAATTGCACAATTCTTCGTTATTCTTTTCTTCTCTTCTTCCTCCTTTCCTGAGCTTGTAAATGCAAACAGAAACTTCGTAACGAGGTCCCGTCGAGCATCATTAGAAGTCTATTGTGAAATGCGATTTTAACTATAGGCCGCAACCAAATGATCTTTGTTGCCTGTTTTGTATACGGTTCACCAGCTTTCTCCGCTTCAAACCAGGAAAGCCTAAATGATGAGACTTACAGAACACTAATGGTGCGCAGCCAGAATAAAGGCTCATCAGTAAAGATGTCTATTTCTTTGACGGTTTTTCTAATTGTTTTGGAAGATGGACAATCTATTGAAATTGAAAACTTATCTTAAACAACTAATGTTTATATAGGAACAGTTTAAATAGAATTATTTATAAACAAATACAAACATTAATCCATTAATGAAATTTGAAGGCATTAAATTATAAAACCCCAAAGCAGGAAGCCCAATTAATCGGCAAATAAATATGTTAGATTTGCAACATCAGTATCCTCTTATACAGTCAACAAAGTGTAAAACCAAATATTTTAGGAAGTTTTAATTTATGCATTATATTTAAATTTTGATTTCATTATAGTTAAATGAAGTAATTAATTACAATTGGATAGATGTCTGTTATCACAGGAATGGGTCAAGAGAGGAAAATGTATCTCCCAACATAATTTATGTTCTTTTATTTCTAACAAATGCAAAATAACTGTAAATGTTATTGATTTTTTTTTTCTACTTTATTTAAATGAAATACGTAATTTTATATTATATGTTTCACTGTAGTTTTTATAACCTTCGCAACCAAAGCCTATTCTGTAAAAATTTCTCCATTTCATATTGAGAAACCCTAAATGACGAGAAATGTATCTCCTTTCTAAACTAAGAAAATAAAAATATAATTTCTTATAAAAAAGAATGTTATGCCCTAGTATTCGTAGGCGACAGGTTAACTTCTTATTTAAAATAAAATAACAATAAAAATAGTGAAAGCAAATATTAATAAATATGAATAATGCGAATACATATACGAAATCATCAAAGACATATTAAATTAATAAAACTCAAAACTTCTTTTATTTCTTCAACCATCTCCAATGCGATATTTCAAAAATCCTGATTTTTCTTTTTCAAGCATTAAATTTTCTGCTTTTGGGAAAGAAGGAAGCTGTTTCTTTTTCCCTTAATGTATTTTTATTTAATGCTTGAAAAAGAAAATCAGCTCAGGATTTTTGAAATATCGCATTGGAGATGTTTGAAGAAATAAAAGAAGTTTTGAGTTTCATTAATGAGAATACATGTTTTAATTTAAGATTTTGGTTTACACTCAGTTAAAACTGGATATTTACTGGGTATATCAGTTGGACACTGTCAACTTTGCATACAGTAGCAACAATCAGATGACCTGATCAATTCATATCGACTTTTTTGGGACTTTTCACCAGCGATTCGGCGATGATGTCTTGATTCTTTTCAGTGTGTGGCCTTTCGCAGCATGTTTTGTTGCAACAGAACCAGTGTCTTCAAATTTCTTCTTGGTTGCCGTCATTGTTTGACCTTTCCGAGAAAAAAAAACAGTATTCCTCAACAAATAAACGTCTTGCTGCAGATACGTTGCTCTTCGACTCATAAATAAATATTCTGACAGACACACGTTGCTTTAATATTAACCGGAATACACCACTTTCCCTGTCTGCCATTAATTATCACACGGTCAGTAACGCGCATTCAATGTCACGAGCTGCTCATACCGATATCAGGTGGATGCCGATTGTTGTACACGGGTGAAGCATTCCGGTGCCCGTCTTGTGGTAGGATAATGTTATTCTTGTGAAAACGTATAAACTGCTCTCGAAAATGGCTCACAGGAAAAAGTTACCGTGTTCCCCAGTTTCAAGTGATATACCCTGCATATTAGCTAAAGCTAACTTTTAATCTAGGAAATTAGCAACGTTGCAGAAAGACTCGAAAAATAATCTATGCAAAATTTTTGGCAATGCCAGATGAACCAAATGATTGAAATGCATTGATTTTGGTAATCATTAGAGCTTGTTTCCAAAACTAAAAATTGAAAATGAATATTGTCCCTAATTTATACTCTTATTGATATTCCTATTTCTCTAGTTTTGTAGAAATCTTTTTAAAATCAACGTTTGGAAATGATTGATTGTTGTTTTCTTATTTTCAGGAAATTACACAGAAAAAAAATAAAAAAGGCCCTTACTCGATTTCCTCATTTTATTACAAGAAAGTCAATGAACTCTGTCGCTCGTTAAACGGTAAGAATTATTACTCACAAGTTACATTTAGCGCCAATATATTTCTTTCTGCCATAAGGTGGAAGTCTGGGTATTAAAAAAGTAAACATGTTTGCGTAAGCAGGTTCCTTAAGAGATATTAAAGCGGAGTAAAGGAATTATACGTGTGAAAGATTTATGACAGCTCATTATACTGTACGTCTCGCCTGGGGTCCGTGAAGCTATGTGAGGTTGAAAACTAACCCGAGCAATAACATTGATAGTAAAACGAAGATAACTATATTCTAGACGATTCGCTCTGCTAAACTACGTCTTAAACACCCTATTTAAAATACAGTATCGGCAGTTGCTTACTCCTATGTCTAATGAAAACTGAAATCAGAATTCTCGAATTTAGCTAGGAATACCACCGGGGCAGAAAAATTATTAACAAGCGCCAAGCAGCGTTTAGTATAAAACAATGAGACGATGGACTTGCATTTTATCGATCCCAAGAAAGTAAATTCGTGTTAAGGTTCATATGGTCATAGGCGAGAATATTCGGTGGTGCGCCCCAAAATGAATGCAGACATCAAGAACGTCATAAAAACTGCACACCGCGCGGCGAATGTACATTGTGTGTCTGCTGCTAGCTTTTTTTTTCTGTCTCTCAAATGAAAGTAGCTTCCCTTCAGAAACCATCTGGCAGATGTTGACTAGGTGTGGAGGAAAGTGCAAAGATTCATAACTGCTTTTGTCTGTCGTTGCAGCTTTTTCTTTATTCTTTTTTACTTTATTTTTCTTTTGTCTCCGTGGATATTGAAACTGCACCTTCCTTTGGCTTATAAAAACATTTTTGTATCCATTTTCTTTTTCTTTGACTCCATTATAGTTGAAATGTACTGAGAACATTTCATGGTTGTTTTGACTGGTTGTGCGAATTCAAGTTTTGGATATCATTTATCCAAATTCTGATATATTTTAGGTATTTGTGGAAAATTGTTCATTTTAAATTTATCAAAATGTACTGGAAATTCAAAATATGAAAAGCACTTGACAATTTTATTTATGGAATAGCTCGAAAATTAAACTTAACTGATTAAAACTTGTGTATGATAGGAAGTCGATAATAAAATACTACATTAAAAATAAATACCTTATATTATAATTTTTTTATTTCTAAATTCAAAAGTTGCGATATATTTGAATGAAATGATATTAAATACACTATTTGAAAATGTTTATCTAAATTTGTCTTTTATTAAAAAACATTTAAACACCTTTTTTTAAAAACCATCACCAAACAATAGATACAGTAACCTTTAATTATAAAGAATGTATGCGTTTTGTCTTTTTCTTGGAATTACAGTATGTTAAGTAAATATCAACAGGTTATATTCAATTGAAAACTTGTTACACTTATCTGTGAAATCACGCGTTTCCTTCATACGGGTAACGTTTGTTTACAAGATTTTACTAAATCAACCACTGCTTGGATCTGCTTCAAACTTAATAGAAATAGCTATTTTTCTCAGTCAATTGCATTAAGGAAGTCACGACTTGAATTTGCCATATTTTTCTAATCCATATTAGATTCTCTACGCCAAAAAAGAAAAGGTAAACATTTCTTTACAAGGTTACAATAACTTAGTATTTTAATCAATTACTCAAGGTCAAAATACATAAAAAGGATGGTATCTAATCATTGATCTGGCCAGCAGAATCGCTAGACCAAAATATCGAAGATCTATGCATATTTACAACAACTTGGTGCATATATCCTCTAACTTCATTCCTCGAGTTGAAGTTGCCTCTTGCAACTTCTGATATTTATTGAAGATCATGAACAATGTTATTTCGCAAGCAGGAATCTGCTTATGTTATTTACGGGATCCCACTCCTTACTATTTTCTTGTGTGTTCTAAAACTTGTTTCAATGACGTCATTCTTATAGGATCATTTCTGGTCAGATGTTTACATTTTACATTTTGATCCATTTCAAAAGTTTAGTTAACTTTTATATTATCGTCAACTTATTCCCCAAACTTAATGACTCCAGTAATGTTTTAATATGTTTTGGATTCACCTCACAGAATATGTATATACCCTAATTAGTACTCATACCAAATAGACGAAATATAAATAAACCATTTATTTATATTAGTGGTTTATTTAAAAAAAAACTAAACGATTTATTTTGGAAACTGACAGTTCAATATTTTTAATATTTCTAATAATTATTCGAAATACTGAAACAAACAGAAATTAAATGTTTAACATTCAGCAAAAATAAAAGATATGCGTATCTGTTTAATAAAAATAAAATAAAAATAAAAGAGATGCGTAAGACTGGTGTCTTACAACTATATCTTTTTGTTATTTAACAGAATTCTTAAAAACCACAGGTACTTTAAGTTGTTGGATCGCTGCCCACTAAATTATGTAGGCATCAATATTAGATTCATCAAATCACGTTATCCCGAAGATAAATTATTAATATAAATGATAAATGCAATACTGGATTAAGTGAGTATTTTAACAGAAAATCTAGACTGATTACAGGCAACCCTGTCAGGATATATTAAAGTTGACAACATTAGCCTAAGCCGGAACCGCATAAATTTCATTACTGGCTTCCACGTGATGAATGAGGAGAACTGTAGACTTGAAAATGCTATTACATTATACAGAACCGATTTGATTAAATTGGTATTGATATCGGTAAAAGTCATTAAGGTGCGTGAAAAACAGTATTAATTGATCTTCCTCCTGAATAACGAATGTCAGAGCGATAATATAACTTCGCCGCAAATTTGTTCTATAATTTGTATTTAGATTCGTTCGTATAAACTTTTTATGCAAAAAATATAATGTTGATATTATTCAGAATTGTAGGTTCTTCCTTTCTTTTTATAACTTTGTTTCTATAAATTAATAAATTAGCAATTATTCATTTTTAACATACCAACGTAATTTAAAACAAACAAGATCAAACAATTTTAAAAAAAAAATACTTATTTGCTTAGTATTAATTTCAAAATATTGATGTTTTTTTTCTAAAAAGAAAGAAGATATGATGTTAATTTGATAGAAATTTGTACAATAATTTTTCAAACCTGAATAATTAATGAAATCATGGTAATTTTCTTATCGAAATTCTTTGTCATCATATATATATATATATATATATATATATATATATATGTAGTTTTCCAATTTTGTGTGTGTATCCCTGTATGTGTGACGCAAGAGGTCAGAAAGCTGCCCGTTAAGTCTCACATCCACTGTAACGCCCGATATAGTAGTGTCGGACGATCCAAACAATGAACGAAACTATCCTACAGAGTTTCTTCACACTAGTACACTTTCCTCCATGCCACCTCATCAGCTGAACCTGAAGAAAGGATCTATTGTCATGCTCCTTCGCAATTTCAATCGAAAGAAAGGACTCTGTAATGGCACATGATTGTTCGTTAAGGAGTTTCATCGCAATTTAATTACGTCAGAAGTTCTTTTCGGAAAGCAGCAGAGGTGATATCGTCACTATTCCCAGGATCCTGGGATATTCCCAAGATCGAACCGAGTGATATCAATTTGCCATTCATGTTGAAGCGCCGTCAGTTCCCAATAATGCCCACGTCAAAGCCCTCCAATAAACAAATTTATTTCTGTTGGTCAGTTATATGATCTCTTGCATTACACACAAAGAGATATGAACACATACACAGAATTGGAAATACATTCGTTTTAATTTTCTATCCGTCATAATATATGACAGGCGTATACTCTAGTATGTAGATAATTATTTAAATATTTATCAAAAGTAAAATTTATTTATTATAGTAAAACAACTGCTATTTAAAAAACTGTTAACCTATGATAACTTTATTAGGAATTTTTGAAGCTCAAACAAATCGAAAGCTCAAGTAGAGTAGAAAAAATTTTCACACATTTTCTAAGTTTGAATAAGAAAATTAATTTAAAAGACTGTATTAAACATAGTAATCAGATTTTGAATTCTTCACAGATGAAAAGAGTAAGCATTAAGTAAAATTATAATGTTGACATATTACAAATTTTTTATATTACTAATATCACTAACTTAAAAATAAATTTTATTTGAAATTTTCTTTAGAATGCAGCTGTAAGAAATCGCTGTAGAAATAAAGTAGAAACCAACAATATTTCTGAAATTGATTTGATATTTATTATTTGAGGTTGATTTGAATTTTCATATATGGAACTGTGTGTTCTACTTAAAAAAAGCAATTAAGTAACCAAACATGAAAATTGCAAAGGTCAGACAGTATATATTAAAAATTGAAAAATCAAATGTTTATAGATAATGAGAAACTATTAACTATATTTTACGAAGAATCAATAATGCTATTTCATTTCAAAACTAACTTCAAAATAAGTGACATCACAAGAGACAGAACACATTTTACCTAACTTTTTCTTGAGTTCAGAATTGTTTTCATTAAAATTAGTCTTTCATCGTGACTGTTAATATAATTTTCTAATTTTTTTTAAATAAATAAGAATAATTAAATGCAAGCGTTGTAATAGTTATTAAAGAAAATATTAAATATCTTGTAAAATTTGCTATCAGTAGGCCTATGAATATGAATGTTTTTTATTTATTGTACTTTTTTCTAAGTTTTAATAAAAATGTACTTTTATGTTGAGTAAACTACAGTTTTTGTGATTACTATCAGACGGATGTAGCCTAAACGGTGGAACATAAACACAGGAATGAGACGGGTTTTAAGCCTCGGTGACCCGTAGAGAAGAAGTGTTTGAGACAGAGAAATTGGTTGCAGTCTCAGACAAGTGGAACTTCACACATTCTTATTTGCCAAGAAGGAAGCCTGTTGTTTACTTAACTGTACCCTCGACATAAAAGACCTATTGCATGCAATTTACTTTGGACCTCGAATTGTGTTTGTAAGAAAGAGAGGGATAATAAAGAAATCAAACTGGAAGGATACTAAAAGACGGTAAAGAAAAAGAACTTGTCAGTAATGCACTTACAACAGAAGCTCAACACGTCTAGCAACAACAGAAATCAGCTCTTCAATTGTCGAAATGTAAGAAAAAGTCGATTGATTAGGGAGAAAGTACATGAAAGGTTTAGTTTTTTGAAAAATCTACTATTTAGGTTGTAGTGTACGATACTACAAAATTCTAAAAGTACCCCACTTATATCTAAATCTAAGTAAATTTCTCGGTAGAAGAAAACACTATTGAAATGAACTGACTGTTGTTATTCGTAAGGAAGCGAACTATAGAAACTTTAGAGTATGATTACTGTAATGACAGAATTTTTTACACAGAAGAAGTTGAAAAATAAAAATGAGAAAAGCTTCAGGCGGTAATGGAGAACCAAAGAATGTTAATCAGACATTAATAAAAAGAAAAAAATATCTAATAGTCACTTTTGAAACGGAAGATCCTCCATTTCTCAAAGAGACTCCATAGAATCGAACATCACATTCAAGCGTTTTTTTATTTAAATGCTTTAATACCTACGTAACTGAACAAAAAGCAAAAGCTATTTCTAAAAATATCTTCATAGAAATATGTTTTTCGTTCATCGGTACACTGACGATGTTATTTAGGAGCCCACGTTAAGTGACCAAAAGGCAGCACCAAAGACTGCCTTACTTCTAATCTTACAAAGTGTTCAATTCCTTATAGCGATGTACTCTATCACAAAAGATTCATTTTTTATTCCAGAGGAAAACTCGAAATAAAATAAGTAAAGGTTGAAAAGAACACTGATTTCATTACTACTTTTATAAAATAATAGAATGTTGCAGTTAATTTAATGGTTAGAGATAAGTTTGTGGAACTATAGTTTGTAGTGGAATTTCTTTATATCTACGAGGTATTTTTATATGTACAGTAGAGTCCCGATTAACCGAGTTAATGTCGAACAAGACTAACTCGGATAACCAAAAACTCGGTTAAACCGAAAATTCAAAATAAAATAAATCGTCTAGGTTTAAATATACAACTTAACAACTATAAAAGTTATGCAGGTATACCACATACAATTTATATGAACGAGTTCTTTTACTTAAAAAAGTCCTTAATTGTTCTTTTGTTTTACGTTACTTTGGCGTTTTTCTGCAGCAATGTTTCAGCATTTTTTTAAGGATAACCCAGGATTGTTGGTGTCGAAACCATTCCCCGATTCCAGGTAGGGGCAGGCCCCCCCCCCCCACATCAAATTGCGGGCCTAGGTACCAAATTCAATACCGGGCTTTTCCCCCTCCCCCCACGAATGTTATGAACAAAATAAAAAAAAAGGGAATCTCCAAATCAACAACCAAAAAAAAAGAAAGGGAATCTCAAAATCAACAACCAAAAATCTGAAAATCGATAAGCCCAGGCCCCGTTGACGGCCGGGCCCGGTGCTGAGGGACTAATTGCCCCGACCCCCGTTGTCATATGAGTAGACGAACGAAGATTAATTTGCGAAAAAAAAAATCATAGAAATATTTGATAGCTAGGTTAAAGCGGAAACTCGGATAATCGAGGCTCGGATAATCGGGTTTTTACTGTATACAGTATATATATTTTTTGAATGGTTTTGATTTAAGAAGTGAATTCGCATATCTTTTCATCAAATCCTAAAAAGACCACTTTTTTTTTAACGGAGATACACTCAATGCAGAAGTGTGACAATTTCAGAATGTGAGACAAAAAAAAAATTAATCACATTGCAGGAAATAACTAAAGTTCCGGAAGTGTGTTGACTAATGAAGACCGAGCGCAATTAATGATATGTGGAAACGAGAAGTATTGAGCATTCCCTTCAACTGAAATGTGCTGCGATTGATGGAAACTAATTTGCTTAAGCGAATTCATCAGAACTTCAAATGAGGTCTTCAGACTGTGTTGAAGCGGCAAGATTCAATCATCAGGCTTCGGCGTGCATTTTGATCGCGAATCTAAAGATGATGTGGTTCCAGTCCATTTGTAATTGGAGTATTGACTAACACCGTTGGATGACCAATTACTTAAATTTTCAAAAAGTTGAACTCAAGGTTTTTCCTGTCCTTTTCAGAGGTGTCAGTGGAAATACAAAATAACTTTCTTGAACTACAGAGGATTACTTAAGAAGTCGCTTCATTGGAGACAAATATGAAAACTGCTGGAAAACATGTTTTAAATTCAAGACTTGATTGGAGGCAAATTCAATCACTTGACTTTGGCGTGCCTGACTGATTGATTGAATTTAGCGAGTTGAATTCCAATACTGTCTTGGAATTTGATTCCAAGATAACTATTCGGTTGACAGATCTACCGTTTTCAATAAGAACTGAGTCACTTCAGTTTAAAGCAAAAAAATGCAGCTTCCATTTCTGCAATTGCATTTTCATTCTACATACGACAGCTTTGCCGCATAATCAACATTTCTTGAATTTACTAATTTTTTTCTCACGCCTTTCCATTCAAAAGATGACTTTCTCGTATTTAGTAAATCTTGTTATATAGTTTCCTTAAGTTCAATGTTCAGCAAATTTCAATTTGCCCATAAAACATTTTATCTAAATCTACAATAACATCGATTCAAATCAATTAAACATTTTGAGCATCAAGAAAAATAGTTGTCAATAAAAAAAACTTACAATCAATCTTCTCCGATTTTTTTCGTACTTTGTGTTCCTCATTTTCAAATGTGATGTTTAAAAACATAGGCATACTATCAGTGAAGAAAATTCGAGATTCTCAAAAAATTGGTGCAAAGCATATTTTGATATATCGATTTTATATTATTCATTGTAAAGTCTATTAACAATGTTACAGTTTCATTATACGAAGCATCTTTTTTTTAAATTGTAGTGATAAAAATTCTAAAATCAAATAGCGAACTCGGATTAAAATATAAATTACTTATTAAATGATGGCAATTGATTGTCTTCAAAAATAACACTAAATATAAATTGCCTCATCGAAACTGCATTAAATAATAATCATTCTAACCAATAACTTCATTTCATTTCATTGTAATTCTACGTTAGATAGAAAAACATTTCCTTAATTTTCCAAAACTTACATAATTACAGGCCGACGGCAATGACAGAATCTACGGCATAAGAACATCTAATCTGGTTGCTGACAGCAAAAATGCGATGAGCCTAGAATTCCTAATCTTGGTAAGAGTTCCACTTTCGATTCCATTATTGCTCGATTCTTCATTGTCTACTGCTTCCGTTCGTCATACAAGAAAAAGAAATCAATAAATATAGTTTTGTTTGATTTTAATCAGCACAATAATATCGGCTGCTATTTCGACAGTACATATACTATGACAGCAACATACGTGAATAAAGTTGTTAAATATCAAAGACACATTCACTTAATAGGCATGTGACTTGAAATTGCTTATCATCCTATTAATAGGCAAAAGTTGTACGATCTTTGTAAATTTGTAGTGTTGTAAATTTGTAATTTGAAATAACCAATCACAGTGCAGCGTTGGAACACGTCAGGCATGACGTCACGCCCATTTTAAAGATGGCGTCTCTACTATGTTCTCCACTTCACCACGAAGAATCGCAATTACGTAATTACTATCAGCGTATTGAGATTTTCTTTCCCACATAAATGAAGTTTACACTGAAATGCATGAAGTTCATGCGTCAAAATTTATCAGAGTTTGTAAAACCTCGGTTTTTATATAATTTCGGCTGTGTCACCGCTCTCTCAATAATCTACGAAATAGGGAATAATGACGATGCGCGTGCCCTCATTGTTGCCCAGACAGGATTATTGGTATTGGCTGTTGGACAGTCGTTATTGTTATTGTTGAAACTGGTAAATCAATTTTTTATTTTCTTTTATTTTAACAAAAGTTGGCTTAGTCATTCAAATTATACGTGGGCTATTGCGGAAGTCATGGCTTTTAAAACATGAGCTTAGAACATCTTTTTCAATATTGTGTTTTTTAAAAATTCCAGGATATTTCAAAAATAGAGCCTTTGTTTTACTTCCGTTAATATTGCCTCAATTTCGACGAATCTATTCTTTTAGAGCAGCAGGTTGCCATTATGTTTCATAATAAATCGCAGCGCTGGCTACAATGAAAGTGGTAAATCAATCTTTTATTTTTTTTTATTTTAACAATATTATAATATTATTTTAACTAATAAGCCGATATTCAAATTACATATGGGCTGTTGTGGAAATCATGGCTTCTAAAAAAATTAGCTTAGAACATCTTTTTCAATCTTGTGTTTTTCAAAAATGTTGAATTTGTTTTACTTCCGTGAATATTTCACGGGTCGCAACTAGTTTGCATTAATAGTTATGCAAAAATTTCAATTTGTTCAGTTTGTATCACATAAGTCTAAACTGCAGTTGTTATATACAAAGAGCTTTATAAAGAGCAACAGAGTGTTTTAAGTCCTACTGTAAACATTACCACATAAAAGTTTTCTGCTGTACACGGAAATAAGATGGATGGGATCGGTTAGAAGAGGTTGACCAATGAGTCTTTCGCAAGATTCCTACTTAGATTTGCATTTAAATTCCAATCAAGACAATATCAGGAACACAGCAAGTTAGACAAGGAATGTTGACAATATACAAACATTGTCGTACGGTTCCACAAAATTAAAACATAAATCGCAATCGTTCTATATAAAAATTCTTCAAAAAACTTTTTTATCTAAATACGTAAACAACTTTTTAGGCTTTATAATACTTACATGGTGGGAAATACTAAGTGATGATATGAGGCAACTACTCGAAACTTCTCCATAAAAGTTTTATATTTATCAACTTTTTATTTGCAAATTTGATTTTGCTTAACATTATAATACTAATCAGCTATTAGTATTATAACGTTTTGTGATTAATATAAAACTTTATAACAGAAAAACATAAAATAAATCTTAGCAGATAATTTCACAAAACAAATCTTAACTTATGCTAAGGCAGTTGATATTGATAAATTTGATTCTTTTTAATTACAGAATTTCTTTCCTTAGTTGTAACTTTCAGGACATACATGTCAAGACATAAATTTGTAAGGATTTAAATCCGAGATTTCACTTTCACCATTGCTCAGGATTAAGATCAGCTTTAGGGCATCCTGAAGGAAGCCTCGTTCGCCTTTGCTCCAAAAGCGGAAATTAAGACTGTTCTTGCGGTCGTTCGTTGTTTCAAAAGCAGTCTTGATCAGATACGCCTCACCAAATCGTTGCCAATTATATTGAAGGTGCGACTGCAGAACCTATTTCGATTTCCAGATCTTCCTTTTGTTTTTTGAATATATTATCTCAAATACAGATTTATAAGTAATTTCACAGTTCAATGTTTAGTAAGATATGAATATTAACACAAACTTAGTGTTAATAAGAAAGTTATAGATGACACATCAATTTGAAATGTCTTCCTAATCCAAAAACAGTGGGATTGGTATCCTAAGATTACGATATTTAAACTTACAATTTAGACTTTCAGATTTAGGGAATAAATAGTTGCTGATTTAATAGCACTTTAAGAAGAATCATATTTTTGTCTCGTGACTACTGGTTGTAAATGAAATCAATACGGATTTTACATTAGATAGCATAAATCAGACATTGAAGACATTCTCATAGAAATATCAAGATCAAAAACTAAGATATAACTTTATTGTTTGTGGAAGAAGAACAGTTAAGCCTCCTTCTATTAACATTACATTCTATTTTTTTTATAACGCCTTTAATTAAAAGATATCCGAAAATATTACTAGTCAAAACTCGTCTTTTGTAGCTAGGCATTTGCAGGTCGAAGGTGTGAAAACAAAAGTTACTTTATTTTAATAAAATCAAATACATTCCTCCTATCCATCTGTCTATTCAACGGATCGTAGATAAGTCTTCTTAGTATCTATTAGCATTTAATAGTTGTTTAATATATGTACAAAACAGATACAGATACGTACATAATAATTATCAAAATCATTTGTAGGTATAGAGTGTATTCACTTTATTAATACACTCTCTAATACATTGTTTACCTTCAAATGATTTTGATTAATATTATGTACATATCTGCATTTTTATGTACTGTTTTGTACATATATTAAACAACCATTTAGTGGTAATAGATACTAAGAAGATTGTGGATGGACTGTACGATGCTTTAAACTTCCTAATACATCATTAAAACCGACAGGAAAATTATAAGTATTTATTTTAAAAAAATTAGCAGTGAAAAAAAGAAAGAAATAGAGTTAAATATTTTATTCGATTTAGTCAGCTAGAAGTGGAAGAGAAGTTTACTAAAGTAATAGAAATTTTTGGAAAAATATAAGCCAATATCGCTAATGTTTGCTCGTCCACTGGTCTGTGAAAATGATATCTACAAAACTAATAAAGCCACAGAAACCGGATTTGCTGGATTTGTCCCAGTATTGAAGGGAAAGATACATCTCACAGTTGGATCAACAAAGATTCCAGCTGTGAAACTAGACTCCTTTGCAGAATACAATGCTTTTGAAATAAGAGGGAAACCAATAGGAGGATTAATTCCTTTTACATCAAGCGGAAACCTGAAATAACGCTTACAGTCATTTAGAAGCAAACATTGTGAATGCAACATTTTTTTTTAAACTTTTGCAACTTGTCAAAAAATTCCACTTTAATTACTTCAGATGATTTCATTTTAAAGACATCTTTTTTCATCTTAAATTACAGATGAAGAGGAATTGCAATGATACTGTCTTTTGAAAAGACAACTAAAACCATAAAGAGATCCCTAATAATTTCTGAAAGGACTCGTATTAACAACGTCATGTTTTCTACTGTGATGTAACGACTTAACCCCGCCAACTTTAGAGAAGGAGGAGGAGTATAACTGAAATAAAACCAGTTACTTTTAAATTTCTGGTTAAAAAGTAAAGTTAAGGGAATTTCTGCCTCTTCTTTTTTTACATAATAAATAAACAATATAATGGACTGAAATATTTCGAACTGTTGGTTAAATTCCTTGATACTGACCGATTGCAATATAATAAAAGCAAAGTTTTCTATAAGTATGTGTTTTTTAATTTCATAAGTGTAAAGTTGCTTATAAATTTTAAATGTATTAGTTACAATTGTGGGCTCAGTAGTCAAGTAATGCGCTTGATTTCGGGCTGAAGGAGCCGAGATCAAATTCCGGCGAGGATCGGGTATTTTTGACATTGTTCTCCTTCAGACAGGTACTAGGGTCTACCTAGCCTTCTGAACAATTGGTACAGGATTTCTTTCCCCGGGATTGTAAGCGGGCGTTTCTTGTCCCGACCTCCTCAACTTTCAAACGCCGGAGTTTAAATCTGCTGCCACCCTAAGGACATAAATTAAAAGTTATTACATGCAATCACAATTACAACTGTAGCCAAAAAATATTTCTAAGTTTCAGTATAGTTTTATTTTTATGAAACAACATGTATAAAGAATAAAGAACTAGAACGCAATATGCGTTGCACATTTATAACTTTTTCCAGTAATCAATTACAGTGCTTTCGAAATTTCAAGATAAAATCTCTATCAAATTTGCTGACAGTAATGGCTTAGGCATCGTGCATGCCTGTAAGCAACAGAGGATGAAAGTAAAACGCAAGATTATCAAAATTGTATTTTTCTTCTTAAAAATATATTGTACGATTTTGTAACCTGTAATATACATGTTCGATTAATCTTTATTTTACAACCTTGCGATTTTCATTTATCAACATCGAAAAGCGTTATCCGTATTAACCAATAAACAGACATGGCATTACGCTGAAGCTATCCCCTATAATGATAAGTATATTAACACATGGTAATGCAACTCGGTGATTCATTACTTGATACAAATTTTAAATACGGTGGTTTACTATCTTTA
>JAFIDM010005346.1:33180196-33435010 GCA_023159025.1 Thereuonema tuberculata | reverse complement strand
GTGGTTCTGAAAAGCAAAACCAGTTGTAATATATTAAGCTCTTGTCGCCATTCAATAGCATTTTATCATCAAGTGCAACAGCCTACTACAAGTTTATAAGGGCCATTAAAATAATCGAATTCCCAATTATAATTTGATTATTGCGCATATAATTTGATTAATGTACGAGAGGGATTTTAACCGGCATTTCAATCGCAACTGATATCATCGATAATGCTATTGAAAACTTTTATTATGTAGAAACTACTATCAGTTAAGTAATGCACTTCACAAATTATTTGAAATGAACTCAAGATTTATTTTTAAAGTTTGTAATTTTATTTTGTTTTAATATGTGGACCGTGTTAATATTCTTATAATGTGCCAATATTAAAGGTCTCATAGCTATTGTGTGAAAATCGTTGTTAAAATAATAAACTATTGCATTATTATGAAACATAAAATGTCTCAATTTAAAATATTGTTACTTCTACAGATTAATTGTAAAAGTCCTTTAGAGAATCCTTTATACCATTATTATTTGCTTCGCAATTTATGGTAAACTAACAGTGTGTGTACCATACAGTAGATTTTAATTAATTTTTATATATCAATATAATAAAATTCAAATAATGGGTAATTTGAGGCTCAGCCAGACCTCTTACGTTTGCAATCCGGTACCATATGCAGCGATTTGGGATACCCCCTCCAAACCATATCACATAAGAACCCCTTCTATTAAATGGGAGTCCCTGAATATTATTTTAGGTCCCTCGGAATGGCACAAAGAAAATGCATGACAAAGTATTAATAAATGAATAACTAAGACACAGCTTAAGATGAAATTTCAAATTTCTGTCATTATGCCTCTTGTCAGCGCCATATTTCTACCCTATTGGCAGATTTTTGAACTATTTTTTTCTTCATGGAATCTTTCTCTCTACACCCTGAATAACCTATTTCCCAATTTTGGTGACATCCCGCTTATTAGTTGGAGCTACAGAGAAATCTCTGTAGGGATACTTTATTTAAGGCCATCTGGCCTATATGGTAAATAAACACATGTAGGTATATATGTTTAATTACGTATTTTTATATATATACAGTAAACTCACTTCCCGGACACCGCTGCCATAGAACTGGTAACCCCCCCCCCAGACGCTAAATGAGGGTTTCAGCAAACGTCTTTATGAGAATATTAAAATCTTAAAGATCTCGGTAGGCTGTCAATGCATCAATTCTCAAAACATTCAATATATCAATGATGATGGCATCAAAGAATATGTGAAATTGATTACTCATTAATCTGCTCTAAAGTTAAATTTGAATTAAAGTTAAGAATCCTCTTAAAGCACTCAAATATTTCAAATCTGGTTATTTACATTGTTAGTATAACAAGATTTTTTATCTGCTGTCTAATTATCGATGACCCTATAGCTCAATAATACGGACGCTGGCCGGCGTGGTTATAAGAGCAGTTCAATTCCAGGTCGATTTTTTTAGTGTAATTTTACTTTCAGATGGATTACAGGGTTCCTTCAGCACTGAATAAAATTGGGACCCGATTACTTTCCGGGGTTAAAGGCGGATGCGCGTCGGACTGACCTGCCGACATCAGGATCGTTGGGAGCTTATATCTTCCACGTCCCTCGGGACTCAATAACCTGTCGGGGTAGATCTTCAACCTTTAATCCAGTAATACATTATGTTTAGCCGTAATTAAATCGAATTACATATCGACCAATCGTTTCTCATTAGATATTTGCTGTTTTTGCTGAAAAGTCAGTGGTTCATAACCAGTTTGGTTAAATATCAACGAAGGATAGTAAATCGTAATAAATTGAATAGTTAATTGCATATTTTCTATAAAGCAGTGCTACGTAATTAAAATCCTGTACAGTTTTACGTCCATATTCCCTGTAGTCAGATGATACCTAGGGATTCACCGAATCGTATTCAAATGAGCAATTACCAACTGATGGGTTGAAAATCACCAACAATGACCTTTCTGGAAACCGTTTCCAAACCCTTTTACGATGAAAAGACTAGATTTGTCATTCAATATTGCTGACATTCTGCCTAATGCAGCCATAGGGCGATATTGATTCTCGAAAAAAAAAATCGTGCATGAAATGGAAATTTTAAAGCATCAGATGCGAAATATACGTCCATTCGCGTTTCATTGGTAGAAAAGCTGAATTGGGATACGATTATGAAAATGGGCTCGAATCAGAATTTAATATATTTCTGTTGAAATGTAAAGTGATAAACCCTACCAAATTATTCCGAAATATTTTCGAATATACTTTTGAATTAAAAAAAGAATTTTTCTTAATAGTTCTGGAAGTTTTCGGAATTTATTGTAAGAACAATTATTTTTTTTTCTTTTCTGTCCTTGCAAATTTCACAAAACCTGTAATGATGATCATATAGCTTATTTACTGCCAAAAACATATAATGTTGATAACAATAGATAAAAATATACTTAAGAAATGCTTTGCTGCGTGATAGTAAAGTAGTGGGGATCCACCAATTTTGCAATATGGATTTTCTTAATTTCCTAGCTAAATTGACTAATTTCTTTAATTCTAGGCTTTTTTTTACAGAGATAGTGCTCCTACTGTAATTTTCACATGATTTCTTTATTATCTCTGTACAATAAAAAAAGGGGTTTTGTGTGTGAATTTCAATTTGGACTTTATTTCCGAAATCTGCTGTTTATTTCAATCTGGATGGAGAAAAAAACAGTCTTTAATGACTGCTGGTTCTTTGCTAGCAACTCGTTCCTTCTGCAACGCCCTCTGAAATACGTGAATAACCGAGAACACGGGTAATAAAGCCCGACAGAATGGGTGGCCAGTAATATACCTGTTTCCCGCGTGAATATGGGAAACGCAGAGAAAGAGAAGGAGAGAGAGAGAATGGCCTGTGTGTGAGACAGAGACAAAGAGAGAGTAAATTGGCAATTGGTCAAACCGCGCGTGTGTGGCTGGGAGCACTCTCCGTATTGTTCAAATACCCCAGTAAAGCCAAGATACGGGCCTAAATCCCCTGTGGTTATCACGAGCCACCGAAATCCTATCTGCATGCAGAAGTCCACGAGTAGAAGTGTACTGGCTAGAGTTTATGCTAGTCAATAAATCACCGTCCAAATGTGCCCGTTGCTTTAACTCTCTGCTAACGATCATGCCGTACAGCAAATGACACACTAAATTCCCTCTGTCCGACTATCTTGTCCTACTGGTCAGCCTTCGGAATTACAATGGTGTCTGAAACTGTCGACTGATCTCATGAACCCGGTACCCACACACCTGGATTAGCGACATGTTCTCTTTTTTTCTTTTTCTTTTTACCACTCTTCCTTTATCTTTTTTTCTTCTTCTTCCCCTAAAACTTTCTTCATTCTAATCCATTGGTCTTTTTTTTCCTTCCCTCTCTCCTTCAGTCCCCAGAACTACCAACCACTGATCTTCGAGATCGTTGAAATATCCTATGTAATATTTATGCAGAATCGCTCCAGGAATCCCTCGCCACCAACAACTAACGACGTCATAAATTCTAGGCGGGTGGCTTTCCCACACCCACCAAAGGAAACCATGCTGAACTCTTACAACTAAGTCCGCTTTGAAAGAAAGGAAAAGGAGAAAAAAGTTTAGACGTAGCTGCTGATGACAGCCCGACCGATGGTGCACTGATGAGTCCGAAGAGTAACTTGGAACCAAATTTCAATGGAAAAAAGGGGAATAAAAAAGGCACTAAAGGAGTCACCTAAACGAAAAATGCAAATTTTACGTCCCTCTGTTTAATGAAAATGTCAGAAGTTATGGTTTCTTTTTTTTTTCGCTGCCACAATTTAAATTCCCATTTTCGGCTTCATTTCTACTTGGTGGGTTGAGCAGTTACAGAAAAGAAAAAGAACGCAAAATGAAATGAAAATGGAGATGGAATAATATGGATTTCAAAAAGTCACTTTGGTAATCAGGAGATTGTTTGTCCAGCAAAACAAAACAGCAATTTCTTTCTTTGTATAAAACGTTCTTTCACCTCGGAGGCAAAACACTTCCTTTTCAATTCATTAAAAGTAAATTCCTCATGAAAGAAAAAAAAAATTATAGTGTTTCAAAAGTCGAATTATTGAAATACATTCTTACTACGTCGCAGAAAATAATTGCATTGATTATTAAATGTATATTATTGTAAATCACTTTAGATCTGTGTACGTAAGTTGATTTATTTATGTAATTTATGTAATTTTCTTGATTTATTTTTTTTTCTTTTTTTCATTGTATTTTTCATCATTCACAAATTTCAATAATTATTATTTTCTTTTTATCCTAAAGTAGTCCATTTAATACTATGGTACATATACATATACTGTATATATACAAACAATCCATTTTCAAACTTTTAGTTAATAATGCAAGAATAAAGCAAATTCATTTTGATCTTTGAAACAAGAATGACAGATAACCCTATGATGACAGAACTGAAAAATTTTCGTGATTTCAAGATTTCCTTAGTACTGTAAGTACATTCATTTTCTATCTCTGTTATGTTTAGAGATAAGAATATTTAGATACAAGTATTAATGAAAATCTGTTGAATTTTTATTATTAATATCTATATCGTTGTTTTAGGGTATTCCATCTCTATATTACAATATCTTGAATACAATAAGTATATGGAATATTTTATTATAAATTGAAGTATTTATACAAGATTATTTAACGTGCCATTTTATTAAATATATATATTAAATATATAATATTGAATTATTTATATTTGAGACATTATTACCATGTCTCAAAAGACAGGAAAAGGTACTAGACAAGATGTTCTTTGGTTTAAAGGAACTTTTTCACCACTTCGTATAGTAGTATATATGAAGCTTTTTTCAAGGATATTTTGTTATATATCAAATGAGAGGATTTAAGCCATACTACCTAACCCTCAAACTGAAAATTACTGGGGAAATGGTTTGAAACGTTTGGTGATCGTGTAGAAAAAAAGCAATATACGCTTTGCTGCTGTAATTTATGTAGTAAAGAAAATTAGCTATATAAATGACAGCAGCAAAGTGTATATTGTTTTTGTGGACCCGACCACCAAACCTTTCAAACCATTTCCCCAATAATTTGCTCTTTGAGTGTTAGGCTTAAAAGCCCTCAAATACAACAAACTAAATGGATTTTTAATTTTCGATTTTTAAATAATAAATTATCTCAATGTTTAGTTTAAATTCCTTTCTATTACCATATTAATAAACTGCAATTCAGATTAAATTGTTTTGGAAATCCATAGAGACAGAAAACCCATCAATGGAAGCGCCTGAATTTATAACCTAACATTTCAACTAAAGGGTTCCACCATCACATTTGCAATAGGACAAAACAAAGAAAACTAGAAACATTGAAAAACACTTCCTCTCATTTACATCAGGAATTTCATTCTTTCTAATTGTTTTAAAAACACCTTAAAACCAGAGATGCCTGAAATAATGGATGATCAAAAGAAAAAATATGGAATTGGATTCGATTCAATTTAATATGAAAGCAGAAAGATCTTTCAACTATTCTTGCGGCAAACCTTAATAACAGAGAAATAAATAAAAGAATCACAAGTTGAGACTCATTAGAAAAACCTAAAATAGCTATCTTGGATTCCCAGAATCCCATTTCTAAAAACAGATCCTTGTGTTGTGTGTTTATCTATTATATATCATGTAAAAATTAATAATGTTTATAACTTTTCAGTTAAAGTTTAGCTTAAAACATTGTATAAGGTATATATAATATCAGTTTATTAACGTTAACTAATGTCATAACTAGAATGGAAGACTATCTTACTTCATAAAGATACAGTAATCCTTCCATTTACGTGAGTAATTAGAGCCAAAAAAATAGCGCGTAAACCGAGTACATTTGGCCATGGAAAACTGTTTAAAAACAGTGATCTGTTCCGTATTCTCAAATATTTTGTGCATTTTCAATGATATTATATTAAAATTTAACTTGGTTATTTTAATTTTTTATTAATTGTAAATTAATTTCTATTTCAGGCTTTTGAAAATAACTTTTTGTTAAAATATCTAGCGAAAATTGATATTAATAATTTTTTAAACTCCTGTGCATTTGAAAGTTCAACTATTTATTTGTACATATGGTATCAAAATAGTTATGATCATTTTACAGTTGATTTTTTATTAATTATTTTTTTTTCTAAAAGGTACACAAATATGTCATTAACATGGCCGTCAACGAAGGGTTAGCCTATCGCGTGTCTATTGTGTATATAATGCACAACCTGCACAAAGTTTTACTGCAATCCTAATGTTTACTATACAACTGTAGATAAGATTACGGAATAAATTAAATTGGGGAAATTTCCGAATGTGTAAAATTACAATGTGTATACAATATGTGTAAACTAATATATATATATATATATATATATATATATATATATATATATATATATATATATATATAATGTATGCAAAGATAATTTACTTCAATGCGTTTAATCATAAAAATTTTAAATTTGATTATTTAAAATTTAACAATTTTTCAACTGCGTTAAACTGAATTTGTGTAAATGGAAGCTGTAGCTACTCGTAGCTGTAGCTGTTTTGTTAAAACGCATGCTAACATTTTAGAAATAATAACCAAAAGTTATATGCAAAAGATTATTATTTCTAATAACTCGAATCACCTACGTGCAATTTGTTATTCAAAATAAAGCGAATTTCATTAAATTGACGCCTGCCCTCGTCATAAAAGAATGAAGTAATCCCAGCTTCAACATCATATGAAAGCAGATTCACCGCAGAATCTGATTCAGTGTCATTGTGCTTAGCAATCATCATATTTAATCTCATGTCACTGCCATCATTTGTACGTTCATACATTTACCAGCTTAGATAACTGAGACAGCTGAAGCGGACTGGCGCTTACATTCCTACAACTTTTTTGTGGTCGCTCTTTATGAGTTCGATTACGGCATCAAGGGCACTTGCAAGTGTCCACAAAACACAATACTAACGTTTGTCAGTTAATTACAATCACTAACATTAAGGATTTTATTTACTTTGTCTTTGGAAGTAATTTACGAGCTGTGAAGTCGTAAAAAATACAATTTCACAAAACGACAAATTTTTTACAAAGTTGGTAATGACTATTACTTTAAATTTTTAAAAGGAAAATTCCTTCACAGCATTGAACAATTAATAAGCGTGTCATCATCAGGATATTTCATTCATGAAAATGTCAAGTCATGTATAAATGGAAAATTTTTAAAAGATCTCGAATTTCTACAAGAAATAAAATGAAGTTCTTAGAAATTTCTAAATAAAAGATGACTAACTATATTTTACTAACTAACTTCCTTTTTCTATTTGTAACTGAAATTTTAGTTCCTTTTTACAAAACGTATTTCTTGAAAGTTGAAAATTCAGTCCATTAACCGAGAAAAAACGTAACAAAATTATCTTTATAACAGCAGGAACCGTAAGGAACGGGGAAAAGTCCAAAAGATATAATTGAAAAGATATGATATGCAAATGTAATATGATATTTCACATAAATAAGACCATATATGTAACTGACAAGATAATGTTTCATTTTCATAACATTAACTTAAAGTCGAATGCATAATTTTCCTTAATAATATTTTATTAATAAACCTTTTCTTTAAAAAAGAACGTAGTACAGGCAGCTGAAAATATTATATTGTTTGTCTACTTTTGTTAAATATGAATGGCTTCCTATTAATTATAAGCTTTAGGAAAGAACAGTTGAGGTTATAGCGCCATCCTGATAGGCAACGAAATTTTTAATAATAATATTAGAAATTATAGTAATATTAATAAAAATTAATATTTTCTTAGTTAATAAAAAAAAACAAAGAACTATGGAAACAAGCAAATCGATCATGATTCTAATAAAACTAAATTTACAAGATCTCGCTAACAATTCACTTTATAAAATATTTTATTATTTTAAAGATTTTTTCTTAACTATTGCTGAATAATTTTGGAAGTAGATTTTGATTTTAATTAAGTTTGCACGTGCTCGTTAATAACATAATTTTCCATAATACATTTGAAATCTTCTGGGAATTGACTAAACTTACTAGATACTCTAACGTAAAAACTAAATACTTAAATGTAGACGAGATAACAGTAATATAACATATATAAGTTCGTGTAGATCTTTTTATATATTAATATATATTAAATTATTTACAATAAAAACTTTTGTAGGTTCTTTGCAAAAGCTACTTATTTTAATATACATTTTTTTGTAAAATTGTTGCATACATTTTATTGTTATTCTAACAATTCAATATCGTAAACAAATTTCTAATAGTGTATATTTATAAAGAATGTCTTTCAACAGAATAATTAAAGATAAGAAAAATATTTATTGTCTATCATAAAAGAAGTCGATAAAGATGATTGTTTATTGCTGTATATTATCGGGCCACACATTCTACATCTGATGCCATCATCTCTGTTTTCCGGCTGTCAAAAACGCCATCGATATCGTAAAATACATCGGAGAATGAATGTTGATAAGAGATTGGACGTTATAAATCTCTCTCCATCGACGTTCCTACTTACCCGTTAGCAGAAAGGAAGTTTGGGGGCTATTTTCTGTCAATGGCCATTTGTTGGGTCTTTGGCGAAGAAAGATTGCCGAATTCTGCTGAAGTGGTTTAAAAGGATTGGGAATTATAAGCATTCCTGTTACTGTTTTCCAATCGAAGTCTTGGATGAAGAGCTTCCTGCAATACGTACCAGTCACTACCCGAGGCGAAAGGTCGAAATAAATCCCAGGCGCTTCGGGAATAGCGGTTTTTCTCGGGATCCGCAGAGCGTGCGCTATCTTTCTTTTTCTCAAAAGGGATCCATGGACCGAGGCTTCCGCTTTTATTTAACACTGCACAATTCTTGGCCCCGTGATGGCCGTGCAGGAGCGGCTTAGGCCCCGGCTGCAGAAAACATCCGTCCATTTGGAAGAAAACGCCTCCAATAAGAGTTTTAGCAGTAACAGAGAGCCATTGGAACCATTTCGATCGCCTGGTAAGTGGCTACTCCATCAGACATTACTGCAATTGTGTGTTTCAGCATTTGATAAATTCTGTCTTATCAGAGGATTCCACACTGGGAGGCAGTGGAGCTTGTCTTCTTCACGGACTGTGGGAATGGAAGAACAGACTCCCCCACCCTTTTCTTTCTTCCCTCTATGTACCATCTTCACTTTTATTTCTATTGATTTCATCTGCCGAATAAGTCTCTTCTCTTGGGTTGAGAGACAACCCTTGAAATCGCTTTCTTTCTTTTTTCAGATAATATTTATCAAACGCCCTCCTTAACACGAGGCAATAGAATTACTAAACGCCTACCTCTTGCAAGTTCTAAATTCGTCTTGAGTTTAATTAACCCTTTAATGGAAATCTTCAAGATGTCATATATCTTCAAGATGTTCACATGATAATATTAACACTTACGCCTATTTAAGTCTGGTGTTTATCTTTTTTCTGCTTCTTAGTATATACTTACATTCTTTCTGTTAGAAGTAGTTAATATTTATAATTCTACAGGAGTTTGGGTTAATTGTTTTCGTTGCATATATATTAACTATATACTCGATATTGAGATCTTGTTTCCTTGGTCGTTTGTCGATGTATTGTTGATGATTCGATAGTTTGCTGCCAGTCTTGACGTTTTCTGTAGTAAACCGCTATAAAATCGATTGTATTTATGATGTCTTTCATTTGTGATAAGTCTCATTGGTTTGAATAGACACCAAAATATTTCTGAAACCTATTAATGTCAATTGATATCTTGAAGTTTCTATCATATATTGAAATTCTGACGTAAACTGAAGTTTCTAACATATATTACACTTTGTAATGTGAGAAAAAGAAATTGGTGGGTAATTTTCGATGATTATTTTAATCATTTTTTTTAGAGAAAATTTTTCTAAAGAAAATAATAACTGTAAAAACTTCTATTTCTTCATTAGCATATTTATAATTTTATCAGATGACTACGAAAGCGAAACCTGTCATGTAATTATAAAAAAGTAATCCTAAAAACTATATATTTTTTTACGTGCTACAAAAATGATAAATTTTTAAGCCATTTTACTCCCCATCAAGTCAAAGTAAATTATTCAGGCGTTTGACATTTTTCCTATTTTAATGTAACTGGAAAAGTTAATCTTGAACGCAATTGAGCATACCGAAAGACTAAAAAAAATTAAATCTCTTAAAAATTTAAAATAATAATTAATGATTAATAATTAAATAAATAAATAATGATTACTATGCATTAATGAATTTCAAATAATTGATGAAAATTCTCTTTAATCAACATAAATTTGTGATTGTAAAGAGCAAATGTGTATTTTACAGTACAATATATTTGGCGTAGAGCATAATTTTTGGAATTTTATTATAATATTCTATCTAATGTCACTCTGCTAGTATGCAAATCCAGACTGAGCGCCATCATTTCTACGTTGATATCGTGTTTCTGGGATCAAAATTTTATAATTTAGATTTACAAAAAAATGCCCTTTCTTATATATAATTTTTAATATTTTCCTTTGTTTGAAAGATAAGTTTTACAATGAATTTCATGATTGAAATATTGTTAAAGAGAATATTATCCGACTACAATTGATGTTAATCACGGAATTAAGTTTTCAAATTCCCTTTTAAGCTCAGGTTTAGTTGTTTCCATTTCATATCATATCCACTCTGTTTGACAGCTGCAAGACCTTCGCGCATAACACAGATTTATTAAATTCATTTCTCACTGCAATAGACGTTGTCATTTACATAACGGAGTGCAAGGAATATGAGAAATCTCATAATGTTTGACTATCCATACTGTTCAAAACACATTTTCATAAAAGTCAAGCCATTTGACTGCTTAATCAGTAGATTTCAAATGCTTAATCTTAGCAATTAATTGAGATTTACAAATTTTGTTAGAACTTGAAAGCCATTCTATTATCGTTT
Organism: Thereuonema tuberculata; assembly: GCA_023159025.1. Taxonomy (NCBI): domain Eukaryota; kingdom Metazoa; phylum Arthropoda; class Chilopoda; order Scutigeromorpha; family Scutigeridae; genus Thereuonema; species Thereuonema tuberculata. Next base: position 33,424,000 of record JAFIDM010005346.1, on the reverse strand, counting down.
GCACTGATGGAAACAACTATGATTTTGGAATTATGAGAATTAAAACGATGTTGATTTAGCTATGAAATTTGAAGCAGTTTATATACATTGAATCAATATTTGTAGTACACAATTGGAGATTAAAGATAATACAGCAAAGTGATAGTTTATTTAGGAATTTGCAAGTGCCACGTTGCAACGAGAATAATTGCCCAAACATTTCACTTTTTTTAGGAAGGCTAGATAAGTAGCAAGCAATTAAATAAGTAAATATGTTTGTTTCGCTGATAGCAGAATGGATCTTATAACGGTATTCCATATATTACCTTCTTGAATTCATAGATTCTTGTAGATACAGCGTAACTATTAAAATAGTTTCATCCATCATTAAATTAGAGTTCTAGCCCACCCTACTCCCTCCAAAAAAAACGAATATCTGATATTGCGAAACTCATAAAAAAAACATGTAATTGTTTAATTATAAACGTATGTATTCAACATATACAAAGCAATGTATGGAGAAACTGTATAAGGAACGAAATATATTTTAATACACAACAATGGGGAGATCAAATTGTTTATCAAGTGGCATTTTGGAACAGCTGTTTCACACTCTTTGGCGATCATCAGCCAGAAGCAGTTATCAGTAAAACAATAACGTCTCCGTACTGAAGCTAATATTATATTTTAAATATAATTTGTAAAAAAAAATAAAAAAATACCGGTATTATCTTTTGGCAAATACCTTTCTTTTCATAAATGATTAAAGGGCTGTTGTAATGTCAGTAAATAAAGAAAAAAAGAGAGGAAGACCAAAAATGTAAAAAGGCCACATTGAAAAATAATGTTGAAAAAAATTAATTAAGTAGAATCAGAAAGTGTAAATAAATGATTTTTATGATTTCTTCTGTACCTTTTTCCACTTATTAGTATTTGTTATAGCATTATTGATCATTAAAATTTCATTAAAAAAATACTACTGATTTTTCTTCATTTTATATTTGTTTTTGAAGGTTCTTTTTTTTCCTTTTATTCTTTTATTAAAAATTTCAAATAATTATCGAAATTTAGAAGTTATTGTTTTAAAATATTCCCAGGAAATATCATTTGTCAAGAAACAATGCATTAAAAAACAGTCAGATCATTCATATTAAAATTTTGTTTGTAAAAACAAAACGATACAATAAACTAAACGACTTACAAATAAAAAAAAGGATAACTTGAGAAATCCTTGAATCTTATACAATGTAACATGATATTATTGTTTACATTATTATTATATTACTTAATTATATTCTTATACATTTATTATATTTACTATTATTGGTTACTTTTTAGTTTTTTTCGTATATTTTATTTAGTTATCTTACATTTTCTGGAAGAATTTTACTTTCTTTATCAATTGTAAGATGATAAACTTTGGTTTCATAATTTTAAGTTCATTTATATATATTCATTATTTCGTTGAATGAATCCAAATCTAACTGAATATTTTATATATACTTAAGTTATGGATTATTTATAAAATAATAAAAATTCACATATCGACAGATTCATTTAGATAGATTGATTGAATAGATTGATTTTTATATGTATTCAGATGTTTTATTCATATTTATATGATTCAGAAAAAAATTAGAAGAAACTTAAGGAAAGTATTAAGAAATATTAAGAAAATCCTCATTATAAACCAACCACACTATAGTAGACTAAGAATTTAAATCACAGTAATACCATTTTTATAATTTCAGTTCGAATTTTATTTTTTACTTCCAGGATTGTAATGCCGCCATGGTTCGTAATTCCTTCCCTTGTCTATATCTATATAAAAAAAAGCCATTATATAGAGACAAGGGCTGAACAAGTATAAAACTGGGATATTTCTCTCCTGTGTCAGCAATTTCTCTTCAAATTCTGTTCAGGCACTGAACACCGACCAAGTGGGTCCATTTGCAAGCCTCCCCTCTGAAACTGCCGCCGACGGCATCGGCCCTCAGCGGGATAGGATAACAATGGAGAATTTATGGTAGGTACACAGGTAGAGGCTGATGTGCAGTTGAGCTGGGTACTAATGCTGTTGGGAAGGTCCCACGAGAACCAAGAGAGCAAGCGTCGTCGTCCCATCACACAATAGCGGGTGGATGTCTATCAGCTAACGTCAACCGCTCTGAAAGCTAGCGCCAAACAGGAGGTCTTGACAGAGACGAGTCGTGGCGCCAATAATCGAACGGTAAAGCCAAGGATGAAGCCACTACTCCATTACCTTTTACTTGAACACTGTTTATAACTGTTGTCATTTAAAAATATTAATATAAACTTAACAATTTATTCTTTTTATCTTGCGTATTTTTTTGTTTTACTTTTTTTGGTTATTATGACAAATCTTATTGAATTGGTTTATAAAAAGTACAGGGTTCAAAGATCAATAATGTAACTTATAACAACAATTATTAAATTGAATATGATCTTCAGGCCTTCTTTTTCAGTTTTGTTTTCTTCACAGAATATTTTTAGTAAAAGCAGCTGTAGCGCCTATTAAATAATTTAGAAATTTCAGAATAGCCCAAAGATACAAAAGTCCTTAATGTACAGAGACATAATAAAGGAATACAAACATTTTACTAAAATTGTTAGTTATTTATCCATGTAAGTATTTAGTCTATTGGAAATGGGGATAACTATTCCAATTCTTACATTATAATCAAGCTATTAAATAAAGAATGGATATTGTAATTTTTTTTTCTTTATTCACAACAACTAAAAAAAAGTATATTTATTAACAAGAAGCAATATTAATAGTTTTTCGTTTTATTAATAGTAATAATTTAGTTGTATGGTAACAATATATAACTTATAAGATGAATAATTTCATTTAAAATAGCTACCTCATCCGAATCATTAAAGGGTTGCTAATATATCCCAGTTTTATTCCTCATTACTATTTTACTAAGGTTTCTAATAGAAAAGGGATTTTTGGTGGTTCATTGAATTGAATTATTTAAACTCTAGCCGGGTACCCGTCGCTTCGCTGCGGAACCTTTACATATATAGCATTAAAAAAAAATGTTATTTATTTAGCAAATTAATATTGAGATCGGAGAATATACGACTTCCCAGCCCGTTGTGGCCTTCTCCGCATGTTTCGATATCATGCTTATTTATGAAAATATGATCTATATTTGTTTTCGTATTTCCATGAATTTTACAGTTGTTTCATTTTTACATGCCTTCACAAACTTCTCACAATAGCCAACATGAAAGTTTTCACGTTTTTGCATTTATCTTGCAATTGTTTGAGAATGGCTGATATATCGTTCGATAGAACATTCAAATACCAACATTTTCTCAATGTAATGTTCTCTTCCAACTTTTATACTTTTCGTTTAAATTGAGAAAAAGTCAAAATTTGACCCTTTAAAAGGCGCCATCTTGGAAACTAAAAAATTTTTTTGAAAGATTTTGTAGCATTTTGTTTGTTGTAAAAAGATCTACATTTTATCCCTTTGCATGGCCAATCTATCTCTTATAATTTGGTCACAAAATTGGAAAAACTTAAAGTCTTTTGACAGAATGACTGACAGAATAACATTTTTATATAATATAATAATTTTAATTAAGATTTTATTTCTGGAATTTGTCAAATGATGTCCGTAAAGCAAATTTAAAGATACATTTTTTATTTTTGTTTTTAGTAAAAGTATTTTTTTGGCAATTTTTTGCATGGTTCAAAATTTAAAAAATAAAAAATTAAATAAATAAGTTTTCACATCTTTCAATTTCGGAATATGCATAGTTTTCTCCTTTAATAATGAATTTATAAAAACTGTAAAGATGCGTTCTGCTTTTTGGGGGAAGATTAAGTAATAAAACTTTAATTAGGACAATCAGCATAGACGAGATATGTTTTAATATAAATTCTTCTAATAAACTAATGAACTAATAAATTGTTCAGAGATATTTCAAATAACTAATCAATAAGCTTCGTACAGTTCTTTGATGGAGAAGAATTAACTGTGATGTAATAAAAACATCAAAACTTAAACAGCTCACAAGTCGTATCATACTTCGTATATCAAAATGTTTCCGTTCAACCTTATTTTCAGTTTTACTACAAAGAAATATTGAAAGTATCGTATCAAAAGATGAAAGGACGACATTTTTCCTCAGCAAAAAAGATAAATTGCAAATTTCAAGTTTATTTTTATTATTTAATTGTTTAAAAAAGTCGGGGATTCTTCCGTTTTTCTCTATATAGGGGTCCTATATATCTACAACTCATTGAAAAATGGGTACCGGGTTTATTTTTACCATATCTCAACTTAGTCAAAAAACGTCTTTCCCTTATTTCCTCCCACCCACAGAGCTATAAAGGCCTAAACTACGATTCTTTTAACTTTAATAGAGGAAAAAAAAAACCTTCAATATGAATTAAAACTTCCAAGTAATACAATGAATTACTAATTTATCAAGCCTTTCAACTTTAATAGTAATTGGAAAATATTAACTGTAATGCAATTAGTATTTAGTTTTCAACTCTTCTACCTTCATTTATTTATTCGCGTTGCAGAGTTAGAGCTTTCCTAATAGATTTTTATTTTCCAATTATCGCTCAATACCGCTAAGCAATTTTATCCTTATAATTCGCAATTACATTTATTGTAAAACAATTTCCTCGTGCCGTGTATTAAATTGAATGCATACAAATAATGCTTAATTTGCACTCATGAAAGCCTTGGCCGAATTTACTGACAATCTTAGAATTAGTATACAATAGTTAAATAATAACATAACGAATATAATGACTTTCGCAATCACGTGAATTGAATGTAATTATTTGTGCCTGAAAAGATAGCGATCACGCACTCCCTACCTTTCAGTCTAATCATCGAAGCTAATAAATACGGTCCCTGGCTGTTGAATGTCAGCAGAGCATCAGAAAATTTTCACAAGCCATCGAACGCGACAAGACCTGGGTGTGTTCATATTTACTGTGGAAACGAATCACAATTTTCTGCATACGTAATTTCTGCAGGAACAGATTTATTGTTTTGGCATCTGTACGTAATTTATTGAGTATAATATCGACTCAACGCATCTACTGCCATTGCATCACGCGAGCTCGTGACGCCAAGCATTGAAGTAGCACTTACTGTCATAAAACCAGAAGAGATAAAACGGCCCTTGATGAAGTCACGTGATTGATAAGGAATTCTGTGATTGATTAATTATTATTAAGTCCTTTGCAATATTAAAAATATAAATTATTAATATCCAAACAAAAGGCTAATGAAAATGTGAAAGAATATGATTTAGATGATGTAGACTACACCAAGAGAAACAGAACTTTGTAAGGAAGTTTTCATAAAATTTTCCAGAAACCTTCCAATAAGAAAAAAAAGTATAAAATTACTAATATTGAATTAGCTAATTTTTTGGTTGCTTCGTTCCACAAGAAACATTTCTTTTTACTGAAACTACAGATTCTATAGTCTCTTCTAGAATTAGGTTTGTTTTAGAAAACATTATTTGAGTTCCTGTAAATAATAGGAAATTATGATATAGAATTTAAAACTTTTAATAATTTAACATTAAATTTTATCAAGATTTTTTTTCATAAATTCAGCATGGAACTATTAGGAACAATGATTTTTTTTTAAATTTCTTATTGCTAGAGGAAAACATATACAAAATAAACTTTTATTTATATTTTTTATTTTTATTCAAAAGACTTTATATGATTTTACAATATAAACTCAGTTTGATTTTTTGACTTTAATTTTGATTTGGCATTTGTTCTCCCCTTTTCCCCCACTTGGAATAATTTGTAAGGGGATCCATATTAAATAATCAATCCTGTGTCAACTATTAAAGATTTTATTGAGAGAAATTTAAACACCTCAGAAAAATAGTTGGAAAATGATGCAGATATTTCAGAAACAAAAATCAGAAAAATTAGTACATCTCTTCTTTGTCCATTTTTAGGATTTTTTTACAACGAAATGAAATTAATATTTTACAGTGGAAGTAAATCCATAGAATTCAATAAAATAAAATGCTTTACGTTTTGGTTTAAGGAGTTAATGCATACCAAATTAAAAGTTATCTTTTTTTTTAAGAGAAAAGCTTGAAGATGACTTCATTACATTGTAGCATACAATTTTCTATCTGTAAATTATTCAATCTGTAAATTATTTCTAACCACTTTTTTTCGCGTTTCAAATAACATGTAGATTCGGGAGAGCCTAAATTCTTCTAGAAAATTCACATTTAAGATTTGTTTTGAACATGCGAAGGTCGATCACAATTAACAGCCAAAATCTACGTCACTGATGTAGAATTTGGAATGCTTTATAATAATGAATAACATGTCAGTGATGCACCCACGGAGGGGGAACCAAAAATTAAATAAAGAAAAATACAAGAAAAAAAGAATTAAAAACAAGAAGAAAACCTTTATTAAAGGACTGACTTGTCTGTATCCTATATTTTTAAAAGTGATGTTTGAAACAATTTATTTTTAAATAGGCCTACATCTGAATGAACTTTTAATAACATCGTTAGCCCCCTCCAAACAAAAACCCATCTTAATTCTGGGTGCACAGACTTCCTTTAAGGCTCGTAACAACAAGACTTCTACATAATGACAATGAAAATTTAAGTTCTGCTTTTTCAATAAATGCTGTGTATCAGTTTAAGAAACTTAATGTGTCGTTTTAGAGAAAGAAATTACAATCTTGAATAGCAATAGAGCTGTGCATTTCAATTACGTACAACATTTCATTTAGTGCAATATCTGCAATGCTTCTAAATCCCTGATGTCCAATTGCTTTGATGCATAATGATGGAGTGATGAAATTGCAGATAAGAGCACTTTTATTATAATGGATGAATTAGAAAAAAAACAGCTGTCTTCGTATTTGTCGCATAACTTCTATTTTTTTTGGTTACATACCTTTTAGGGTTTTTTTCCCCCCTTCCTTCCCCGCAAGACAGTGAAATGCTACTATGGTAGTTTATAGTATTGTTTCCTCAGAAATTTAGAATGGCTTCAGATGAAAGTCGCTTCTTCGTTGCCTAATGGATTAAACCAATCCGGAATAAAGCGAGGAGCTTGAAAGCACGAAAAAAAAAAAGTAGTGTTTTATTACACCAGTGAAAAATTCAAGAACTCTGTTCCCAGAACACATCCCGCTGTTTTATTGATAAACCACTTTACCAGAATAAAATAATGAACATTTTTGACTCCATTTTCATGTCCACAATGTCTTTTTGTAAGGAAATACATTCGAAATTAATGAATTTTAAATTGAGGTAAAGCTAGAAAATAAAGAATAACGTATTCTTATGTCACTGGTAATTTATAAGGAATGAGAAATCCTTAGGAAAATACGACGATTCAATGAGTACATTGAAAGAGTTTTCTAGCTGAACCTGTACCTAAATAGACATCAGTATAAGGTTATGTTATCACATAAGTCTTATTCTATTAAAATAGGATTTGTTTAATAGAATGCCTCGGAACCATAAGTGACAACTATGAATGGACAAACATTGCATTCTACTTTAGTATTTGTTAGTATTAAGTTAGTTTTTTAATTATATTTTTGTTTAATATTAAGTTTTGTATCAGGAAGCGTTTGGGTTGTTGTTGCTGAATGTGATCTTCAATATCTCTAAAAGTTTCGTTTCATTTTTCTAAAATAAGAACATAATATAAAAAAGAAATAGTAAATAAATAATACTGCATTATAAAAGAAAATAATCCAGTCTGTTTATTATCTTTGAGATCGTATTCCTAAGATGATTTACACATCGATTTTTTTTCTTTCTAAAACCCCACTAAAAAATATATATGACAACATGACATTCATCTGCAACTAACAAAACATCGTAGTTTTTCTTTTTGAAGAATTGATTGAAATTTTATTAAATTTGAAATAGGGAATAATTTCTAAAAATCTCATATTAAAAAATTACGGTACTTAAAGTAACTAAACATATGACTCGAAACCCGAGTTATCATGTTTGACTTCTGTTACCAACTTTAAACAGAATTTGAAAATTAACGAAGTATAAAACTATTTTGCTACTCAATATTGTTAAAAGGCAAGATTATGCTTGTCAAGCTAATGTCAACTGAAATCTACGCTGCATCTTTTAGTAACGAAGCTTAAGCTTGGCTGTTGAGATGTAGAGAATGCTTCAACACATTCGATCATTTGACAGAGAAATGCCGCTTGAATTGCTCACAGTGTTTACAGAATTGATTGTTTGTAATTGAGTTGGAGCTCCAACTTCACGAACAAATGATAAAATACAGACAATATTAAAACATTCAAGGAAGGACTAGACTTTGAAACGAAAAGCGTTTAAAAAATTAGGGGATTCAAGATAGATCTCAATCTTTTATGTACATTTAATGGAGAGATAAATTTTAAAATCTCATTTATAGAAAATTGACGTTAATGTTATAATTTTTATTATAACTTTATAATTTCAAGCCAAGTATTTTTTTTAATCAGTTCTATATTATTAAGGGAAATCAATAAATAAACTGTGATTTATTTTGATATTTCAGAAAATTCAGAGGGATTTCAGGAAATGACGTTGTTCAAATGTTAGATATAGTTTTTAAATTTCTTTCTGGATTTCGATCGTTCCACTTTAAAAATCTCAAAGTTATTTAATTAATGATTTGACAGAATTTTAAGTAATCGAATTCAACACAAATCCAACGTCTAGTGGAACTTTCCTTTCACAAGCAATGCAACTCTACCTAACAAGACTCATCTAACCTTGTATAATGCAGATTGCAAACAGACATGAAGTCAGGACAATAAACAAACATATCTTGGGAAAATCAACAATTGTTCATAAGCTTAACGGACGATTTGGATCGGCAAATTTAGTCTGTTGCGTCAACGTTATGTTTTAGTTGCCTTTATTAGATTGAGAGATAATATCTAATATTGTCAAGTGAAGCTAATAAAACGGTTAATGTTGTCTCATTCAGTTTATTCTAGGCCATACTTTGAAGATGAGTTTCAAGATCAGTTTAGTTTGAATTTTAGTAGAGGGTAATTAAAACTAATAGCATTTGAAAAAAATCAACAGACAAGCACGAAACAAAAAGATATTCCTGAGAGCAGTCGAAGCGTGCAATCCTTAAGTTTGCCTTTGTTATTTTTTGATGCTATCATAAATATTGCAAACATGAAGACTTCGTTTATTTTTAATAATATTGATATTGAGCAGAGATAGATTCTGAATGGAGGCAGTTGTCTCCATATAAATCTATCCTATATTGAAAAAAAGAAGTTAAACCGCATTATTTACTACACTGTTTTAAGCAGGATTAATTTTAATTATATTGAAGCTCGAAGATTAATGAGCTAATTAATGTTTAAGACATCTATAGAAAATGAAGGTTTCTGTTTTAATGCTTTTCTACGGGAATTTTTGTTCCTTGGAAGATATTTCAATTAAAAACGTTAAATCGCCTCTTGCGTTTAAAATAAATAAAACTTTCAATTAAGTTTGATGCATATCAAATTTAAAGATAATCCATTCAACGGCTCAAAAGTTATAGGGCAACACCTACACAATCACAGCCTTTTACTGATTTGATGAGCCTGACATTCCTAAGAATAATTACTTTAAATAATGTATTCAGAATACAACGAGTATTGATTGTTCATTCAGTTATACTAAATCTTTAATCTCAGTAATACATTCAAAAATGAAATATAAATAAAAATATATATTAACGACAGCATCGCAATTCCATAGTTCAAAATATAAACTAGAAATTTTTATTAAAGAAAACTTAAGATGTTACTTAAATTAAATTCGATGTTATTGAGAAATACTGAGAAGTTTATTTAAAGCAGGAGCATGAAGTTGGGACAGAAACTTAGTATCTGAAATTATGTTAGATAAATTGAAAAATCATTCATGAAAGTTTACCCATAATTGTTTACAACAACAATTGGATGAGAATAGGTACAAGAAAACCCTCCCTTTACTTAATTGAAATATAATGATTTCTTTATTAATTTACATGATCACATTACTCAAAGAAAAGTAAGTAGAATCAGTTTTATCAAAGTGAAAAAGTTAGTGTATTTTTTTCAAGAACAGTCCTTACTTAATCGTTGCTTATTAGCCATTATTTAAGTTTATTTCTAATTTACTTCCTTCGTAAAGTGTTGCCTTTACGTTTAACATCCTTCAAAAAAATCATAAATAGAAAAGAACATATATGCAAATAAATAAATAATTCCGAATATGTTAATTTAACAATTATTGTTGCAGAGCCAAAAATTTATTTCCTCAAACAGAAATTCAATTTCTAAACACAAGAATCATTAGATTATATTGTTAAGTCGAAACTACAGGAATTAAATTTGTGGCTATTACTTCCATTTTAATATTTTACCTAATTGCAATTTGTTTGGCTGAAGAGAAAATGCTAAAGGATAAATCATAAATAACAATTTTCGATGAAAATCGAAAGAGGGAGAAAGTGGCCCAGACATGTCATGTATGGCAATTGCTATTGAGATTCTTTATTTTCATAAATAATTTCTATATAACTTAATTACATCGTTTCCACGAACCGGAAATCTAACAACAAGCAAATAACAACAACATCAATGAAATTTCGTCCTTAGGATGATGATTTATTCATAAGATCAAGATAAAATGAGAAGGAAATGAAAATCCAATGTAGCATTCAAGGTTAACGCTTTGGTTGAAGAGATTTATGTTATTGCTGTTGCAGGAACTCAAGGCTGAAGTTCGTTGAATTATACTTCAACAACGACCTCAGGCTTTTTAACTTTTTACAAACATTACTTTTAAGATACCACAACCTTCGAGATCTGCAAAACAGAAGCAGCTGCGAGATAGTTTCTTAGATAAAGAGAATCTCAAGAAGAGTGCTCTGTTCAAGTTTGCAGTATCAACTCTTAGTAATATTCCAAATATCATAAGAAATGTATGCTTAAAACTTGATTTGTAAAGAGAATATAAAAAGTAAGAAATAAACTGTTAAGAGACCCTAAAAAATAAAATCTGAAGTAGAAGTAATTTAGTTGTTAGGGAATTGGTAATGATTGGTAATCAGAAAATACTATGTTATAGTTATTGAAATTAATTAACAATCTGCATTCCTTCCAAAAATATATCGTAACCTTCAACGTCTGTTTCTTTAAAAAAATTTTAGAATAACAAAATTAAAAAAAAAAAACCAATGTTTTTATTTCTCTATTGTTATCTACGTTTTAATATTTTGGAGATGCTACTGTTTTGGCTATAAATAAAAATTTCGTTTTAAAAAACTCCATATTAGCCGGTTACAAATACTTGTGAAGAATTTAATATAATATTAGGAATGTGAAAATAGAATTGTGTGGTAGTTTGCTTAACTCAGGAACGTAGAAGCACATAATGTGAATACACCAAGTTTATTTAGAATAAAGAACGAGGAAGGATCAGAAATTTCCATAGGCTCTTACGAATTACTAAAAAGTTGGTAAGGTGTAGAATTAGATTAATTATTTCATTTGTTAGAAGCAATGTAATACTTAAACTTAGTACTCAACAGTTTCCCCTTATTAATATGACATCAACCTTATACTTTTTTTTTGTAATTACTTTTATTTTTATAGAAGTATTCATTACACCTCTGTCGTTCATATCGTTTACTGATATTCATGACATTTATCTTAATATTTATGAACACTGTCAATTTGTATAGTAATTTAAATTCTGTTTTATTATTTCCTGTTTATGAATTGTTTTAATAGGGGCCAGCAGCCAATTGACTGAGGGCTGGAAGAGCCGGATTCAATCTGCGACTCCCTCAGAGATTGGAGATTTATCACATTGAATACTCCTCCAATCGGCTCCTAGGATTTACACAGCCCTCTGTAGAATGGATACCGGGTTTTTAACCGGAGGACACAGGCTAACCCAATCTCATCCCAGACCGGGGTCTTTGAAATGTTGGGAGCCTTACCTCCAGCGACCCCATGGGATATATTTATACCTATTTAACAGTACACCATCACTAATCCGGCAATCACTAATTCGGCACTAATTTCGGATAGCGTAATTTCAAATTTCCTGTGTCTCCGCACCAACCTGTCGTTACTGTTTGGTGACACTACTTGTTGCATGAAATTGTTACATTATTGGCTTGACTTTTGACATGAAGACATGCAAATGTGCTTAGTTGCAAATTTCAGCTCCTCAATTTGGAAGCGGCAGTGATGAATTTTCTTGTGTAAGTCAACAGAATTACCTGAGCTATTTACTGTACCTATGCTTCATTAAAATTTCAATTCATTTTCATTTAAAGTTTTTTTTTCTTTTTTAACTAACTTGAACTGTTTTACGGGATATTTTAAAGTTTATGAAGTGGTTAACTATTGGGTTAAGTGTATCCTAATCTAACCACTATGTGATCCGACAAAGTCACTAATCCGGCACCCTACCGGTGCCAACGATGCCGGATTAGTGATAGTGGACTGTACTTACAGTTGTTTCTCATAGCATATATGAAAGAATTTGATACTGCATTAAAACTATAAATTGATTCTGAAGAAATTGCACAAAAGCTTTAATCATGAAAATTTAAAGCTGCTTTCTTTGGTATACATATGATAAGAGAAAAATTAAGAACAAATAATTTTATTTATTAATTTATTTAGTTAAAGCTTTTCTAAATTCTTACTTCCTCATCATCAAGTGCCTGTTGACATAAATAATCATAAATTCACTTAAATTTAATATCCTCTATTCATTTTTACATTTCTAAAATTCTTAAGTAAATGACGTAATCATGGTATTTATGCAGATGAAGTATTTATATTAGGAAGGAAATGCGATTTGGATGTAAATGACAGCGGAAAAAAAAACGTTTATTAGACCGCAATAGCAATACATCAAGATTTAAGTGCATAATAATTCATTTCAGAGATAAAGGCCGCCACCCCAGCTTTAAAAATCCCGATATTTCCTTCATGAAATATCGAGTTACCAAAACACACATCAAACAAAGAACCCACAGCCCATTTCTATAAACCTAAAGAAACCTCACATTGACAAACACTGCCCCAATCGATGCTTTAGCCAAGGGACCTAATATGAAAAACCAATCATTTCCGTTTTCTGATCGACTTATTGCTATCCAAACAAATAAAAAAGGAAACCAATACATTCATAAATAAATGTCAGCCAGGGTCAAAAAATGTCACCAAATTGAAAAATCACCTAAGCTATTTATCACCGTTATGATAAGGCATGGAAATGGACGGAATTAGTAAAAATTGAGACGCCATTGCGAAATTGCACTCTTTGTTTCATTTTATTTCATTGATTTTTTTTTCCTTAATTATTGAAAGATCCATTGTAGTTATCGCATTATCAAGTTATTTTTTTCTAACTTTTTTATCAGTGTTTTACATTACTGTATTTTTTATAAAGGTCAGCCATTATTATAAAAGTTTATAAATGAATTTATAAGGTACACGTTTCATGTCTACCCAAAATGATTGTATCCAATGGACTGGAAACTTAGAGAATGCATACTATATCATTTTATAACTTTTAAAAGTTTATTAAGTTTTTACAAAAATAATTTTACTCTTTCTTTTATTTTTTTCCTTCTTTTCTTTTATTTTTTCGATTGTTTATTAATGTTACTGTTAATAAATCGAGAATTAACGTGATTTTTAACGCATCTTAGACAAGACTACAAAAATAATTAAAATGATAAGAAATTAAAGTAAAGCACTTGTATTTTCTGTTATTGTTGAACTCGTAAGGAGTAAAACTTAGTTGTATTTTTATTCACCATCTATTCTAACAAGAGACAGATTTTAATTTTAGAGACTGCATGTTGAAGTAAGATAAGAGTCAGTGAAATTCTCTGTCCACCGAAAGAAGTCTCGCATTCATAAAATCTGTGACAACATAAGAATAAATTTAGCACTCACTGATATCCTAGATCTTCACCGATGATTGACTCTTATGATCTTTGTAGATCAACTCTTGTGATTGTGGTTTATAGTAGTTACACTAACTTAATTCAAAGAGTTTTCTTTTACATTTATATATGCGAAATTCTGATAACCTGTTGCGCATTCTACTGGTTTTTTTTTCTCTAGTATCAGATTAAAAAGTTCGCTATTTGGGTAATTTTATTGGAATGCTTTTAATATTTCTTCTCGTTATTCAAAATCTAGATTTTCTACCGCAATATATTGCAAGGGAAATATGTATAACTTCATCTTCAAGGACAAGAAATTGAAACAAGAAGAATCAGAAACACAACATTATATCTTTCAGTTGGAAGAGAAAGATTCGCATAATTTACAGAATAAAAAAATAACATATTCATAGCAATGTTTAGAAGACCAAAACTATCCGAAACATCATTTCGTAATATAGGTCTTTTGATTTTAAAAGGGAAACGTAGTCATTTATCGTTGCTTAAACGATTAAGTAAGCCGAGATTAAGAATCGATTTAAGTCCTAAGATATATTTTTAGTTCTGCTACGTCAATTTTTATTATAACTTAGTTAAACTTTTGTTATTTATAACTTTTAATGTTATATTCTAAAGAAATGAAGGAAGTATTATTTATTTGTAACGGAAAGTAAATAAAGTCAATACTGAATTGGTCAAACTACGTAAATATATTTATTTTCCAATTCAAATGCACTATTCTTCCTTAGAAGAAGTAAAAAGAATATCGTAGAAGGAATTTGATTATCGATCATCCGAAATTTTGCTAAGAAGGGAAAAAGTTAGTAAAGTTCTACTATACCAGGGATTCTCAAAGGTGTGCCGCGAGAAAAACAACAAAAAGTATTAAAGAAGACGAAACGGCCGTCCCAGATTCTGCCGGGTTGCGAAATCTTTTTGGTCCCATTGTGCCTTCCACAGGTTTTTGAACCATATTTTTGAATTATTCATTCCTTTATTCATTCATTCATTCAGCCCTTATATCAGTCCATTGCTAGACGAAGGCCTCCCCCATTGTCTAATCCCCCACGATGACTTTCAACGGTGGATTGCGAGATGCATTTTAATCCAAACTGCCAGGGGAAAACAGATACTGGGGAGGATGTCCCAAGTCCAGCCCCATGACGCCATTAAGGAATGACGTCAGACCGAAAAGAAAGCGAAGAAGAGGCTGACAAACATAGAAAAGGAAATTGAAACAGCCATGCCATAACCGGGAACCGAACCAGGCTGCCCGGGAATTGAACCCAGGTGCCGACACACTACCCGCACGACAGATCCCGTCTAGACCGCTCGGCCACACCGGCACGGCCTTTGAATTATTAGGCATGTAAAATTTGCTATTATTTGAACAAAGATTATTTTTACTAAAATAGGAAAATAAGAAGAAATATAAAATAGGTATTAAATATTTTCAAGAAACGTTATTTATTAACACAAGAGAAACAAGTAAATTATGAGTAATACAAACTGAAATGATTAAAGATAATGAGTCAATCTTTACAGAATTTTCGTAATTCAATGAGAAACTCGATCTTGTATACTTTTACACAATTATTTAATATGTGGTCCATATAACGAATAATTTTTAGTGTGCTGCCGGATTTTCCAAAAACATAAGTGTAGCGTGATGGAAAAAGATTGTTCTAGACCTGTTCTATGCATTTTCAAAAAAGTCAAGGCAGCTCTCTTTCAGAATTGTTACGTTTTAGTATGAAAGTTACCTTTATTCATTGGAAAAATTATTTGGCTTTTATTGAAAAGTTTGGAAACTACTGTTGGAACAAGTCAGTGTAATGGTTGAGACACATTTTTCATGGAAGCCTTATGGCATTAAGCCAATGCTATGAAATCCCTATGGATATTCTTCCAAACGCCCGTGACATTGATAGGATTGAAAACGCCCGGAAATTTGTTGTTTGCTGAGTAAGTTGGATCTATCAACAGAAAGATCCAGAAAAGAGAAAGAAATAATAATAATAAAAAAATAAGAAACTCAGTTGTCTAGTGATTGGTTCTACCGAGTGGATCAATGCAGATACCCAAAATATCACGGAAACAGAAGAAGATGAAGGGAAAAAAGAAAGCTTACAGCGACTTACGAGTTTCTAGAACAAGCACGGCTGGATTCTGTCGCTGTAACCCATGTGTTTCTCAATGATGAAGTACAGTTGCACAGAATCAGGAACGACGACCAGTTCAAACAGTCGCTTGAAATCAATTTCACTTTCGGGGACAGCCAATCACAAGGATGGTCGCCCATTCGGGAAAGAGACACGGAGAAAGGAATCGACCCAATATTCCTTTTCCACAGCCTCGATCCACTCCCCTCGCTTTTCATCTGAACGAAAAGAAACGTCCAAATTATCTCCAGAAGGAACACATGTCTTCTCACGAAGAAAAAGGACCAGTCATCGAATTCAGATTATTTCATGGGATTCTTCTTTTAAGTGTATCACTCCTAATGACTCACAGCTGAAAATATGATACAGGCTCAGAATCTTCATTACAAATATTGTTCTTATAGAAGCTATCTGTCTTCACAGGTGCTAAAATTATATTGCGTTTTACGAGATTCAGCCTGTGTAGTCTCGCTTTGTTAATACGACAAACAATAAGGTACCAAAATCATTTGAAAGAGAGACGCTATAAAAAAAATGGGAGATTATATATAAGATATGATGAAATGGCGAAGAAAACCTTAATGTGAAAACATTTTTAATAGATTTTTATTTAAAAAACGTATCAAAAGTGAAACGTATCAAAAGTGGGGAAGTATGTTTAAAAAAATACATATTTAATATAATTTGTAGTAATATAATTATAATGTAAAAATGTAAAGTATTTAATTATTTGCTTTAAAATGAATACATTTATTTTAGCATAAGCGTATACACCCTGTCAGCAATGTGACTGATTTTAGTGGAGAGTATTTTAAGTAGAATTTTTTTTTCTGGGTTTAAATATTATTTTATAATTTTTTCATTCATGTCGAGAAATGTCGCGCTGAGGATGAGCATCTAATGCTCGTCTGCCTCGCGCTTGTAGTAGGCTAAAAAAAAATAACATTGAAATTTAAATTTTAATCTAGTAGGCTAAAATTAATGAATTACATTTTTTTGTCTGGCTCTTCTCTCATTGCGTCACAAACACAAAGGGAGTGATAAGAGATTTTTAACAATAATAATTTGCATGTAGTCCCTGTGGTCTGATTAGATAAGTCATCAGAAGGCGATCAGAAGGTCGCAGGTTCGATTCCTGTCGCAGACGTTTCATTGTAGTAATTATTCCTATTTTCATAGGAAGTTAAAATTATTTTCCGAACAGAGGAAGTGCGTTTGACACAAACAGATCTGTAAAACTACATGAGATTTTTTCTTTAATATATTTGTAGTAAATATTGCTATTACAGACTATTTTATTATCTTATTTCTATTTTTATATTGAAAATTTATTATAATTATTATTGTATAATTTTTCATGAAATTAAAGTGATTTGTAATCCAATTCCTACTCACCTTTCCTATGTCACTCAGATTCATATTTTTAAGCGTTTTCCTTGTCAAGGATTCACAAGGCATAAGATTCCGGAAGCTCTTCTTTGTCTTTTATTTAACAAATTTTGGTGTGTTGTTGATTTCTTATTCAATTTAATGCAATTGAAATTATTCAAATCTTCAGTAGCTTTACAATTAATCAATTGACTTTTTAATATATTTTTCGAAAAAAAACTGGAAGTGATTTGGAACGAATGAAGATGGTCAAGTTTCGAATTACAATACACCTTTCATATTATAACATTTTTAAATATTTTTAATTTAAACAATTTCTTTATATGAAATGAATCATTCTTGCGTTATGACTTATGCATCTACTGTTACAACATTCGCATATTATTCTACTACTGAACCGCATTGGTTACAGGACTAAGAAATCTGAAAAAGTTATTAGAAAGTAAGTTATTATTCTTTATTAATGATTAATCGATGAATTTTTATGATGATGGCATATTAAAATCTGATTTCTAGAATAAAGAATTAAAAAAGAAGTACAGTTTCAGAATAAACAATTACCAAATATTTTGATTTCAGCGAAAAAAGACAATGTGGAATTAAACTTACATTTCATACCTTCGAATAATAAACATAGAAAAGGATTCTGCAGTTCAGTGAGATAACCTATCGTAACCTTGTTTTTGTACAAATGAAATTAACTCAGAGATGCATTTTAACTTTTCTGACATATTTAATTTTCTTTGTTTATAGATAGTTTTATTTGCGGGTGATTTAATAATTAAAAAATCCTTATGATACAGTACTTTTTCTTTACTTTTCTTCTTGGTTTGTTTTTTCTTCTTGATTAATGTTGATCCAACGAAACTAATTTAACTCTGCTGTGGACATTGGTTATCCAAATTTTCATTAGTTACAAAAAAGTAGATTTATCATTAAGTTTTTTTGTTTAGATATTTTTTTTTTTATTTTAAATTCTCCATAATTTTTCTTTATTTTAAAAAATTTAGTTCTCGAAGCTTTTTCCATTAGTTTCTACATATCTGGCAATTTATCTTATGTTATTTCGCAAACAAAATACTTCTGAGAAAAAATTAATGGTTAAATTTATATTTAAAAAGGAGCAGTTACAGTCAGGTTCTCCCAATTTCGTTTTACAATTATTTCTGTTAAATTTATAATTCTCTAAAATTATTCTGAATAACTTAACAGTGAGCTGTACATTACAAGACATACAAGACATAGATGCATACATAAGTTGAAATTTGAGAAGTTCAAAATTGTTTTTAAAATTTTTAAAAATTTTACTTTTTCTTTCTCATATTTTTGTCTAAAAATACTGTATTCATTAAAAAAAGAAATTAATTTTTATTTTGAATTTATTAATGTAATTCTTTTTCAGTAAGTGCGAATCCATCTTACCACAAAGCTATTTACAATAATCCGCCAATCCATCCAAAGCTCTGAATGCATGAAAAATTTAAAAGAAGACTTTTTAAAGCCTATTGCTTAATGTATTGATGAATTTAGACGCAGCATTAATAATTTTTATTTCCTATGAAGTCCTTTGATCATTTGTGCTTCATGTAGTCTCTCAACTGGATAACCCCTAGATAAGAAGGTCAAGAAAAATGGATGCAACGGCGTTGTTTCCAAGGGATGGTGCACAACAGCTCTTATCTTGCTGCCTGTTTAATGCATTTTTTTTTCTTTCCATTCTGAAGGAACATGTACTGAGAAAGCTTGTCCGAAAAGCAATGTATATTTCACATCTAGTGAAAAGAAACTCGCATGCATAATGTTCTGCTATTTTTCATAGCTGAAATGTTGCCTGAAATATTCATGAAAAAAAATTCCTCAAAAAACTCGTGTTTATAAATTATGATGTTAGTATACATAATAGACGAAAAATTCCCTTAAAATTAATAATACGCATGACTGAATAATGGAGCCATGCTTTAACGCAAAAAGAAAAGTCATTTCTCAAACAAGAATTCAAAAGCATTTACAAACGAATGCTAATTCTTCTTCGTAATCTTCGTTATTGCTTAATAGTATTCAATTTTAGCAAATACTAGGATATTACGATGACAAATAAGTTATTATTATACATATATATGTTGAACGAATGGGTTCAAGTTTTCCTGCTTTTAATACTTTCTTTTGGAATTAAATTTCCTTTTAAGTGACTTTAAACTAGTGATCATTCCAAGTGTAATTTCAATAAAAGTCAATTATTCAAATCTTTTAAATTTTTATAAAAAAACACTGAACCTTAGAGATCCAATTCTAAATTTTTTACTGGTTTTGACTTAACTTATTCTAGACTTTGAATATTTTATTAAGTTGTAAAACAGCCAATTTTATTTGTTATATGAAAGTTATTTACTCTTACTACACAATCTTAGTTTTTGAATTTTAAGCTTCTGCATGTCAAATATTAATTTCAGAAGAGTTGAAAGTATCGTGAGAGATTAATTGAGCTAAAAAAATAATAAAACACACTTAGTAATCTAATATATATTTTTGAAAGTTCATCTGTTTCCTCTGTACCTACAAGCATATACATCTAAGACCATGAAGTTTACGGCTAAGACACCCAATAACAACATTCAGCACAACGAGGAGTGTCCTGATGATAATAGTAACAGAAAATTTTGTTTTCATTAGAGCACGTCACAAACTCTCCTGGATACTAATCGGAATACGTCCATTCAGATAGCAATTCTTACTGACAATAATGAAGTCAAGACTAATTGCGCCTAAGAAGATTATTATCTCTATAAATAAAAGAATAAATTGATGAAAACTGGGACCTTGTGACCAATCCTGAGTTCTTAACGCAGAAGTCAATGAGAGTCCACAATGAGAGCTCAATGATGATATATCAAATTTCCATGAATTGAAAGATGAAGGAAGAGTATTTCTGTCACAGAACACAAATAACATCAAGAATCTTAGCATTTGACATTAACTGCTCGTCAACCGACATTCTGCAGAGGTGATGAGACGCAGACGGCAATGTCGTATGAATACAATGAAAAATGAAATAGAGCACAGGTAAATTAGGGACTAGAGAATACATTTAACAATAATCCACAAATTGTTTTGAGGCCTCGATGAAAAGGATGCTGTGGATACTGATTAAGGTACAAGAACTTTAATAGAAATAAGAATGACCATTCTTTTCTGATAGAATTTTCTGATAGTTTTTCCATAGTCTTTAAGGATTTCGTATTTTCAAATATTGGCCAATAAATTTATTATGCAATACTTTCACCATGATTTAGGAGGATAACTTTTTGTCAGGGAAAATTATAGAATTATTAAGAAAAAAGTTTTAAAATGTCACCAATAAGCTTGGAACATGCAGGTTTTCAAAACTGAATAATTTTTCTTCTTTGTAATAAATTTTAAAAAAAAATAATAATAATTTTTGAAGTTATCCCTACTTACACAAATTTGCGTACAACATTGAAAACCAATTTGGCCAAATGGACAAAGGAACAGTGCACAATATAAATTTATTTTTGAATGAAATTTCAATTCTGGTATTGATTATATTTTTCTGTGTAGGCCCATTGCGTTTTTTTTCTACTAATAATGAATAGGGTTGCTACAAAACTGAAGATATTCCTTATGATCTATGTATCCGTCTGGTACACATTTCCAACATAATGAGAGATGAGATGCTCCGTTCCAAAAAGTAATTTTAAAGTGATCCAAATCAGGAAATTTATCAGTTTCATTTTAACTTCTTTTTACTGTCCTTTGTAATTAAAATTTGCTGATTCTAAGTTTAAAGTTTTGAGAATGTTTTTAATTTTTTGAATTTGATTTCCTTTGTTCCCAATGCTTAGGCATTCGCATTCAGGGCGGAAATTATAGATTACTTTACCGGATAAATAGCATTCTTTTAATTGGGATGATTTTTGTATTATTCCGTTTAGACGCAAAGTAAAATAATAAAAGAATTCTGATTGTTTTCTACTAATTGAAAACAATAAAAGTTTATAAAAAATTAATTATTAAATTAAGTAAATTTCAGACTCTCAACACAAGCAACAACACCCTTCTGTTGGGGCTGAGTGTAGCGGCAAGATAAACGAGCTCCTAACTGAAGTAAACAAATTCAAATCCGTTCCCTATTCTCAAAAATAAAGTTCTGAGGGCCGAACTTGGGTCAGGCGAGGTTAAAGTGGCCGAAGTGTAGACCAACCGTGACAATCTACTAGACACTCTTCTTCCTCCGGGGTTTGAATACAGGTCAGCGCCTCCTAACATTAGCCTCATAGTAATGATGGTCGCGTCGGCAATATCGGCTTCCTAAGGCACAAACTGACCGCGAAACATGGGCGTTTCGGCATTTTCAGCTTGACGTATTAAGACACTTAAACGCAGCCATCAGCAAGCACCAGTAATCTAACAACTTAGTTACAACTAAAACATAGCATAACATGGATATTTTGTGATTTCATTACATGCACGAACTGCTTTCTGAGACCTGAACTTTTTAACAGCTCAAGCAATGATTGTAGAACATAAACAAAATGAATTTAGGCGGCAACTGATCTCTGGAAACTACTAATGGTTTGTTTCTTAAGTAATTTAAGCTCTGACAGAAGGAGAATTAAATTTTCATTTCAAGTTACATCTACGAATGTTTTCTACTCCGTTGAAACAAAAAAAGATATTTTTTTTTTTTAAGAATGAACAAGAAAATATTTGAAACTGTTCTCTTATAGTTCTGTACTATTAATGTACTTTCTAAAACAATAGTAATGGTATTAGAATTATTAAAACGACTTTTTTATTTAAATATTATGTTATAGTTTACTTACGTAATTTTAAATATATTTCATTATTTAAATATATGGGGGGAAACCAGAATTTGGAGAGTTCCGAAAAGCGGAAAAAGCGGAAAAAAATATTGAGAATCATCTTCTTTAATAAGCAACACTGGTTTGTTTTAGTTAATTACCCTCGGCTTATATTGAGTTGAATCATTGGATAACATTTGTTTTCCACAACAGTATACATTTTAAAATTAATTTTAAAATCTCTATACTATTCTATCTAAGATTCTATTTATCTAAAATAGGCTATCTATCTAAAATCTACCTATCTAAAAGTTTAGTTTCTTCATGCTGAATTTTAATGTTATTTGCTTCGAATGTACTTCTCTAACGTAGTAGGATTCCGTGTGTGAAGCATACAAATAATGCATGAACATTTTAATTTAAATTTGCCAATGCGCTACCTTCTGAAGCTTCTAACATTGTAAATATTTGAACTACCTAAATTTTGCACAGCCCTGTTACTTACACATTTGAAGGACTTTCTCAAACTTAATTCTTAAATAATATTCTTTATTTACTCTTCACCATAGTGTGAAAAGAAAGGAAAAAATCGTTCAAAAAAAAAAGCTAACTATACCAATTTCAAATTTTATTTCATTTAACAATGAGGATGCTTTTGAATAGTATTGAGATAAACTCAAAAGTTATTTTTGGAAAAGAAAAAGGCTTGAAAAACCGTAACGATATGGTTTCGCGAAATATCGCCGGAATATAGAAGGAAGAAGGTTAAAATGGTATTATATTATATTCAGCAATTTCCTTGATAATAAATAAAAAATAAATTTCCTTTCTTATTTTTTTTATGCACTAAATGATTCCTGAAATCATCACTTTTCATCTGAGATAGTTCGAAGATAGTTCTGATATCTGAGATAGTTTATATTCCATACTAAGAACTCTTTCTTTGTTAATGCACTCACCTTTTACATCTTTATCGACATATTTATTCTTAAAAATGTGTTTAATTTCAATTCGAGAAGCGTTTCAAAATGGGAAAGTTGTGACTGAAAGGTTTTAAAAACTGATAAGGTATTAAACAGCTAAAAGTAATGCATTTTTTTTTCGCCTAATTTGTTAATAAAGATTTCAGCAAAGGTGTGATAGTAAGCTGAGTATAAATTAAAGAAAATAATCAAACAAAATGTATTTCATCAAAAAAAGTAGAGTATGATCTCTGAAAACGCTATCCCCAGAAGTTCGTATTGTGCTGTACAAAAGAAAACTATCTTTTCGCAGCTAACTTTATCAAATCTGAAATCTTTATCAACAAATTAGACAAAAAAGATGCATTAATTTTTAGCTGTTTTATACGTTTACACCTTTTCAAAACTCTCAGTTACAATTTTCGCATTTTGAAACGCTTCTCTAATTGAAAAATAAAAACATTTTCTAAATAAATTATTTTGTTAGTTTATTCCCTTTGGTGACTTTTGAAAGGATTTCGGATTAGTTAGTTTTGTAAAGGGTCAAACAGAATTCTACATTCGGATTAATGTTTTACTATCATAAAATTACAGTAAAAATATTCACGTTATTTTTAATGAAATAAATTGCTGGGACGTGAATATTTCCTTTGTTGTCATTATTTGCCGTCTTAAGTGATAAGTATATAATTGGGGAAATATTAAGTTTAAGCAAAGTCTAAATTTAATCTTAAATTAGGAACTTTAGTTAGGTTTGCTTCGTTGTATTGTGCTTTCCTAGTTAAATTAGAGAGGAGCTTTGTAATCTGTAAATTACAGCTTAATAATATTTCAGGTATTTATAATGTATGTGTAAAACGGCAATAAATAACGAAGTATTTAATGTACTAGTGAATAGTACAATTATTGCAAGAGGAAATTAGTTTAGTTAATAAGTTATTTAAAGTTCTGTGTGCCTCAGTTCCGCAATTGAACAATCTCTGCAACTCAGAGCACAACATACGTTATGATGTCCAACACTTAACTTTAAATATTTATGCCTTCCAAACAAATGGATTCCCACAGAAAGGCCATAGGTGGAATAATATCAGCCATGTAAGAAATTGGTTATGATTTCGTCTTCTCATTTTAAATTGTTCCCCAGATGGTGATATTTCTGATGCATCTCACACCATAAAGATAGAAGGCGAGAGGGAAATACCAAATCTTTAGGGGGTAATGGTTTGTACCAAAGATTTTACGTAGAAATTCTTAACGTTTATTCAAACCTAACTTATATTAATAAAACGATTGCAATAAAACAGAAGTATTTTTGGATCAGAATTTAAAGTTGTTGACCATTCAATTAAAATTTTTAGCTGTAAATATTAAATACTTAGAATTTGATTACCTAAGACTTAGCTTTAAATAACCAGTAAAAAAATTTAAATAAATAAATGATTTTTCATTACCACACTTTTGTTAAAAACATATTTAAATGCTACACTTTTGAGAAAAATGAAGATTACGGTAAATTCTTCTTTACGATGATAAAAAAATTAAACTCATTTACAAAACAACTTAATATATATTATCTAAAAAAAATTCCATAAGATTGCTAAAATGTTCTTACATTGTTTATTTTTGATGAAGTATAAAATTCTTCTCTTATTACAGTTCATTGAAATAATTTTATTTTTTTATTAACTCAAAAAAATATTTTTATTATTATATCTTTTTATTATCGGCAAAGCATTGGAATATACAAAACTTGTATATTAAACTATAAGTTTTATTGAAGAATTATATGGAAAAAAATTTACCTTGGGGTTCTTTCCGTTTGTGAATGTTTGGCCTTTATATTATTTTTATAATAATGCTCTGGATATGACTGGACCTTTTTTACATCGTTTTTACAATTTTTGATTCTAATAAATAATAAATAATGATTCTAAATTTTTTTATTCTAAATTTAGCAAAATATTCTGATATTCTGCTAAAAATATAATATTTTTAGAAATGATATGTTTTTGTCTCAAAGCGATTTAAAAAAGGAAACGAGAGTAATTATTATTAGAATAACTATTATTCTAATTCATTATTAAATTCCAAGAAAAAAAAGATAAAAATATTCTGAAAAAAATGTGAAGTTTTTTCTTTTCTTTTTCTTAAACATTGCGAGACTTAAAGAGGATTAAATTCAAAGCGAACCTCAATTAAGCATCCTTAATTGGCTACTTTATCTTTATTTGAATTTAATTTGTAAAGATAAAAAACAAATCATTAACCTCCTTAGAAAAAAAAGTTTTATTTCGTTGTTTCTTTTTTCAAAATTCCTCACTTTAAATCCCTATAACCTTTTTCTAGTTGAAATCTCTCTTATTTTTAGTTAATGATTTTTGTACGCTTTGAAACTAATTTTCCATTTTTTTTCTTTCGGTGAATTAGTACCAAATCTTCAATTCCTGACTCAAGCAATTCAGGCGACTGCTAACCTTTCGTTTCTTTTGCATATTTCTTTTACCAATGCACCTAAAACTCTGAAAATTTAAATATGAACTTGTGAAACATGTGGGATTTATATTTTCTTGTTTGCAATTTTCAAAATATTCTGTAATTATTTAAATTAAAATTCAAAAACAGTCAATTTTGGGGGCGTTTTCGAGGTATTACTTGATATTTTCAACTTTGAAAACTTGACAAAAACGTGAAATGATAAAATGTTAATAGATCTTAATAGAATTTAAAAAAATCTATTTCTATAAAAAACATCTTTCAAAACAAATTTGTTTTTGGAAACGAAAAGCATCAAATGAATTTTCATAATACTTAGAAAGGGGACATCCATTAATTACGTGAGCTCAAAAAAGGGGGGGTCAGGCAAAATCTCACCAAATCTCATTTAAAAGGGGGGGGGGTCAATGAAAATCTCGCGTCAACTTTTTAATTAAGAAAATGTACATATTATATAACTGATTATAACATTTTGTAATATTGTCTATGGCCGGGATTCCCCGATTTGAAACAAGCCCCACGCAAGTGTCAGATTTCATTCGGGGAGTGTGGTCAGTCGTCGGGCTGAGGAGTGCTGCGCACCGTGGATGATAGGCTGGAGTGGCTGCACGAGGGGGATGTAGATATGTCTAATCACTGTCTTCCTATACTACTACAAGACATGGACGTCATTTGTCCAATCATTACAATAGAGGAACCACATGAATGCCTAAGGAGTGAGTGAAGAATTAGGAAAGGTGGTGTCGCAGCCTATTTTTTTACTTTTACTAAATTTAATTAAATTCGTTATAGTGCATCTTAAATGTAGTATCATTTTTCTCCTCTTCTTTCACAGTAAAAATGTATTTCATAGAGGACATCAGTAACGCTTTAGATATATAGTGGTTTGAAACAAAAATACATGAACATATCAAATAAATTTAATTATCTAAAAATTATAGGGGAAATCTCACGTGACGGGGAGGGGGGGTCCCACCATATCTTACCAAATCTCACTAAGGGGGAGGGGGATCCAAAATTTTTAAAAAACACCTCACGTAATTAATGGGCGCCCCCAAAGCCTCTATTGAAAATGTTTTTTTCATTATGATTATTTGATAGCGTTGTAAAATAAAAATAATTTAATCTCAAACAATTTTAAAAAACACAGTTTTTTTTTGTTTTTTTTTTAACTTAACTATTGCACCAATAATATATATATTTTAAATACAAGACATTATTTTATGAATTTTTTTTGTCATTTCACGTTTTTTAAGTTTAAAATACCAATTAATGCCTCGAAAACGCCCCAAAAATTCACTTTTTTTATATTGACTATTTTTTAATAATAAAATATTTTGAAAATTAAAACAAGAAAATATGAATTTCACATGTTTTACAAGTTCGTATTTAAATTTTCAGAGTTTTAGGTGTATTGGTAAATAAATTAAATGTTTTCAGCCGTCTACATTTGCTTGAGTCAGGACCTGAAACCGAAATCTTAAACCGATGCATATTTGAAATCAATAGTGAAGCCACTGTCTTACATTTATCCAGAAGATGTTTTCTTCACACAAAGTAAGGTTGTAGAGTAAAATAAGTTGATTGTGAATAAACTCAAAGCAGAGGAGAGAGACTACTAAAGTCAGACGAAGTGAAATCGAGAGAACTGACTTTCACAATTAATTCAGTCAATCAAAGGCTGAATTACAGATATTCCATCGTTTTAATGATTCTTTGATTTGGCTTCGTGATCGACTCTTCTCTACACGATGTGCGTGTAAGCTGTGCTATTCACTTATTGGTTTCCCCTCATGGTTTTCAATGCCTCCATCCATCTACCATCAGAAAAGAGTCTTCAGCCATTCTTGCAGAGAAACCTCAAAACCTAAAAATGAATTAGTAAAACAGCCGCCATTGAAGATATACAGTATAACGATCGCCTCTTAGAACCATGATAATTTCTTATCTCGCTCATCCAGTAATTCGTTGCTAAAATGCTATGGCTCACTGGTTTACATCTATTGTCATTCACTTGCAAAAGCATTAACTAAGATTTTTTAAAGAGATGACTGTTACTATTAGTATAATTTCTTTTAACTACCAAGTTAACATCGAGATAGAATCCGTTTTGGAATTGCCAAAGCATTCCGAAGAGTCAAAAAGAAAGAGAAAACTTTACGACTGACCACAATCACAGGCTTTTGCATCAATCGCAAAAGTCGATCCTGACTGAAATTATTCTTTCGTTTGCCTAAAAGCACTCCTAGAGCGAGAAATCTATAGCCTCTCTAAAATCTGCAAAACCGGAATAATATCTTGAGAATAGGAAAGCAGTTTTCTGGAAACATCTACACCCCACGGCAACTGAAAGTACTTGAATATTACTGGCTCTTCTTTTGTCATTGAAAAAAAAACAACAACTGATGAATATTTGATTGTAGTTTGTTAATACCAAACGTTAGTGTTTAGATATTCACGTTCTGCAATAAGACAGAAGAAGTTCCGCACAAATGGAGAGGATTTTCCATAAGACTTCTTGATTTCTGCCTCTGGCAAAACAAAAAGTTTCCTGCGTCATTCTCTTCTCTTCTGCTACTGTGCAAAAATAAGCAAATTTGGAACAGTTTCTCTTTTGAGCTGTTAATGTAGGAATTGTTTAGAAGAAGAAATCAATAAGAAGGAATTTCGCAAATCAAAAAAGAAACGATACAGTTGCCGCGCAAATTTTCGATTATTTGATGTACTGCAAAAGCAGTATTACAACAATTAGTATTAG
Organism: Thereuonema tuberculata; assembly: GCA_023159025.1. NCBI lineage: Eukaryota > Metazoa > Arthropoda > Chilopoda > Scutigeromorpha > Scutigeridae > Thereuonema > Thereuonema tuberculata. Next base: position 33,395,441 of record JAFIDM010005346.1, on the reverse strand, counting down.
AAATAATACGACTTCATCAGTACAAATGATACAACAAATGTTCTAATGACAGCTTTCTATGAAAATTGTGTTTACTTATTGTGATAACGGGGCTATTAAAGTTATATGTTTTGTCTCATTGTAATGAGTCCACTTTATCCCAAAAGCAACAGGAAAATTTTTATTCTGTTTTCCTCCATCATTAAGATGTGCGGGTATAAAAAAATAATTTTTGAGTTATCGCGATAACTGCATTTTAATGCTTTGATTTCAACAATTTGTGGTTCTTGCTTCTTACATATTGAAAGTACCAAAATCAATTGAGATCTTTTATCAACCAACAACTACCTTTAAATTTAGTTCCTAAAAGTTATTACTTGTAAAGTTGCAGTATCACAGCTGGAGGACATGTTTATGTCGACTTGAAATTTAATTTTTTATTTTTGAAGCCTTTTACTTTCAGTCATACATAGTAAGGGACATTACAAACACTAGACCAAATATATAATATCCTGGTGTACATAGTACAAACTTCGAATTAAAAAAATTTTAATAGTCAAAGAATCCAATGGAATATCAGTTTGTGAAAGAAAAGAAAATTTGAATAACTATTATAGATTTCAATAAATTTGAAACGATTAAATATTTAACTATGTCAACCAAGGGTAAATTTCAAATCACAGTTTAGCTTCAAAAATTAACATTTACTTAAAATCAATTTAACCAATATATCTAAACATTTATAAAGTTTATAACTTATTAAAAATATATAAATTTCAGATAATTTACATAGTCTTTACCATGTTGATGTTGCCAATGATTGTTAAGTAAATTATCTAAATCCTTTCTGTATTTTTAATGTTTATAAACTTTTTAAAATGTTTATTTATGTTATTTCAGTTGACTTTACAATATGCCTAATTGGTTTACAACTAAAAATTTTATGTTATAACAATATTTTGTCGAAAACGATTGAATCCAGTTACGTGTCTATAATTAAAGTTCACCTAATCCACACACTCTAGCAAAAACTATTAATCAGAATGGCAGCAAATTTGTAGTGCGTCGTATTGATGCCATGGGAAGAAAAAACCAACTTGAATCCCTGGAAGGAATCTTCGGAAATGTTGAGCACGTGACATGATATGGTTGCTTTAAGATCTGCCAAGATTGTTAAATTGTCGCAATAAACCAGATCTTCAACATACCCTTCACAACCAAAAATCGCAAGGGCTCAGATCGGGTTGCCGTGCGGCCCATGGCAATTCTAAAGGGCCGCACGGTAATTCTAAAGGGCCGCACGGCAATTCTAAAGTGCCGGCTGATGATGCGATCATCAGTGAAATGATTGCCGAGCACCTGTTTAACACAATTGTCGATGTGTTGAGAGGCACCATCCTGCATTAACACTGTTGAATCAAGACACTGACGTTGTTGGAGTGCTGGAATCATTGAAGTGTTTAGTAATGATGCATATCTATTGTCAGTAACGAAAGATGTAGTAGGACCTGTGTGCTCAAGAAAAACGGCCCAACAATGTATATTGACGTAAACTATCACTTCTGAGGAATATAAAAAAATTTCCAGACATACATTGGGATTTTCTCTCGCCCAAATGCGACAATTATGCTTGCAAACTGCACCTTGCAGATGAAAATCTGCCTTGTACGTCCAGAGAACGTTCCAGGATACTTTCGGCTCAACCTCGGTCCTAATTAAGAACTGTAGCGCGAAGGTCTCTCGGTAGCAGTTGTTGAGCATTAGACATTTGTAAGGATAGTAGTACTTAATGTTCCGTACAATTTTGTGGACCGTGGCAACAGAGTGGCTCAATGAATGTGCAACGCGTCGAACACTAACGCTGGCCCTGATCTTTTACATCCTGTCTTCTTCCACTTTGATCACTACAACCACCTGCGCGGCAACAGGCTGTTGTCCTCTTCCGATTTTCACATTCAACGACCCTGTTTCTTCAAATTTCAAGGATCATTTTTCGTAACCCATTCGCAGTCACTGCACCTCGTCGAAAACCTTTTAATGACATAAACTTTTGTAAAGCTTCTAGTGTAGAATTTCCATTTCAGTTAAACAATTTCACAAATAACGCATACTCTCGTAAATTTAACGTGAACACAAAATGGGAATATAAACGCGTATGAGGCTGTTGCTTAAAAAGCGATACGGGGGATGATGTGCTAACAGAAATTTGCATTTCTGATACCATACATGTCTACAAACACCCCCAGGTGGGTGATTTCTGAAACTAATGAATGTCCTTCCCATGTCGTCATTACGACGTACTGCAAATTTGGTGGCATTCCGATAAGTAGAGTGCGTGGAATAGGCGAACTTTAATTATAAAAACCCAGTATATGATATTTTTTACAAATTTCCTTGAAAATTTGTTTTCCTCTATTTATCTTTAACTTTAAGTAACTTAGAGCTGTTTTATTTAACTTTAGAAATGTCTAAAATTTTAAAATTTTTAAACTTTAACAGATTTATTACATTTTTATTATTTTATTTATTGGAGAATGCTTTAAGTGAAGAGATGTCGACGACCCAGAAATTAATATTTTACTCTGTGCCAAACGGCAATTAACATTTAAGTTCATGTGTCAGCAAAGGCTCTGGGCTAAAATGCATTCGTGTTAGGTCAGCTTATTTTACCTTCTTATTCTATACTCTAGGTAATGTTGCTGCAGAATTGTCCAATATAATTTGCCATAAAGACTATTATATTTACTGTAAATCACAACTTGTACGCTTCTTTTTAATACTGAGGCTTAGTGTTAGCTCAATAAATTATGATTTGTATAATGAATGTAAATAAATTATATTAATAAGTTATGTTAGTTAGGAATTAAAATTTGTTGTTTTTATTTCAGATAGAATTCTTATACTCTTTTTTAGACATTTTTATTCCTTATTCAATATAATACTATGAAGCTTTACGGTTTATTTAAAGTAATATTAAAGATATTAACAAAAAATAGAAATAAAGATAGAAACTGTCTATCAATATATCTGCAGTTGATCAAAATGCACGAACTCAAAACTTAAAGAATCACTTATATTTCGGTTACTTTTATTGCTTTCGTTATATTGATTAATGATCATGGATTTAATGGAATTTAAAATTTTATCTGTTAATCAATTGTCCGAATTAAACTAATAGGTTTTCAATGGGAAGCAATTTCAAGTTACATTATTGCTGGAAATGAATAAAATTTCATGGTTTGTTAACTTGTAGAAATGCAACCCTTTCTAAAATAAACATTATCATGGAATGTAGCAAATATTTTAACAGTTCTTAATTGCGCGAGAAAACTATCAAATTGAAAAGTAATGCTTTAAGATTATCTTTCTTATGTCTTAATCTTACAATTTTCCAGTATTTTGTTTTATCTATTTCATGATATCAAAAATAATTTCACACTACATCTCATCAATACTTACCAATCTCTATTCACGTTTAGAATTATGACAAATTTTTTACCCATTTTCCATTGACTGAAGAAGATATATAATATTATATTGTAGTTTTAAAAAGATGCTTTTAAGTTACAGACTCAGCCAACCAAGCTAAAATGATAGGCAGTGTTTTTTTTTTTTAATTTTGCTAGGTTTTCATTCTTTTTTTTAACATTTTATGTTATATATGTGTTTCAAAAATATTAATTTAAGTAAGCATATCAAAACCAATAAACGTAGGCCCATATACAGAAGGTAAAAAAAAAAATACTTTAAAATGGAAAGAAGGATGTACCTTCTAGTAGAGCTTGATTAAATATGGAATTAATGTATAATATCCATGACTTTAATTTACACTAAGTTTCTGAAAATGTTTATTGTATATCGAGTGCAGACATAAATATGAGAAGAATTTAATATTTATTTACGAACTATACCATAAGCGCCTGAAAGCGTTTTCATTTTATTTATATTTTTATAGATTAGAACATTTGAAGTTGGACTATCCTAATATCTATTAAAGGTAATATTATTTTTCAACAAATGTGAAACGGTAACCAGGTATATAAATTTAACACTATAAGATTTAAAAACTTTATGTTCTAAGAAAAAAACATGAATTGAAAGAAAGAGCAGGAGGAAAAATGATGTTAACGATCCCTGCGAATGTCTAATTGCTTATGGGCTTCATAACTTTTGGGAAAGAGTAGTTTTTATTGGACGTTTCATACGATCATACGTTTCAGTGATGATGATCTTTTACGACAAGGACTGCTCGCATTAGTTGGAAATGACCAATGAAAAACTGGAATGGCCAAGCCCCACATACTGTGATCTTTGCCTCTTCTACCAAAAAAAAAAAAAGCAGGTTCGAGTGCCCAAATGGGCCTCTGAATAAACCGCTAAACTTTTTTTTTCTTTCCCTAGAGCTTAGCAAAGAAGAACTCATCTAGTTCCGGTTTTTATGGATGTGTGCGGAGTATGAACTTTGGCATAATGACGAACCACCATAAAAAGGCGACAGATTTACAGTGTCTGCAAATGTGCAGTCCCCCGGGTAGCGCCGAAATTCTGCCGTCAGTGTCCAGCTATTTCGCGCATCATTGCCGCAGCCTTCGTCACGGTGAGCCTACATTCTTCGCATGCACAAGCACTCCGTGGGGGAGGCAGCCAAAGCCCACGATTTCAATAAAATATATAGTCAAACTGATGGCGGTATAAGAAGGAAAAGTGAACGGAAAGGAAGAATCTTAAATCTTTGTGGTTTTCATCCTACTTCCATTGGCAGCAATCTCTTAATTCAACCCTATCGCTATTTTGAGACGCGTAACTCCATCGTTATCTGTGTCTACGCTTCATCGTAGGATTACACGAGTAGATCCTTATGTTCGGTGGCAGGCGCCGCCCTGAATCGTAAAGGGACCCGGTTAGGCACAATTCGAGGCACAGCCAAAGCAGATCTGCTTCTCTTCTAATAAGCACATCTCAGTGAATGTTTTCAAATCGTCTTAACGCGAAAGCATTATCATCGCGAAACGAAACCCTTCTTTAAACTATTCATATTCATACATTCGTGTCGGTTTTCATCCTTTCCTTCCTTAGTGGCAGAGACTACAGACGGCAGCTCATGATGAACGATCGGACAACAGCTTTAACCAAGAAGCTATTTCATTATAGGTTCGGTCAACCACTGCAGAAAGCCGCATATAGACTCTTGGGCAACGTAGAACGCCAAGCAAAGTTTTAAATCTAACTTCCTCTTCTTTTAGCTCGGTTTGTTCGAGGTTCGTAAACAAAGACATAACATTTTTTTTAGAAAGAAAAAGAGGAGGCCGTAGCGATTTTACTTTTCCTATAACATGATGTTCGTCTCTAAAGCCTCTCTTTTCTCATAATGGAAAGTTTATTGTTGGTTCAAGGGTTTCCTAGAGCAAAACGATTCCTTTCCATTCTTCTAAATCCATTGCCATTGCCCAGAGAAGCAAGTCACCGCGCAGGTTGGTTCTATGCAACCGAAATGCCGGGAGGAATTCAAGCTCCCCCCACCCCCATTGACGTCGAAGAGTGAGTCGAGGATCCAGACCATGTGGTCGCTCATGGGTCCTCTGTTTGTCGTTTAAAGTTTGATAAACTGGAGGAATGCGGAGGCGTCGAGGTTAGAGAAAGGAAAAGCAGTTACCACATAAATAAGCTTCCCATTTCATGTAAAGACAATACCCGCAGCTCCAATGCTCTGCCTCCATAGCTCCCATTCCACCTCCGATTTCGAATATCTACATCCACAGCTCGAACATTTTAATAAACCTTTCTTCTGTGCGCAAAATAATAAACTAAGCTTCGAAATGAAATATTCAATATATTCTTTGAAAATTTTCTTTAATATTCTTTTTTTAAAATGTTCAATGAGAGGAAAACAAAACCCTCAGGAAATAATAAATCTAGCCATTTCATACAGCAACTATCTTCCAACCATCAATTAATAGACAATGAAACCACCATTTGAAATATAAAACAAAGTCAACAAAGCTCCTTTCTTTACGTTTTAATATTCCAATTCGAATTTGTATGAATTAAAAACAGAAGCCTTTTTAATGCTTACAAAAGATTAGTGTTTTAAATCACAGGCATTAGACATGAAAATATAGTATTTTAAATCAAATAGTTTACATTCTATTTTGACAAAATGATCTGTATGCAATTATTACTAAGTTTCACGAAGAAATATTTACTTGGCTAATGACAAACAGTAACAATAAAGTAAATTATCAAAAGATTGTATTAATAGTTAGAATAAATTGTGATAATTTAATGTAAAATAAAAATAATCACAACAATAATTTTTATTAATTTTTTGTCTTATATAGTAGAAATAATATTGCATTATTCATTATTTGTGATAGTGAATTAAAAAAATATTAAAAATATGATAATGTAAAGTCCCAATTTAAATTTTTTTAAATATTTTTTAATTCATTATCACAAATGAATAATGCAATGTTACTTCTAAAATATAAGAAAAAAATAATAATAAAAATTATTATTGTGGATATCTTTGTTTTACATTAACTTATCACAGTTTTAATGTAAAGTTCCAATTTGTGTTTTCTTTATAATTTTAATGGAATTAGAATTTATGGAACAGTTATGCTTATAAAGTCTTTTACTTTTTTCTTTCCTTTAATAGCTTATCAAATCGTATCTGTGCTGTTGTTACTGCTAGCGTTTTCTTTCTCTTCTGTTTGAAATTATATACAGCTGTGTTTTGTACTAATGTTGACATTTTGGGATTTTGATTTCGACAGAAAAGAAATAAGTATCCCAGTACTTAATTCATCAAAGTTAATAAAGTAGCTACAATCAGATGCTACTATACATACATGATAATACATGATAAAGAATGAATGATAATATATTATGATTTTTACAAATTTTGTTAAACAATATTGAAAGTCTATTCCTTAAAATTTTGACTTCGTTAATCACTGCAGGAATAACTGTTACACATACATTTTCGTGATAGTTTCATCTAAAACATTTAAAAAAGTCAAATATTTTCTCTTATTGGTGTAGGAGATAAGATTTGGTTAATTCTCATCTAACTGACCAAGTCCGTCAGCGGTTCCAATGGTAAATTTGTAGTGAAACGAGGTGCTTAGTTATGAAAAGGTTGAGTGAAACATAAGAGCCTGTCTGGAACGATAACACTAGAACAAACTACTGCCTTCCTTGAGAAATCGAAGTCAGTTCCCGACCACAGTGTAGGCCTATATCTTCTCATTTCGCTATCGGCATAATACTGCTTTACATATTTTCTTCAAAATGATTAATTTGTTTTTAAAAGGAAAATCTGCTACTGTATTGTCACTTTTATTTATTTACAAATTTTTGCCAACTAAAAAAAAGCAATAACAGAAAGATAAATTAGTGTTAAATAATTATGAATGGAAGAATAATAGAGAACTTAGATTACTATTATCTTCAAAAAAATAAAGTAATAAAGCTTCTTAATAGAAGCAATAAAGTATTTAGCTACAGTGTACCAATTCTGAAATCTTATTTTAAGAACTTACATTTTTAATCTCTTTTGAATATATGGAAAGACGTTTGGATATACGTTTTCAGCTCGATTAATAAACTAAATGTAATACTGATTTTTTGTGTGTAAATAACGACTTTTATAAAATGAAGGGCTCGTTTATTTACTCGCATAACAACAAATTTCAGGAATTTACATCTTGTTTTTATCTAAGTGATTTTTTAGAGCTGTTTTAATAAGATTGATTAAACATCTTTTTCCTCTATTTATCTATATTAGTTTATAGACTGAAAAGAATCTTAAAACATCTTTCCTTAACATGAAATTGTAAATGAAGGGTTAATGAACTAAGGTAATTAAATCACTAAATCTCTTGCAAATCACTAAAGAACGGAAAAATTAATCGTTTGTAATTGTACTAACAAGAATGTGAATTTCATTTAGGTCCTCATGCAAACCGGAGACGGAATTAACAACAATTCCTGGGAATAACAGTTCACAATGAAATCAAATAATTGAAAAACTCAATACAAATAGCTGATGTAACATTCAATTGCTGATAATAGACAGGTTACAGCAACATTTTGGGATTTAGTAATGGCATTCAAGTGCACAACGTTCTGTTTATTATTGTCACTTCATTTGTATTTGATTAAAGATAAATAGAGAGTAACGTCTTTCAATATAATTATTGTTTTTATATTTTTAACTTTTAACTTGTGAAAAGTTTGTGTTTCAAATATACAACAAAATTGAAAAAAAACAACAGGATTATTTCTACACTACGGTCATCATCTGTTTGTTTTCATTTTAATTTCTTTGATCGCCATGAGAGGGCTCTTTTCGTATGTGCTTGTGCTTACTTTATCACAACCAATCCTCTTTCTATTCTAACAGTCATTGATCGATAATTTAACAATGATCTCTCAGCTTCGTATTTGTTTGCTATGTATTCCATGATTTTCAGATATTTTAAAGTTGATGATGACCTACCGGTAAGCACGTCGAAACTGTCCTGTTGCCAAGTGTCTTAAAATTCGGTTTTTAATACTAAAAATTAGTGGAACAAAAATAAGATTTTTAAATGCGTGACACTGATGATTGTCGACGTTCTAAAAATGATTGATCACTAATTATTTATCATATTTTTTTTTCTTTACATCAGAAATTCTATTTTGAGTGTACATTGATTTTTCTGAACGTGGTGCTTGATGTATTCCAGAGCAAGTTTCATGGATATGCCTCTTTCGCCTTATTCGACTAATAGTTTCTTTCCGATGTGACTTTTTTAATATTACTGTTGTATTACGATGTTTTATTCTCGAATGAGTCACAGCTATATTATTGATTTTTTAAGGAATACATTTAAGCAATAAATTAAAGTATTCATTTGAATTTACAAATTCACTCTGCAATTAGCTTAGATAAAGTTAAAAACGATACTATTAATCGTTTATACAGTATATTAAAATTTAGTGCTTATTTATGATTTTATTAAAAATTTTAGAAATTCCTATCGCATATTTGAGGAAGAAAAATAAATGAAAAGTTTTGGAAATAAAATTAAGAAACCTATTTTGCAAAAATTTAATGGCTTTTAAAACTTCAAACTAATTGTATTTTATTAAATTTATTCACTTAATTTCAAAATTTATAGAATCGCACTTTCTATACACTCAGCATTGATAGAACCAACATTTCAGAGTGAAGAATAATTCGAATTTCTTACACTATATATAATCTCTCTTTTCTATTCCTGTCATTAAAGTACACTAACTTGAAAGTGAAATGCATTGTCCAGTGCTTAATATAGTTTTTTTCCCTGGCAGTATTGTTTCGGTAGTGAAAAGAAGGCACTATGGAAGCGTATCTGTCGTTAAGGGAGGCCTTCCACGTCGAATGACAACACAAGTCAGGCCAGAAGCGTGTTCAGCCAAATTACGTCGAAGATGAAAGACTTTGCCCGAGAGGCATCGACCAAAAGTGAATCAGCAATGTCAGATGTGCAATAAGAAAGAAAGCATTTTGGTGCGATAATGAGCCCTGAGCAGTGGAAAGGCGAACGAGAACGAGAACTTCATTTATTTATGTACGTTGACTAATTCGAATTAAGTTTTTTTTTTTAATTATCCCCGGAAAACCTTTACATTTTAACACATCAAGGCGCTTTAATATACCATAAGCAACCATTCATGGAGCACGGAACTGTCTCTTTGCTTATTGAAAAGCGTAAATGAAGTTCAGAACCTTCAGGAAACGAAGGTGATAATTAGATTCACGAACTTTTAATATAATTTGTCACCAAGTTCTAAATTTAATTCGGCAAGTTAAATATATTTGCAAATTGAAATCCATCGGTTTAATGGAGTTTTAATGGGTCACCAATTCGACAATAGGTCTTAAATTAAGTCCTTTGAAAAAAAACAGTAACAGCTGTAAGTTCCAATTAAGGAGGCTTTAATGTTATAAGGCTTTCTGTTTTACAGCTAAAACCACAGAGAAAATTCTCAGTTGGTTTTCAATTGGTAACCAATCCATTAAATTGTGCATCTAGCTGCATCTCACTAATTCGAATTAAAGGGGATTTCGAATTAGCGAAAACCCAAAATATAATAAAAAAAAATGCAGTCTTCAGTTCATAAAAAACAAGTCCATTTATTTACGTTTCACATAGTATGTCATTTCTCATTTCTCAAAATTATTTACTTAATCAATATTGATTTTATTTTTCCAATGCAAAAGTGTTTTCTCAATTTATAAAGAATAAAATAACTTCTTACTATTTAATGAAAACAAATAGACTAAATGATATATAAAATGATAAAAAAATATAACTTTATTAGAAACAGTCAGTAACAAGAAATGAAAAATTGTGTAGTTATTATTTCGGAAAGAAAATATATTATAATTATTAATGTATAATGAAAGAAAAAGTAATTAAAATAGGATCGACTATATACAAAAATTTTCAAGTATTGCTTTTTTTTAATAAATACATAAGAGTTACTATCGATTTAATTTAAACAATTAATTTCATAATAATAGTAAATAAAGTATAAAATGATTAACTAAATACCAACTTCTTGAATTTCTGCTTACTAAAGCGATTAAAACCATGTTTATTATATTATTATTTTATTCTAAGTGAATAACAATTACCGGTAATTATTTATAGTTGCACTATCCTGATTAAAATATTAGGATCAATATATAATGTGTTTATGTCTACTACTATTTAAATGTGGGAATTATTTATTTTAATTTGTGATTTAATGTGTGATGTACTTTCCATTTATTCTTTTATTTCTGAAAGTATGTATATAAATTTTTAAGGATAGGTTATTTAATCGTTTGAAGATTTGAAGAGAAATTAGTGAGAATGAAGTTTATTATTTAGTTCAAGTATATAAATATATAACATTCTGAAATGAGATAATAATAATAAAAGCAATGCATCTTTAAATTGTAGACTGAATAAATCCAATGCCTGATGATTCTAATCAATAAAGCAATTTAATTTATTTAAAGCTATCAAAACAAAACCCAATTCGTCGAAGAAGAAGACAAATGGAAATCATAAATACGAAGAAATTATTTATGAATTCGTCATTGACTCAGCTCTTTTCTTATTTCAAGGGGATATTTTCGATGCTAGTGGTATTCTGCAATTAGCTTAGATAAAGTTAAAAGCGATATTTTTAATCGTTTAGGTATTAAAATTTATTGCTTATTTATGATTTTAATAAAAATCATTATTTCAGCATATTTCCAATTTTTCTTGAAAAACCTAACTCTAATAGTTAAATTTGTGCTTATTTTTTTTCATATATTCAATTTAGTAATTTTAAAGATCTTTCCAGTTTATCTAGATTATTGAGTGATAAATAAGTCTCTTTGAAGTGTTTAATTTATGTTCTACCATTCCTCTCTCACCGCGACATTTATAATCTTGAACATCAATGCAATATACAAAACCGCACTAATCAAACCCTAATTATGTTTTCTGGGAACTTTAATGCAACTATCCGCAAAATTATCCAAGCAAAAAACGTTGAAATTCTAAAGGATTCAAAATCTATCGAGCACTTTCTTTACACTTTCGTTTTACTTTCTACATTTCTTTCTGTTTCTTCATTGACAATGAAGACTACTTTTTCTTAAATGACTTAATTAAACTTTTAAAGATATATAGAAACGATAACGTTTAAATGAATACAATATTCCAGAAAATAAAAGTTCAGAGTGCAGTTATAAACCGTTTATCGGAGAATGGTCAGGCCAAAATACCAGAATAAATTCAAATGTTAGAATCAGGGTATTTACAACAAACCGAATTTTAATGTTTTTTTTGGGGGGGGAGTAGCAAAATAAAATTGATTGATATTAACATGATTGACATGTGAATTTTACAGTTTCTATGCAAATTTTACAAAATCCCGTAATCCGGAAAGTAAATTACAACACTTTAAATGATTAAAATATCAAATGACTAATTATTCCTTCTGCCTAATTTTAGGCATACATAGATATAATGGGATATTAATAATAATAAATTTTGTAGACTATTGAAATTTCTTATCAACTACAGCCATATGGTTAACAATTTCAAATCAGATCACAAGACATGTTGGAAACATTTTAAATAAAAACTTTTAGATAAGAAAGTGGTGGAAATTCATATAAGAGAAGGCAGTCTAGCAGTGATGTTACATATCACTGAATGAACCTTAAATTTTTACTCTTATTTTTTTTTTTTTTACATTCAGAATAATGATAAAACTTCTATTAAGCAACATTACAATGAGTTAAATTAAAACAAAATTGATTTCAACGGTTAAAAACTTTGTAATCCATTTCTTTATATTTAACTCAATGTAACATTGCTTAATATTGACAGATTTGAGAAAAAAAAAACAAGCAAGGCAAATAGTGCAGTTGCTATGAGGTTTTTGCCAAATGCAGTTGTACCAGCAGCCTCTCTTTGGTGTTGATGTTAGAATAGTTCCAATGGATCGGTTCTATTTAAAGATAGATGGTCTCTACAGAAATTAACCTTTAAGTGAATGAATATTTCAATTATGGTTCCAAAATGAATTCAGCTTTGCCTAACGTCAACGGAGTTTCGGTGCTATTAACGAGTCCGGAAGATAAAACTTTTATTGTTACTAAATAAACAATAGCTTTTATAAGCCATATCTTATTTATTTGCAGGGACGTTCCGCCGATGATGCGAAAGCACCTCAACTACAAATTTTATGACTTCGTTAATATTATGTTAATAAATTGATGGCTCCCTATCCCGTCTCACTTATCCTGCTTTACCCCAGACCGCTTAAGTTCCCGGAAAAGCGGCCGGAAAAATACTCCCAAATGCGTTCAAGGCCGTAAAACGGGCTTAGGTCGGTTCATGACATCGTCATAGCAGAAATTAATAAAACCTTTTAGGCTTCTACAAATGGATTTGTGGAGGCTGTGATGGGAATGAAGGTGATCTTTTTGCATCTTTTTTAGATTCATCTTTTAAGAGGTTCCTCTCTATAGGCTTCCTTGCCATTGTTTTCTCTATTTTCTTTTTATAACTCACTCATTATTCTTTGCCTTTATTCGGTTTAGATGATGAGGCTGAATCCCACGGCAAAACCGATAATTCTTCTTATCCATAAAGAAAATGCAGTATATCAGGGATTTTCACAATCACCTGACTCCGGTCCCCCACCAGTCCTACGGCGTAATGAATCCGCTGCGAACTGTCACTGGGTCCGAAGACTAATCCGCCATGGAACGCCGATTACGAATGGTGAAACTGACTCCAATTAAGCGATAATAATCGCCTATCATTGTGCGACAAATTTATGGCCACAGCGTGCAGGCAGCCTCCCTCTCCTGCACCACAGCACGCTTCATTTGCGAAGATTAAAGCGGGATTAGGCAAATATCCGAGGCTTCTGGGGCTACGTTGCGGACTCAAGTTCGCCATCACATAGTCATCTACGAGCTATATCATCGGCGAAGACAGAAACAACATTCACTTTGTAAATAGCAGTGTTGACAATATCAACAAAAACTTCGCAATGTAGAAACTGACAAACTTCATCAAAATAATTAGAAAATCTTAACATAACTTAGGTGTTTGATCTTAGACTTTCATTTTGTAAGTAACTATTTAACTAAATCATATGTAGTCAGAAATACCGTAATGAAGAACTAAGTAGCGTATACATAATTGATATGTAATGATGAACAAACATTTCATCATTCTTTTTTTCAATTGAATGGATTTTTCTCTGAGTTTCCATTCATTACTTTGTTCTTCCAAATACTATAACGTGCAAGGCTATCGGACATTTCTGGAATATAATGGTGAACTTTCACTGTAATTTAAAGACATTTGAAGTTACTCATTCCTGAAATAAACTAGTAATTGCTTGTGAGTAAACAGTTTCATTTTTAGCCTAAAATCTCAGCAGGAATTATTTGAATTTGATAAGCTGTAATTAGACAATTGATATTCTTTGATGAGTAACTTCTTTGATAATTATAAACCTCAACTTTACCAAAACATCAAAACATTACCAAAACAAGAAGTTACGTATGATCTTCAAGAACAGAATGTCAGTAATTATTCGTGAATCATCTGGAATAATTATTGTTACTGAAATTCAAGAATAATGTTTCCTTGCAAGTTTTGCCTGTAATAAAGCGCCGAAAGTAAGAAACATTAATCATTAAGTTACTTTCTAGGTTGTAAATTTCTTACAACGTAATCAAACAATACAATGTATGGTTATTTCATGAATTTCAATTTGTGTCTGTTCTGCTGGAAAGTAATCGTTTGTTCATAATTTGGCAACTATTCTTTTCAGAAAACCTCAGTATAGATTTTCCTCTGGAAAACAACAACAAAGAAATCAATCTTTCCTTGTAAACTTTCATTCGAATTCCCATCTCACAATATTTTATGTAATAATCCGCAATCCCAGCATACTGTCTGTGGCAATTTACTTTGACATCTTCTTTTTTCCCGTTCTCTTTTCTCCTCTTCCTACTTTCAAGACCTTACAAGGCCTCACCAGCCGCAGACCCAAATTGCGCTCTCTGCTTTACGAATGTGAGGCACCGACTGACAAGTCTATTACTGCCGATTTACGAGGCAGTTTTTATTCAAAGTGATCCCACTATATGCGAGGGAAAATTATTGCGTTTCATATAGCCCTGGTGTAGATAAGACCATATATGTGGTTTCACCATAATAAGAACCTAGCTGTCCTCTCTCACTGCAGCGAAACTTTTTTAAGCAAAAAGAATACTTTTCGCTGACTTTCATACTAAGGAAGAAATGTACCTTTGTTAACAATATTAAATAATTTACTAAATTTTCAGAACTCTCACTGGAAAACGAAGTAATATTACTTTTGTTCCTTTTTATGCTGGGAAAGTTGTAGTTACCATTGCTTTATTATGTGGACTCAGAACTTTTTAAAAGTTGAAATTTTTCAATTATTATTGCCGCTTCTAGAACAAGCCACCAGAATGAATATATTTATACAATAAAAAAAAAAACCTAAAAACTTTTGTTTTAAATTTAGTGATATATTAAAAGCTTAGTTATTCTTTTTAAAGTTTTGAATTGAGAAATAAGTGAGAATATTTAGTATGGTTTTCTTAAAAAAATAGAAAGGATATGTTTAAACTTTGTCGTACATTGTCGTATATTGTCTTATGAAATAAATTTCTTGTCTATTAACAATTTTCATAAGAGCTGAAAAAACACGAAACTACATGCTACAGATATGGATTGTGTGGTGTTTGTGTAAATAGCTACGATCCAAATTTCTGTGATGTCTCCTTCGGAAGTTGTATGATGTGTGAGCTTTGCTATTGATGTATCGTCGATTCCATTCCTAAACTGCATTTTTCCCAAGGTTATGGTCGCTATAAAGAATAATCACTCGATGGATCTCGATTTATGAGACTCGGTCAGCTGTTAGACAAAGAATTCGAAAGCATTGTTACTGTTTCGACGATATCGTTATCGTTGCGATGTAGTTATTATTCAGAGCATTGAACTAACTTCAAATGCAATAATGCCCGACGTCTTTCATTTAATTGGCCATAGTATTAGAAGTTTGTACATAAATCTGACCCTTATTGGTTACAAATAGTCAACGTTTTTTTTTAACAGATGGATCCACTGATTGACAAGAACTCAATTACCTGATCCTTAAATTTTTATACAAGAAATAACTTTTGAGTTTTTAATGCATGAATAATGTAAAATAATAATGTTTTAAATAATAAATCGAAAATATAATGTCTTTATAATTTCATTTTTGATGCACCCACAAATTATAGTTCGACGTCATCGTCTAACTGATTAGGTTTCGATGAGTGGTAGTTTTGTTTTAAATGAACGACGTGCAAAATATGATACAAAAAAGATATGGAATATGGCTTAAATACTTTTCAGTTCATAATTATATGTTACCCAATTCAAAATTGAGAACAGAGAACTAACTTCTTCCAATAGCAGAGTCTGATTATTGTAGTCCGTAACCATTTTTGTTTATTCCCAAAAAAATAGAATTACCAAAAAATATTTTTTTTCTTTCGAGTTCCTTCATAACGAAACTATTTAGTTCATTTACTCAATGATGATTTAGCAATGGTTATTTCCTAAATTAATGTAAGTTAATTATTGAATTCTATCAATAGGCACTTGTCATGATTACGACAGGAATACGAAGTCAGACAGTTATTTTATTTTCAGCTGATGAGCTTGAAATAGCTATGCTGGGATGTCATTTAGTAAACACTGGATCTCAACCTTTTAATGTGTTTATAAATATTTTTAGGCGCTTTTGTTCAAATGCGCATTGAAAAATTCATCGAGGCTGGCGGAGGCCAGCACATGTATTTTCATTATTTAATTTTTAATATGTATTTTTTGTGTTTGTTTTAAATTTTCACAATCCTTTTGGCTTCAATCTCTATTCACCTCCGTACTCAGATCTTATTTCACTGGTGACTATTCCCAGCTAACAATTAAGGAGCGTGAAATAGCTATGGTGGAATGTCATTTAGTAAACATTGGGTCGCAATCTTTTAAGAAGTTATTTTATTTATTTATTTACCGTATGACTTACAAATTAACGTCAAATATTAGCAGAAACAATAAAAAACGATAGTGGCTTTCCTTGATTTAATGGCAGCCTACGACACAACATGGAGACAAGGCTTACTATTATAGAAATTTATTCGTGCCAAACCCAGCATCAAAATTATTAACCTCATTGACTCCATGCTTTCTAATAGAGGCTTTCATGTTTCATGAAAATAAATTGAATTCACAGTTTCATGGTGTGATTCTTGGGAATCCTCCGGAATTTGATCTTCCTCATAAGGTCTACTACCCTTAACATATTTAGGATAACTGCGGAAAAATGTCCTGAACTGTTATTTAAATGGGGTAAAATACTTTCTCCCAACTGTGATTGTGATGCCGAAATACAAACAGTGAAACACCTAATGTACTCTAAGAGCTTTCCTGGAAGCGACAAGGATTGGATGATTTATATTTGTAATTTGAATGTTTGTTTGTGACTTTTAATTTTATGTTTCTGCTGCAATGTTCCGTAAATTTGACTTCACATGGTAAACAAACAGTCAAACAGTAAAGAATGTTTTCTAAATCTATATTCTAGTTGCTTCCCTATACTCATCATATAATAAGAAAAATGAATGATGATGGAACAAAGTGAATGTGACTGCAAAGGAAAGGTACAATCCCAAGATAACTTAAATTAGGTGCTGATCATCGCTATGGTATGTCTAACCTGAACGTATGGGAAAATAAAAATGATTAGCATTTGTAACGCAAATATAATTGGAGTTAAACTGGGAGAACCTGAGGAGAACCTGAATCATCTGCTAATCACCTTCACATTACGCTTACTCTTATTACAATTAATAGTTAAAAGTTTTAAAAATATTGTTTTTAAATAATTTTTTAGAAAATTTATATTAATGCTTTTAACATATAATTATATTTAATTAATATTATTAGCAGAACATTCAATATTATTAACAGAACAGTCAAGAAATTTAACGTAAAAACATCACATTAAATAATTTTCCCTTACTTTTAACAACAGGTAATCAGTCATTTTCATTGGCCAATTCAAAATACTGTTGGCAATGTTTTATAAGTCCCATTACGGTTTGTTTTTCCACATTGTTAAGAAATTCGCTGATAAATTGTTAGCTTGATGGAGAATGATTGGAGTGCGGGTATAATTGCATCATTGAACTGAAGATCGGTACTTTTTCTCTTCTAGGTTTATTAACGACCGTTCCGTCTTCAGGAGAAAAAGTTATTAAAAACAGGAGGCGTAACCGGATGAATCACAACAGGAGAGAAAAAAAAGTTCAGGTTGATTTTTTCCCTTGCTTTACCAAGCACTGATGCAGTTTTTATATATGTTGTATATTGCTGTGGTAAGCATCTTGAATCATTGCCAAGCAATTGTCAAACTGCTTCAAAGGCCTTCTTTTTATTCTTCATTGCTGCTTTTTTCCTCCCCAATTGTTCACTTCAGAAATAACAGAATCGACAACGCATTTCTCATTTGCAATAGAATATAATGAGCGTATCCTGCGTGTATTAAGGTGTATGTGTGTTGGCTTTTTTTCTTTTCGCATCAAGGTTTTATTGAGGTATTGCTTCTTATATTTTTATCGATCCACATTCTTTCTCCTTTCTATTTTGTTTCCTTGATATTTTTTTTCTCCTTTTGTTTTTTCCTCTTTCACTGGGAGGAGGTTCACAGCAGGTGAGTTTCCGCTAGCTTTTGTGGACGATTCACGTAACATAAACTTGCTTTTAGATTCGGCAGGCACGGATTCAAGAAAAATAAAATTTATTATGATTATTTTCTCTTCGATTCAGCAACCTCCTAAGGGGTGGAGAAGCTATTTTTCCTCGCAGAATTTTGACATTGTTTTCATAAAAGAGAAAGAAGAAAGCAAACCTAAATTTCATACGTTTTCTTCTTTGCTTCTCCGTCGCGCCCATTATCTAGAAAAACAACTCATCTCTAAGCATTACTTACCACAGCCATTTTGTTGTAGATTAACTTCATAATTGACCTTGTCATTTGAAATCATTGTTTCCCGCTAGCTAGAAATCATTGGAAAAGCAATCTTGTCCTGGTAATTCTTTGGTTCTCTTTGAAATTCCAATGTAGCTGGTTCATTGTAGGCAAATGGAATGAAAAATTAATAATTATTAATGTAATTAATCGTTCTATCGAAGATTAGATGTAAAATTTTAATAAGAATAAACAAAGAACATATTAAATTTATTTTAAATTTATAGTTTTATGTTTTAATTATCACAGCAAAAGTATCATATTTATTATAAGTCTCCCTTTAAGACTTAATTTACTGAATTTATTTATTTATTTAATATTTAATTTAATTTAATTTAGAATATTTCCAAAACAATTTAATTAAACGATCCTTCTACATATTTTAAACACAAACTTCTTACTTTTCTGGTAAACATTAAGTACAGAAATATAGAATGAAATGGAAAAATCATTTCATTTCTTTATATTTTACGGTGTCAAAGATATTTTAAGTGCTACGGACGAATTTAAAAAAGCTAACACATTTGCTTAAACATTTTTTTAATAATTTAAAAAACTAAAAAAATCTTTAAAAAAACATGAAGTTGAGAAATGAAACCAGGTTTCTCAAGTACATGTTTTTTTTTAAAGATTGTTTAGTTTTTAAAATTTTTATGTTTTAAATATTAAATATTTAAGCAAGGCCTGTTAGGGTTTTTAAATTCATCCGTAACTGTATTTATACACGTTAAATTTTATCCTCAGATTTAAAGTGCTTTTTATATTTTATTATAAAGTCCTTTTTGCTTTTAAATTTAAGTTTTTTTGTTAATTTTTCATTGCAATAAAACTGCAAAAAGATTTTTTTTCTATCTTCAGCCTATATTATCCTGATTCAGATAATCAGGATATCATTTAATTTTGATTTATGCTGTTAAAAACATAGATTGGAATAAAAAAATTCTATGGTCTGGTTTTATTAAGCAATAACCTTTTAGTGTGCTTTTCATCTTTTTTCTGAGTTGTCAACTTTTGCGCAAATTAAACTATTTTACATCATTGATGCTGAAAATTGCTTAACATGAAGTTAAAAATAATTTAGTATTATCACCACAGAGGTAGAGGCTTCGGCGATCAACATCTGAAAAGGATAGAATGTCATTAAGGGAATATCACTTTATTTATGTAAGAAATGATAAAGAAAAATCGAGAAATAAGAAGAAACTGATGACTTTCACGTCATCAGTTTCTTCTTATTTCTCGATGACACAAAAGTGACTCAAAAATTAAATAAAAATTGGAGGAAACCAATATTTCTTCTTTAATTTTAATGTGGAACTGGTGGGGTCAAGCGTAGAAGTGCTTGTCCAGGGATTGAGGTTTGTTGTTCTCCATAGAGGCCATGAGGCTTACTCATCCCACGATAAAATTGTCACTGGATCGTATGACTTGGTTATTGAACTGGTACTTTGAACGAGTTACAATATATATTGTATATCTATAGAATACGAAATAAGACATTTGACGTAATTTAAAGAATTTCCTTTGTTTGTAAAATAGATAACACTGATATTATATATACTTAATTGTTTCAATTTCACATCTTATTATAAATACTTAAAAAGTATTGGTTATGAGATTAATTATAGCAACTCCGTCTTTGAAACTGAACTAAATAATGTAAAAATACATTAGCTGTTACTTACGCAGTCAATAACATTTTGTAATGCATTGGTGGCCTGTCAATTGGAGTTTCCGAACATCTGTTAATATTCAGGGCGATTTATTTACAGGCGAATACATGGCTTGAATTGACAACATTCAAAAATGAATGAAACATCGCTAGTTCGGATACAGCCTGATGTTTGCAAAGGAATTCTCTCTCATCTTAAGAACATTAAATTACAATTTAAGATTTTTAAAGGAAAACAGAAAGATTTTTTTTTTCATTTCAAACAGAAATTTAAAAAATAAATAATGAACGTACAAAAAAAATTCCAATAATAAAAAAATCCGTTTCATAAATGATTATTTTCTTTTACTGAAGAATTCTTATACAGGAGTCCCATGAGATTTTAAAGTATTGTTCTTCATTTCTCCAATCAAAAAACTCAAAAAAAGGACATTTAGAATGAAATAGCCAATTTTTTATTCTGCTATCGTTCATTTTTTATAGAAAAAGAAAGATTCCATGAAAAGGTTTTCTTCAGAAAAAAAACAAGCTAAATAAAAATCTTTCCAAGAAATTTATTTTTACTGAATAATTTCTACAATGATGATAGAATAGCGACTTACAGCAATTACTGGTGAAATGTCATAGAATAGCTTCAAGAAAGCTTGAAAATAATTACTTTTCATCATTTCATCTAAATAAACCTAATCGACCTCGTTAAATCAATTTATTCACCTCAAGATAGAAGCGTTCAGGATTTCTCAGGGTTACGATAAAATCGTCACTGTTTACTAAATAGATGGAAAGTTGTGAGAATTCATAGCAGGTCTATAAATCACCTTATGACTAAAAGTATTAGAAGATTAGAACGATAACTTTTATTATCTTTCAATTTATGGTCTCGAATATAAATTTTGACAATTATATATGAATGATATTTGTAACTTTCTAAAATGTTTCCGTTAATCAAATATCGCATTTCTTCCTTTAATTTTCGATCAAGTAAATACAAATTTTAGAATGAAGAAACGGTATTGTAAGGTAGTAACACATTGATCAAATTAAAAGTAAAGAAATTCAAGTTAAGAAACAAAAACCCAAAATTCATATGTATGCTAACACAATAACACTATCAATAGGACTCTTAAGATTGGTGTTTCATGCGTTTTGCGACTTACTCCCAGATTCAGAATGTAAGAAATTATGGATCTCACTCTCGTGATCCATTGGGGCACCAACTAACAACTGCAAGAAAGTTAGTGCAAACAGGATAACATTCTAATCCTGGATTGAAGCAAAGCATAGAAATTAAAAAAGGCATTGTAGGCTTTTTGACTAACTGAAAAGAAGGTAATTAAAGACGTATAAATGCTCCCAATGTGTTATAAATATTACTCACCGTATTATCGCTTTCAAATTTAACCTAAACTAGACTTCAACTTTCCAAATCACGACAAACTGCACAATCTTCTTGTTGCAGTCGCGAAAATTTCCCGTTCACAATAGTAAAGATTTGCCTTAAGATTGATTCAAAGATATTCAATCTTAAAACTTACCTTAAGACTGGGAATCATTATTTTGAATTTTTTCTAATCAGGATAATTTCTTTTTTATAGTGGTTCAAGATATTAAAGACTGCGTTATTTGAAAAATTGGGTTATAAAATTTGTTTCTATTACACTATAGGCTACTTAAGAAATCAACATAGATCTAAAAAAAAATCATATATTATGTACAATTTGATTTCACAGCGAAACAGCTTGTCTGCTTAATACCAACAATTATATGATACTCATCATCTTCAATTTGTTTTCAAAATTTTTGTAGACGGAAATTCTTTATCATATACATACACTCTTCCTTACTGCAGTAATCACTTTCTTTTTAATTTTTACTTATGTAAAGTTGACAGTTGAAAAATAGGTCTATATCAAAAAATAAGTATTCTAAATACGACATCACTGCATTCTTCTTCAAACCTTTTCTAGTTAAGATTTTGAATATTTTAAGGTAATTTTCAAATTTCGGAAATTTAAGCATTTTTGATGAATGATCCGAAAATACCAAATTTTGACAATTCTAATTATCTATTAGTACGTAATGAATTTGTCATTTTAATCAAAAATTCGATTTGAGTAAGAATTTGATCTTTGTATAGTTTTCAGTAGTTTTCAAGATAAAGAACTTTTTTCAATTAAAGACTGTGGTTTCAATTAAAGACTTGGACGCAAAGGGTTAAATGTTTTAAATGAAGCTGAAAAATTTAAGGCGACAACCAACTTCTGTGGGAAGTTGCTATGGCGCAGTAGATATCCTATTCACATATTTTTTCCCTAAAGAAGGTATTAGCTACCGAAATGCGGAGATATAAACTAACCGCATTGTTAATGTAAGAATTACATTTCTTCATCCAATTCAACAGCAACATCACGCGGATATCTTCTTTAGATAGTTCAAGGAAAATAATAACAAATAAAAACACTTCTCATAAAGAATAAATGAGTTATCTCACAGAATATACTGCTTCATCAGCAGTACTTTATTTTTCAAGCAATTTATTTTTTACATACATTCAAAAACGCGTAAATTCTTTCCTTATTTGTCATACTTACCATCTACTCTCTTACTAAAATGCGATTCTCTAAACTATCATCGAACTTAATGTCAAAACCACCTTGAAACATAATTTTAAATATTTTGTTACTATACTATATACTTTGCACTGCATTCAGCTTTATCGAATTTGGAAGATATTCAACATCGCAACAACTGATCTTATTGCAAAAGCTATATAGATCTTATTTATTTTTATTTAAACTTGAAAATTTAACAATTTTACTCAATGATTCTAAATCTTACTTGAACTTTATTTCTTTAATTCTACTTCTTTCTAAAGGATTCGCTCAAAATATTTCTTTTTTAAGTCAATATAAATTTATACAGAGCGTTAAGAGGTCTGTTCATCTCAATTTGATATTTATACAATTACACTAATGCCTTTCAGTGGATTTCCTTCCTTTAATATAAAACCAGGCAATTGCCTTTGGAATTCGCGCTATTAATTTCAGCTTCGAATTTGGAGTTGAAATGAAATATAGGTTGGTGGCAGTCGGCGGAGAAGAATTAAAAGATTCGAGTGGCGACAAGAGGGAGAGATTACACCGAGTTTCTTTTATTGCCAGGAGATAATGTGATCTCAGTATTCCATCAGAAGGCCGTTTCCGATTTCTCCACGAATCGAATTCTAATGAGGGAATTTTGTGGTCGACAGCCCAGTAGCTCATCGCTGCCGCGGGGCCGAAAGCATGAATCTATTTGCGCAAGGTCGGGAGGCAGATGTCCCCAATAGGAACGCGATGGCCGCAACCTAACAGTCGTCGTCAAGGCGACGGCCAGAAATATAGAAAAGAGAAGCCGAATTCAACGGAAAATGTTTTTTTTTTCCGTTCAGTCCGCAGGAATTTATGGGTGCAGTCCTGGACGTGCTGTAAAAGAATAAAAAGTTGGTCTAATAGAATTGGTTTAGCGGCAACCTAGGATACGTAAGCAGTTCCCTGGTTATGACTGGCGACGAGGCGAGGCCTTCCCAGGCGGCCGTAGCAGCTTTATTTGCCTATAAAGAGTCCTTGCATGAAAAATCACATATTGCGAGACTGGGGGAAAAAAATAAAAAAACGAAAGAAAGAAAAGGAGGTGGTAGGGAATGAAAAGAAAATTGAATTTCGTTGTGCGGATCACGAAATATGGAGACCAATCACGTTTCGAATATTCCGATACATTCTTACTCCCATTGTTTGCCCTTAGCTGTTCTATCATCGCGGCTTTTAACGAAAAGATCACATTTATTCCTTGCACTTTTCATTGAGTTTTATTGCTTTCGAAATTTACGACACAATAATTTACAGCAAGGATCCACGGTCTCCAATGCTTTACTATATTCTCTTTCCTGTTTTCTATCTTCCTTTTTTTTCAAATTCAATTTTCAGCTGTCATTGGAAAACATGGTATGCAATTCCAAATTTGATGGGGATATCTGGATTGAATAGCATTGTAACGTTTAACACCCACTAACTTATTTTCTATCTCTTTGTAAACACGGTTGTTGAAATGCTCAACCTTAAGCGATATAATGAAAATGGATGGTTTAACAGATTGTACGCGTCCCAAAAATTCTTAGTTTGAAAACTATCACTGTTGATTTCAGTGATCCAACAATTATTTACTTTGCCATTCCACAGTTATTTTACATAATATATTAAGTGCTTTTTTTAATATTAATGTACTTCTAGGAAAAATAAAAATGGTTAAAAATATGCTTTAATAGAAACATATGTAGCAGTAATAAAATTCTAATTTGAATAGGATTCACTGATATTTGGCTAAAAATTGTTCAAATATTCTTTTTTGTATCAATTCCTGTTCCGATTTAGATTACGGCTTGTAGTTACGGAGTTCAAGAATTAATTTTGAATCTTGTGAAAAAAAGAGCTTAAAGTTTTTACAAATGCTATTGACAACTACAAAATTATAATAGTACCATAAATAGTACATGTCAGATAAAAATATATATGTATATATCAAACTGTCTAGCTTGATCACTACTCTATTCTGATCCTTCCCTAACATTCTTTTTTTATATCTTCTAAAATCTTGAAATTGAATTTATCATCAAAGGGCTGCAGAATTTTCAATAAATCGAGAAGATTTTCATTTGTTAGTATTCTCGTAAAGCGTTTACTACTTACCAAACTTTATTTACATATATATATATATATACTCCTATATATATTTTTAAACTTTCAGGTTCAAGTAATTTTCAATTAATGAAGGTTGTTATTTTAATGGCATAAGTTTGAAGTTGATCAATTTATCTCAAAAGACTTTCAGACTTCCACTGATTTGTTGGTGCCATTAAAAACAATACGAATAGCAGGTAAAGCAGTTGCTGCGGTTAAACATTGAAACACCTACAGAAACTAGTGACTTTATGGAACTAGTGACTTAAATTAGGAACTTCTATAATGATATTATAGTAACTTTCGTTTTCATTTTCAGAATGATTCAAGTTTAATTAACAATTAATTCTATTTAATTTATTATTATTCTTTGTTTACTTAGGTGGAAGTTTTAGCAGTTTGATATTCTCAACTTTACCAGAATTTTACTTTCATTCTAAATTAACGAATTAAGACAGTAAATCCGTTTTCGAGGATCTTAAGCGTTTGACGTTCACGAAATTACATTTCACAATTTAACATTCTCTTTTACAGGCTTTATTTAATTAGACCTTAGAATACAAGGGAAAGAAATTTCAATTCAACTAAAAATTACATATTTTCTCAATTAATCTATGCAAATTTATATAAATTAAGTTTTACAAAGATGCAGAGACTAGGCAACTTTTCTAATGGGGAACTTACACAGAGGAGAAAATGGCATTTCTGTGGATATAGTTATTTAATATGTAAGGATGATGAAACTTCATTAACATGCTGAACTAAAAAGAAATATGGAAAATTCTTATTTTGCATGGTTTACAAGAATAAACAAATAATTTCACATCCGGAAGTTTCAGAATGTTTTTTTGCCGAGCTTTTTTTAAGCCTGCTGTTTCCAATTTCCTCTCACTTTTCACTTCCTCCACTTGGTCGGGATTAATTTTAGTCACGTTTTCTTCCCATTCCCTTGTGAGTGTTTACGTGTACAGAGCCCTTTCTATGGTACCTGACAACGACAGCCGCATCTCCTGACAAGGTCTTGTGAGAATTTATTACTACTGTCTCTCGCAGAAATTGGGAGGGTTTCTCCTGAGTACTGCCTAAGAGTTTTCATCTCCAAGAACAAAGACATCAACCTCCCATAACAAGTGCACTTGTTAGATGCGAATCCCTTTTGACATTTTCGCAGAAGCGCGATTTATTATCGGCGTTATCTGCCGGCGGACACAGGCACAAGATGCGGCGGTCCCCCCTGCGGCCTGGACCCAAAAATCGACGACAGGATCAATAGGACAACCTTCATTCACAACCAATTAATTCGCCATGTTTTGTGATAAGGTGATTTAATTGAGAAAAGGTTTTTCCCTCCTCTGCATCACCCGAACGATGCTCACATGGAAACAGATCCATGCTTATTACTCTATCCTAACCTTCTTTTCATTGAGCTTCGCAAAGGTAATGTGAAGTTAAGTCCGTCTGCCTACATCTCGTCTTTTATTGGCGAATCATGATAATACTGAAAAAAAAATTCTTATGTGCTTTACCGTCATCAATAAAATGATCATTACAAAATATACAAAATGTAAAGTTATTCCTTTGGAAAAATTTCTGTTTTCGTATTAAATACTGAGTATTCAATTTTATCCATAGCCCTTTATAGTATTCTACTTATGATAGACTACACAGCAAAATCAAATCTGTTTGAAGGTCCTTAACGTATAGCAGGACAATCAATGTTTTATGGCTGAAATAGATTCCCAAAAACTAATTCTACTGAATTTTAAACTTTAGTTGAACTGTCGTAAGGTCATTCAAAGCTAACATGTGATCAAGAATGCTCTAAACTAAAAATGCATCGAAAATTAAAGGATTTACTACTGAACTGTAAATTCTTTAACTTTGCTGGTTGTCGTGAATTTATAAAACAGAAATTTCTCGAAACAGTAGTTTATTTCTTAGTTAGAAACCGAAGAGCATTCTTATTTCGTTGTTTATATAAATAATACTGCTGTACCATCAACGAAGTCCATCCATTCACAGTCCACATTCTATGGAATTCAGTAGAGCTCCCACAACCTCCTGGGAAAGATACTGGGGTGGTTTTCCGTGGCCTTCCCCAGGACCCCATTACGGAATGACGTCAGACCGAAGAGAAACTGAAGAAGAGGCTGACAAACACAGGAAAGGAAATTGAAACAGCCAAGCCACGGCCGGGAATCGAACCCGGGTACCGACAATAATGACTTCTCAATACAGAATTATAGTTGTGAATGCTTTGAAATTATAAGAAATTTTTTCAACAGTTATTTCTATTTCAGATACGATCTATTTGACTCAGCATTCGTCATTTCTCTTCAACAAGACTAAGTATTGAGCACAAAAAAAACTGTTTCGACTATTCAAAGAGCAAAAACTTACTTCTTCCTTCCTTTTAAGCCAGGAATCTAAGAATACGTAATAGAATATAAGAATCGCATCAATTTTGTTACAGTATCAACACACACAAACTATTCTAATTTGATGAAAGTCTCTAATTTTATTGAGATTTTTGATAACGTTTAACAAAATTAAGTGAACTTAATGTTTTTAATAAATTTGACAACATATGAAGAAAATTCCTTAAAGTTACTGAAATACGGGCAATTTTACTATGAATACGATTTTTCTTCTTATCCTTGGGTGCTATTCACTCTTTCTCGTGGGTATGAGACCTCTCAGCCTTTTAGCCATCAAAAGTACAATGAAGGAGGAAACATTAAGTTCTTCTTAAATATATCTACGTATTATTCTTACTATATTTCAAATTTAAACAATTGGATACAACTATCTTAAACGGATTCCAAATTCAATTTTTGATGTGTACCAAAATAATGTGTATTATAAAATATGTGTATCGTAATGTGTTTTAAAATAAATATTGTAAATATAAATCAACCAAGAATTGATACAAAAAGTGCGTTTGATAAAGGACAAAGACTGCAGCAATGAATAAGAACCATTGCTCCAATGTTAACGAATGTCAATTTGTTGTTTTCTATGCATTTCCTAACTTGCCTATTTCTTTTTCTCTTTATCTCCGAAACTAAAGGGCATTTAGAAACTGGATCAATAGACAACATGAGAGTCATTCAAAGATTTCCAAAATCAACAATAACCCACACAGTTCCGAACAATGATAAGCTTCGCTGCATGAACTCCCCGAAGAAGGCTCCGAATCCCTTGGATATCAAATGATCTGAATATTACATGTAATTGAAAATTTCCGGCTAATTTAATCAATTTTGAAATAACAACCCAGGTAGGCAGGCGCTGAACAGAATTGTTATGATATCAGTGTCGCACTAATTTGATTGCAATTTAATGAAAGCATTTCAGTGAAAACTTATTTCAATAATTAGATATCGAAGAAAAATACACTGAATGAACTTTCCACTGAATATTTACATTTAATTACAGAATTTCTTTTATACTTATGCGAAAACATGAAAAAAAAAAACAACTTCTAAAGAATTTACTTAAATGATTTTCTTTTATATTCATAAAGTTTTTGTAATTAAGATTATTTATAACAAATATTTGACAAGCATAAAGACTCGTATTATTATATTATATCAGTTAAATTAAGATAATTCAGAAAATTATTTTTTGTTGTTGCTCATAGTTTGAAAGATTATATTAATCTGATTTGGAAATGAACTACCATTCTGAAGTTATAATTTTTGAAAAAGAAATAAGTGTTTTAGAAACAAATCTGGTTAAGGTATGTTTAGATGTTTCAGAACAGTTCAGAGTAATATTAAAATTTCAGAAAAAAATTATCTCAATCAAGACATTGCTTCAGAAAAGCTTAGACAAAAGTCAAATTAATAGATAATTGTGTATACCAGTTTCATGAAAACACATTAAATACTGTATGTTCAAAACATATTTGAATAATCATCCTAAAATATAGATTATATCTTTCTCTTTACAATTCATAATATTAACATAGCCAAACGATAGCTAGTTTCTTATGTAACTAGTTTCTTATATTTTTATTAAAACTAGTTAAATTGAATCGTTATAACATTTCAACTTTCATTGCAGCAATTCTGCAGATTTATCTCGATTAACTTCTGTATGTATTACATCATAATTTTAATGCAATATTAACTTATTATATTATGTATTAAGAAGTTTTAGAAAGAGCAGAAAATGTAATTTATTCTTTAATAAATTATTCGTATAAATCTTCAATTATTTTGTAATTTTTATAGCTCTATTAAGTATTTAACTTATAAGTTATGAAATTTTTATAGCTTTCCTAAAAATATTTATTAAAAAAATTAATATTTCTTTACAGATAGTTATAGATTTCTTTTATAGTTTTTTTTTCTTAAAAACAATAAATCATATTTCTTAAATGTTATTGTTTTAAGAACAAGTTTCTTAAGTGATCTATTTCCTTATATTCGTAGTCATAAAATTCTTTTTTCTTCCTTTATTTTCTTTTTAAAGTCATGAAAATGCCAGAAATGAATAACTTTTATTTATTTACAAATTAGATATGATTAAAAAATTAATATGCTTAAGACTTAAGACTTAAAAACTGTAAATTTCTAATGTTGGTATTTAGTAAATATTATAATTAGAAAATAAATATTGGCAAGAATATGAAACACAAAAGCAATTTTTACGAATTGAAAAAAAAGTTAAGATGTAACATTAAGCTCTTTTAGTTTTAATTGAAGATGTTCTGTAAATGGCTTAAAACTTATTAACGGAAAACATTCATTTTTTACTTATTCTTAAAATGCCGATGTAGATATAATTCATTCTTTCATCCTAATTCAAACGGAAAGGAAGGATAAACAGAATAAAATTTTGCGATATAGGTACAAAGATAATATAATTAGTAATTTAGAAAATTAGATTAGATTTAAGATATGCTAATTGAATAGAAATATGTAAAGTGGAAGTAATGGATTTGCAATGTTAAATTTTTTAAATCTATTTCTTTTCAAGAAAATAGAAATTATTTCGGAATTAAACAATCTTAGTCTTTTGTTTCATTAAGTTTTTTTTTTAAAAAAAGCTATTCAGAAACTTAAAGAAATCTTTTACATTTCAGGACGTATAAATTGATTACGTGAAGATAAAAGTAGGGAAGCTTAAAATGCATTTCAACCTAATTTTCTAGGATAGTTCAACTCTTAAAGAGGACTTCAGCAAACAATTACGTAACATCTGCTCTTTGATTCTCTTAAGATTTATAACTTCATCACTAGCAGTGGATGAAAAGAAACAGCTGATAGTGAATTCGTAAGGCTTTAATTATTACGTTAGAAAACATTAGAGTGGTAATTTAGGATAAAAGAAAATTCAAAAGAAATGTGATTCGTGTGCAGCCTTCACTCTGACTACAAACGAATTAAGATGGCTCAAAATACAAATAAAAACCCCAAGAATTATCAAACTTGAACTTAAGAAACATCCTGAGAAAGCATATTTGCTGAAGAATTCCTCTACCATCGAAATATACTACTTCCAAGCAGTAGACTTGGCTATTAATGTGGTGATTTGCTTATCATTAAACCAACAACATCAGCCAAGATTAATCAATTCTTATTGCTTAAGGTTCCTTGGTTGCTTACTTGGTTGCTTGTTTGTTTATTTAAATATGTATTATGTCAGCATTACAGGATCGTCATAATGAAACCTCACAGTTCGTTACTCTTTAATCTGAACATAAAAATTGGATAAGAAGTTTTGGTTATCTCTAATATTTGGTAATACAAACATTTTCATTAAAAAAAAAAACAATTATTTTTCCAATCTTCAAAGGAAGTTTTCAAAGATTTGAAAGATCGAATCGAATCTGCTATAAGAGATATGTTTTCTTAATCTATTCTGATCCCTTAGTTTGAGAAATTGGAAGAAAAATTCCATTTGGAATCTGTTTGGTTCTATGAAATGAGGTTTTATCTATTCTTTTTGTTTTTAAATTCCTAAAAAAATATTCAAAACAAATTGCTGATCTTTTCTTGTTTCTTCATCCAAACAGAATGATCTATATTTCTATTTAATGGTAACAGTTATTTTTACAGATAAATAGGTAACTACTATACGCTAAGATTATTCTTTTTTAAAATCCCTTTTCTTCTGTTATTTATCAGAGATAAAGTGATGGCATAGATATAAATGAAAAATTGTGAATTTTTCATGCAGTGAAAATTAAAAGAACTTGCAACTTGGAGAATACAACAATGCATTTATTTATTTATTTATTTATTTATTTATTTATTTATTTATTTATTATTCTAAGTTATACAAGTCTTATTTCATAAATGATTATTAAGCACTTTCAAAGTTGTATGAGTCAAGTTTTATGTCAGCTCTCAACTCCAAGCTCAAAGTTCTCGAATGTTTTGAAGTTCAATTAAGATTATCTCTTTCATTTCTTCAATCTACTTTTGCCAATATCAAAATGACAGGGTGGCGGTTAATCATTGCTGCAAATTGCTTCCTGACTTCCTCTAAAAGTTTCAAAATGTGTCATCTCATTTCTTTTAATTTTCAAGATCCTAATTACGTGTTTGTCCCCCTCCCCCTCATTCTTCAGTCCTGCAGCACACGTCAGAGAGCGAGCCCTGCTGGTCCCATTTCCCAGGCCGCCGAGGCAAGTGTTAGATCGAGAACAAGCTCTAGGGACTGCTGCAAAAGTAGGATCTGAAATGAGTTTCGTAAGCGGCGAAAAATCAGATTAGGCGGAGACAGAGCATGAGGTCTACAAGGAAATCATGGTTAGACCAAGGTTTGGACAATTTAAGAATGCTGGTCTCCGTTTGAAGGGTATCATTAGAGCAGAAAGAAAAGTACTATTTCACTTCTAGAAAGCGAAGTAGTGGAAGATTAGACACAATTTCAGAAAAGAAAAAAAGAGGAAATAGTTTAAATTACAGCAAATGTCGTTGGTAAGGGAAAATAAAACTCGACCTTTCCATTATTTTTATAGAAAAACGCTGAATATTCACAAGGAGAGTGCACGACCCCGTGGATTACTGCAATGAGGGGCTAACACTGAACTGTTTGTAGATATTTGACATTGTTTTCATAGATTTTCAAGTATTAGTTTAATAACTTCCAGTTAAACGATTTTAAAGCAATACATTATGTATGCATACAATATCGGACTAGAGATCTAAGGAGCCAGTGTTCGATTCTGCGAGGACAAGTTTTTATTATCATTATTTATTTATTTATTTATTTATTTATTTATTTATTTATTTATTTATTTATTTTTCTTTTTTTTGTATTTTTCTTCCTTTGCTTTCTTTTTTTTCTTTTTTCTTTAATATAAGTTTTTTATTTATTTATTTTCCGGTTATGTTAGGAATATTAGATAGAAAAGTAATAAACGATTAGAAATAAAAAAATAAATAATATTCTCCTTAACCTTTATTTTATTAGAGTATTTTAATTTTTTAAAATAAAATAAGACATATGTAAATACGCAACTAGCTATTTTTTTATCTTATCTTTTTTGTTTCCTATACTAAAACGCTTTTCTCTTGATATTTTGTAAATATTATTAATACTTGAACAATAAAAATTTATCGATAAGAACTCTAAAACTATTTATTTACAATTTAACAGTATATAGAAAAATGTTTCTGATTAACAAGTTTTATAAAATCCACCGATTGAAGTATTTTTCCTGATAATTCTTTAATAGTCATACTTTTTTTAATTTAAAAAAAAAAGAATTAAAATTAAAAAAAAAAAAAAGAAGTTAATAAGCTAATACCCGAAAATCGATGAAAACAATGTCAAATATCTCGAAAAACTTGAGGATTGGTCCCTCAACCTACATACATTTTTAAGTACTCCATAATTATGTACTTTCATCTAACAAAACGTCATTGATTTTCGCTATATAGAGGCCGTACTCTCGCCTTGTAATTTATTCGGTTTCTAAAAAGTTGCGAAGATTTCCGGAGCTTCTGTAATTAATAAGAACGTACACCACATGCTTTTTAATATGAAGGATATTTTTAATTCTTAAGGCCAAAAGTAGTTTTTGAAAGCGGTTATTCAATATTTACTTATAAACGAAAACATTTCTGCCAGAAACCAGAAAGGCACAGAAATACAAGTAAGGTGTCGTATGTACGATATATTATTGAAGATCTCTATTTTATTTTAAACGACATGGGTCAACCGGAAGTAAGGTAAGGTCAGAGGTTAAAACGTTCATTTTTGGTCGGCTTTCCTGCCACCTACTCTCACAACACTCACAAGACGGGCACGTTACCTTAGATTCCGAGATTATTTTCTCAGTTAGCAAGGAATCCGAGGTGTATATTTATATATACAAAAAAATGGTTTGCTAATACATTATTAAACTTTAATTGCTAATAGTGTTACAGAAATTTATAACACTGATAGTAAATAGTGGTAGAGAACCATATCAATCGAAATAGATCTTTCTGTAATATTCCCGAACTTGGGACTTAAAACATCAAAATGGCGGTCGTAAATTGCTTATTTGACTTCGTATTTATTCGAAATCTACTTACTACTAGTTAATAAAGTGAAGTAAAACCAGTTTTCTTTTTTTGTGCAGATCTGGTGCAGATCTTGACTATTAACAAATTGACAAGAATGCTGCATTTATTCACGATTCACTCTAAGACGTTTGTCACCTTATCTAATCACAAGTTTTTAATGTGCTTTCATTACATCTTCAAAATACTCAAGTAGACAGATATTGTTTTTACATGCATACATAGAAAATCCCAGCACCCTAAAATCCCGATGGTGGTGCAGTTGTAGTAAGTGAATCAATGACATTGATATTAAAACTGTATTTTTTACCGCTACTGATTTACGATCAGTAAATTTTCTTGGTTTATTTATACTACTTTTTTTAATTCAAAAATAAATTCATGTTATTTAAGTTGTCCCAAGTTAAAACACCATTTCATTCTCACCAGGTATAATATTAATGACATATTTAACAAAACAAAATAATTTTTGAGATAATTTGGACTTTTTAAAAGTATCAGACTCTAAAGGTCAGCTGTAATGTGACCTTTAACACTTGCAAATCTTCTTATTTTTCTCCTTTCTTCTCCACGTGTAATTAAATTGGTTAAAAAATTAATAAATATAATTAAAATACAGTGTAAAACTTCATCAAAGTCCTCGAGCGGTTCAAAAACTTTCACGAATTGCTGGTATTTTAATATTCTAATTTTAATTTATTTTTATGTAATTTAATTTTAATTTAATTTTTGTTAGAGGAATTCCATTAAACTTTACGAAAAAATTCTATTTTTCTTCCACTGCTTTGATCGTTTTCACAAGCCACAATATCACTACAAATCTATTCCAGAGCATAAACTATATTTAACGTCATGAAAACGAACAATTAACTAGCGTAGTTATGGCAATGCAGTCTGTTATTTACATTTTAGTTGTTTTGTTAATGTCGCCACTAACAATGTCGGAACCGATATTCATCAGAAATCAAATAAAAGCTTTTCCTAGAAACTCTTTGAGAATTATAAAGACAATGAAATCATTCTTTCTTTCATTGATGAAGCTAAGAAACATCAATAGGTTATTATTATTTGGGGTGAATGTGGGCGGAAAGAAAGCCAAGCACTGCGACCTGAAAGATCTATTGTGGCAACCCACGGAAAGGTGAACAGACGGAGAGAAAGACTGAGAAAGTATGGTGGGGGGGACTCACAGGGGAACCGGGGAACCCCGAGAAAACCCTGATCGTCCACCATCACGAAACCCACATGAGAACCGAACCTCGGAACTCAGAGGTGAGAGGCCAGTGTCTTAGCGACAATGCCAACGGCGCGGCCCATCAATAGGTTAAGATTCAGTCTTAAAATTCATTACCTTTTCCACTAAAGAATAGAGAATGTAGAAGTAAACCAACAAAACACATTAATGTCCTTATTACTGTTTGTAAATAATTTGAAGTAACACTATAAAATACAGCAGAATCGAAGTTAATGTTTAAATCGTTCGAAGTTCACGTTTAATGACAATAACAAATATTGAAGTTTTTTTATATAGTAATTATCCATTCAGTCTAAATTAAATTGCTCTTAATGACTATTTGTGATATTTTCAGCTGAAGAAGAAAATAGATAATAATTGTATTTAATATGTTTTTGATATTTATTATAAAATATCCTATTTTATCAACAGTATAGCAGTTTCATTACTTCTATAATGTCTTGAATCAAAGTTTATGCAAACTTGAGGTCGTACTTCTGTAGGATTTTGTGGTCATTTGTGCGGATAGAGAATTAGAAGCTAGTGAACATCTATCGTGCAACTGTCGAGCACCAAAGCACTTATCTGTCACAGCCACATGCCTTTAATCTAGGACGCCCAAGATACGTTAACGTCAAGCCTCGTCCAAAATGCAGAAGATTAATGAAAGTCAGAGAGAAAAGACACATTAAAATTTTTACAGTTTCTGTATTTTCAAGCATCAGCATGATTTTGGGAAAGTACATTCTTTAGTATTTACGAAACTAAATAGTAATTTTACAAGCATTTCCGACAGAATTATTGCTTATTCTATGAATTTCTTAGAATATAATGTAGGAATATCTTCATTTAGAAGCAGAAAACATTCGAGATTGTGTATATAGACTGAATATAATTTTATTGCTTCCTCAAACTTTGTTGAACTTTCTTAAGTTTCTAGAATTACATCACTGTAAAGTTAACAATTCTTTGAAATTCAATGAAAACTTTTTACAGATTAATGTAATGAAAGAAACTCAATCTTTCTAATATTCCAAGTTAAAACAAAGATTACCCAATCACTTTACGAAGAAAGTTTTGATATTTTATTGATATGACATGAAATAAAAATGGGCGTGAGTTTTGATTCAGTTTTGTAAGTACTGATAAAGAGAAAGTTCTAAGATTTCATTCAGAGTTTCGTATTTGGCTCCGGAATTTTCAATATTTCTGAAATATTCACGATATATCTTCAGACTGAAGTTTATTCAATTTACTTTATTCTAATTTACAGAAGCTTCATAAAAATATATAAATATTAAGATTTCTAGAGTTGCTAGAATAAATGTACATTTCATTTACGCAATCATTGTAAGGACAAATGAGAAGGTCGAACAAGGTCGAACAAATACACGTAAAGATAATATTAAAATTGAATTTAATCTCTCCGGTATATAACTGGAATACTGTATTCTGGAAAAATTTTCGAATATTTTTAGACGAATTTAGAAATTTAAGAAAAAGATGTTGATTATATTTTGTTTGGTTTTATATATTCTGATAAATCATGAGCTATTTTGCATAGAGGTTATCATTAAAAAGAAAATATATTTGAATTGTGAGTAGCTGAACGACAATGCTGACATGACAAAATGCAAAAGCTCCATTGTATTATTTTTCCTGTTTCAGTTTTTAATACAAGAATAATGCAAACGATTCCAATCGTTTCATTCATTATCTTATAAAACAGATAAATAACAGATATTTATAAGTAAAGAAAATTTTCAAACGTTAAAATGCATTGTAATTAAATAATACAATTTTAATTTTAAAAATTAAAAGATATCCATCGAGTCATTTCTGTCTGTCTATATTAAAATATTGTTTTTCGTTTTGTAATCGGTTACAAATCTCATTGTAGTTACTCCAAAAATCTGCACACTTACTAAAATAACTGAAATTAAGCTAACATTGGAATCACGTAAAACAAAGATTTATATTTTTGTCACTAGTCGTCCTTCGTAATTATCCAACATAAACAAAAAACAAAAAGAAAAAAAATGATATACAATTTTTTGATGTTTAAATAACGGAATATTTGCCGCCAATCCTCTCAGCACTACAGGAAATGAAATGAGATAAAATAAATGAGATGACGTTGAAGTAAAGAATTATCATGTTAGATATGGCTTCCATCTACTTTCGATACAAGGGAAATGACGTCACCGGCTCACTGCATCTGATTAAGATTCTTAATATCCATTAGATAAAGGATGAGACGTAATCCAGTAAAGCAGATTTCCAATGGAAATATTGCGAGACTTTTTTTCTGATTCCGGATACATCATACGTCAACTGACACAAACAGAATAAAACTCTGCCTCGTTTATCAGATTAATTATGTTACGAGCATTTAAACAGAACAGGATTTATTTATTGCTAAGTGTTAATAGTGTAAATAAAATAGTAGTTAAGACTACATCACTGTTACTTCTAACTTTTAATTAACATGATTAAAAAAATCATTCACTAGCAGAAGATGTAATTTTAATTCATTTTAGAACGAACACGTAAATTTAAGAAAATCCTCCATGTCTAAGAGATTCTTAATACTAAGAAAATTATTTGCTTTTAATCTAAGAGCTTTTTTTTCCTGATCTCTCAGGTGCTTTGGTTCTTTTTTTCCCCTCCTCACTTAGACTATCCCTTTTTTTGTCGACTTACTATAATTACTAGGCATCCACCAAAGGGAATTCCCATAGGAGAAATTCGACGGAGATCCCTAATGTGCGACGAACTAAAGGAGTGAGGAGATATAAAGAGGAAATGAGGAATTTAAGAACCTCCATCTCGTTATGTTGTAATGAATCAAAAGAAAAATGGCTTTTTTTTCCCTTCATATAAGCAATTGAAAAAAGTAGAGGAGAATGACAGAGTTTTCTATCATAAAAAAAGAGAAAAGAGAAGTGTAAAAAACGTTAATAAGAAAACATTGAAAATTCTTTTTAATTACATTCTGCTTTTCTAGCAGAAATCTAAAAAGTAAACCACGATCTTATTTGGTGAATCCTTCAAATAATTTTAAAGCATTTGCTAATAGAGAAGCCTTTTTAATTAATGTTTTTTGCTCAAAATGAAAAATGTTATGGAAAGCATTAATTCACAATTCTTTTTTTTTTTTTATAGAAGTTTAGTTTTTACTCTTTTTTCTAAAGATTTTCAGCAACAAAATACACAATTTTCTATTAAAATCGGTAACTTATTCAATGTATAAGTTTATTTTGCGTTGATTCATACATCTACTTGAACTATTTACAGCTGCTATGAATTTCAGTGAGCTTTTTTGTCACTATTAGTTATTGATAAAACGAAATGAGCACTGAAATGAAATGAGGAATGACAAACATCCTTGAACATTTGATAACAACATAGCATTAAAAGTCAATTTTGAAATATTCTCTTCCGAGTTTTGTAATGTAATTTTTTTGATATAAGGTAATTTTGTAAAGTGCCTCGACAGGGTATTTTGCAGCATTGTAAAACAGCAAACTTTTTAAGAAACATCCACCGCTTTGTGCTTTGTACATCTACGAAAGCTGCCTCTGACATTAAACAAAGAAACATCTTTCAATTTTTTATACGGCTGTTTCTCCCTATTCCATTGGAAACAAAAAATATAATTTTTTAAATTAGATCTATCAGAAATTGTTTTAATTCCTAATTGAAATGCTTTTTATATAAATTTGAATCCATCTTCCTTAAGATTTAAATCCATCTTTGAAGAAATTGAAGAAATTGTTTATGTTTTGGAGAATTTATGTTTGAAGATTAATAAAGTAATTTGGTTTATTTCAAGATGTTTTCGGTTATATTTTAGGACTAATGTGGTCTTCAGGTGATCGGATTTAAGAACCTTCATGAATTTTAAGACTTCATAATTAGAAGATTCGGACAATTTCTTCAAAGATGGAAGTATAATAGAAGATGCTTATATAAATTCAGTAAGTTAAAAGAGAAGCTAATAAGCCATTTAATTTATAAAATATAAAGAGAAAAATGTTTCATTTAAGCAACAAAATATAAAATAATATTAATGACATTATAAAATAAATTTTAAGAATTTAAGATATTAATTTAAACAGTTATTGAAAACGATGTTAAGCAGCTTCCTACAGGATAGGATTAGTAAAAAAGTGAGATGAGACCTGCAATTAAATAAAACCTTAGGCTCATGTTTCTGAATAAATTTAATGCAAACCTAAATATCCCACTCCACATTCATATGTATAATCAAAAATTTGATTAATGGGCAAAAGATTTTCTACCGTTGTATTTTAATTTTTTTTCTGCAGTTTCAATACGGTGGCGAAATATAATAGTATGGTTTAGAGATAATGTATAAACTAAAACACCGGAAATAAGTATTATATAGAGTATTAACTTATTTGTCCTTTCTTTGAAAAGAAAACGCTTTGGTTTAAAAAAATTAAAATGACAGAAATCTCAGTTCTGAAAAAGTATAGATATTGGTCAAAAGCTTACAAACCTTCAAGATGAAGCAGATAATAAAGTTCCATTTTCTTTTTCTTTTGGCCATTGTGTGTGTAATTAGATGACGATGATGATAAAAGAATTGTTTCATTTTAAAAAGTCATTGATACAACCTTGTAAGCAAAGTAAGATCCAAATTTTTTCAGAATTCGTCTTACATTTCCGTACTAAAATTTTAGTTTATTTTCAGAATTTCACTATTTTTACAGATAAGGTACATTTGATATTTTAGCGATGTAGTGAAAAGACCGCAGAAGCTTGGCATTGACTTTCAATCTGAATTTCAGTTCAAATGTAATATAGAAAGTTAATTTTCTGTAGTTGGCAGCCCTTGACTCAGATTGATATTGATGTATTTCAATTCAATGCAGTTGAAGTTCAATATCCATACGAACGCAAAGAGGAGATGCAAGAGGTTATTAGATTTTGAAAATAAAGGATTTTGAAGCTCAGTGAAATATATGATATGTTGAACGTCGTCAGTTTTATCTCTATATAATAAAGCTTGAGAAATGTAATAAGAAAAACACGGGTCCTCAAAAAGTATTATATATATTTCAAAGCTAGGTTAATACCAATGTGTTAAATATTGTAATATATTATAATTTATTATTTACTATATATATTATTTATTATATATTTTGTATTGGATTTATAATTGAGAAACAATTTGTAATATGACCATAACCGGAAAATTGAATTTAGCGCGTTTTAAATTTCTCTATTTTTAACGTGTTATTGATATTGGTATACACTTTCCTTTTATTTTGCTAGCTACTAATTAGTAGTGATACTTTAAATTCATGTTGTAATGCATAGGAAAAAAGAGAATACCTTTAATGTCTAATAGTGTATTAGTGTCGATTGATCACATCTCGTCAGTGAAAGCGACTGTGACATGAAGAGAAGCAGTTGTTGCTCATCCGAGATCAGGTCACATCAGCCTTCAATGATGCCACATAATGCAAATTATGTTTCTTTTACTGAATATTCCGTTATTTCCGCTGAGCTGTTCAAATTGTTCTAGGAGAAGGTCGTTCTTTAATCTCTGCGATAAGAAACTTTATAAAAAATAAATCTTTAAATAACGGATAATTATTATTATATTCATCAAAAGTTAATATTATCTATAGATATAAAATGCATTGATTTCTTTTGAGAGACTGAAAATGATGTCCAAATATTTATTGGGATTTGTTAACTATTAATTATTGTAATTATTTTAATTGTTTGCTCATATGCATAATATTTACAAGCGTATTTACGTTTGTATTTTTTTATAAAACTTCAACAGAACTTAAGCTACTTTATTTCTGCATTGGAACTGCATAGATCGATTGATGAAGTGTCCGAAGGTTCGAAGGTTCTCAGGTCGATGGAGATTGGCAATTGCTCTTTCCTAGGAGACTCTAAGTGTCCACCCAGCTGTCCATCTAATAGGTCTCTGGAGCCTTTCCACGAATCTCAGCTTTGTGCTGAGCCGCATCATTTAAATTCATGAAATAGCTTATTTTCTCTTCCCGTTTCACTTGAAAAAAAATCAAGAAAATATTAAACAGAGCTGTGGTTCTTTCGAAATTTAATCGCATTCAATTTGAATAATGAAAATTGTCTTGCAATTTCGTGATTAAAATACTGGTACAGATCTTGACAATTTACAAATTGACAAGAATGCTGCATTTATTGACGATTCATTCTAAGACGTTTGTCACGTTATGTAATCACAAGTTTTTAATGTGCTTTCCTTACATCTTCAAAATATGCAAGAAGACAGATATTGTTTTTGCATGTATACATAGAAAATCCCAGCACCATTATTCCGAAACGCCGATGGTGGTGCACTTGTAGCAAAAGAATCAATGACATTGATATTAAACTGTATTTTTTTCATCTACTGATTTATGATCAGTAAATCTCGCTTTATTTATACTATTTTTATTCATAAATAAATTCATTTTTTTAAAGTTGTCCCACATTAAAACACCATTTCCTTATCTCGAGGCTTAATTTTAATGACATATTTAAGAAAACAAAATAATATAAACATTGAACTATATATTTACTGTGAAAATTTTGTGAGATAATTTGGACTTTTCAAAAGTATCAGTAAAGATCAGCTGTAATGTGACCTTTAACACTTGCAAAGCAGTTCTTAATCTTCTTATTTTCTTCTTTTCTTCTCGACGTGTAATTAAATTGCTTAATAAATTATTAAATATAATTATAGTGTAGCGTAAAACTTCATCAAAGTCCTCGAGCGGTTCAAAAACTTTCACGAATTGCTGGTATTTTAATATTGTAAATTTAATTTATTTTCATTTATTTTTATTTTCTTTAAATTTTAGTTAGAGAAATTTCATTAACCTGGCCTCAACTTTAAGTAAATTTGTTCATTTTCAGAAAACTTTGACTTAACTCCAGTATGATTTTTAAGTTTGAAGTTTATTTTTGGAAGCAATGGAAGTAAAATCCTGCAGCTGTATTTTGAGATGAAGATTGCATCACTTCACGTGTTTGATGGTTAGTAAAACAGTAAATTTTCACACATCATTTACAAATATGTTCTTTAGTATTATGCATTTGGAAATTCTTTAAAGACATAACCAGTGATTAAGAAACAGAAGCAGTTGTTGTTATAGATCTATTAACTAATGAAGAGAAAACAATGTTTTTATATATTCAGTGAATGGTTGGTTGGTTGGTTGGTGTTTAATGGCGCAAAAGCAGCTGCGGCTAAGCTGCGCCAAATATTCAGTGAATAACACATACACAATTGTATTATGTTATGAACTCTTCATAAATTTATAATAGCGATTTTCTTCCATCCAAGTTTAATCTTAGGAAACTGAAACTTGATAGAGAAGTGCACATGATGCTTACCTACGGATGGATTAGAAGAATAGATCCTTGGGAACATGGATACTGGTGCTAGCACTTATAATTGAAAAGTGTTGCTGATACAGTTAGTTCTTGAACTAAGAATGGATGAAAATTATAAGTTCAATTCAAAGTAAAAATAAGTCCCTCCTCCGTACTTTCTTAGGCCCTCCAAGCTATAAACTATATAACAACCGACTAGCGTAATTAAAGGAATGAATGGCGGTATTTGTAAGACCGAAATCAAGAATCTTCCTCCCAAGTAAATGCCTAGTCAAGATATATTGACAATTCTCTTTTGGTGTACATTATCAAATCCTCTTGTGGATATTTGGACAGAGAAAAGAGACTGAAAGAAAGACTTAGAAAGATAAATCCTCCTAATATGATGGTCCAGGAAAAATAAACTGGAGACGGCAAAGTTTTAGTGAGGAAATATTTAACTGACAAGTGAGAATCTCTTCGAAATCTCATATTCTTCGACAACAGTGTAAACGCTAGAACTAACTCTGCATTTTGGCTGAGCAGTATATGGTGACTTCACTTCCTAGAACTTATCGTTCTGTTCGCCAGGATTGTTTGCAAACGTTTCGTTGGATAATCTAACGCGAATTCCAGGTGTAATCCTGGCTGTTTAATTCTAAGGACTTGTGAATTAGGTTAACTCGACTTTTTAATCTTCCTATGTTCTTCAGAGATCTTAATTGAGTCAATGATACTCGTTACAATATTTCCAGGAATAAAAGATACTATTAAGAAAAGAAAGAAAGAAAGAAAGAAAGAAGGAAAGATAAAGATAGAAAGAGAATCAAAATACTTTTACTTGACGGTGTATTTACCAAAATAAAACAGTGTTAATTTGGTATAAGTATAAAAAAAAACATACCACACATACAAATCACTTTTTTTGAACAATAAGCCAGCAAGGCACAAAAGAAAATCAAAATAGTTCGCCCCTGAATTGTCATCTATGGGAGTTTGAGACCGCCTTTTCATTCTTTTTAATGACTCATCACCCAGATAAACCCCTCGATGAAAAGCTCACATCGCGAAACCAGATTGGGAATTTCACTCATGCACCAGCCAATGGGATCCTAACAAAATTGCACAACGAACTGCACAACAAAAATTTTTTGTTTTACAATTCTACTCAATTCAATAGCTAGCACTATGTGTTGAGAAGTGTTTATCTCAAATAACAGTTTACAAAATTACAAGAAAGTTGTATTGAGTGACCAGGTGTTTAGGCTAATGCGCTTTTCTCTTTCTCGCTTAAATTCAATCGTAAAACAAAATTTCTTATTTCACGAGAAAGAGGATATAAGGAGAAAATGAGTCTCTGATGATAATAAAGCAAAAAAAAAATCTATCCTCCGGTGATTATGCAAATAAAAGGATTCCTTTTGAAGTTCTACAAGACATTTTCCGCTTAAAGAGAACTTGTTTTATTTTATGTTGTAGAAGTAACTCAGTGAATACAACACCTGCATAAAATAGAAATACGTCCAAAGAAAATCAAACAGAATTTTTTTTTTCTAATTTTTAAAATTTGATTTTAGTTTTATTTTTATCAAATTTCTAAATCTATAGAAACTAAAAATATAATTGGTTGAATTGATTCAGCAAGCTTTTTTTATAGTTTGTATTCAAGTTTTCTTAATTGAACTTCGGCTTTCTAATCTTCTTCATTTCAATAGTAGAATATACATATTTCAAAGATTTTATCAACGATTAATTTTAGTGGCTTAATACATTCAAATTCTTACTTTCCTAACTTTCAAGTGATAATAAAATATTTCAGTAAAATAGTGAAAGAAAAGCGAAAGAAATTGTTATAACATTTTCATGACTTTTAAGATATTGTTTTCCTGAATTAAAATTTGTTGGCTTAAATTAAAATAATCACTATATGGTAATAGACTGAGGTGTAATAAACTGAGGTTCAACATGATATTGAGGTTCAACTTTTGAAAAAGAATTGTCGTTCAGGCAAAGCCTAGCAGTTTTGAGAGTAAAATAGTAACTAGGTGATATGCTTAAAGGGTGGTTCGAATCCTATGGCCGACATAGATGTTTCTTTCTTTCCTGTTTCTCACTGTTACTTCTCTTTCTCTCCTATAATTGTTTGAATGTACGATTTGCACAATAAAATTAAAGTCGCAGTATTAATGAGGTGTATTCAAAGCCCTATTATTATAATATTAGTAATAAAAGAAATGCATGGAATTTTACAAATATCATTCCCAATCTATTTGTCTCAACGAGATTAAAGCAAAATTAAGAGAAACGAGAAAGAGAATTGTGAAAATAAAATCCCCTAATCGATCTTGCTGTTGGAAGAAAAGATATATGTAAAAAACAAAGTCTCGGAAGCACGCTATAAAGATTTTATATGTTACTGTTTCGAATTTCGAAAGAATTAGCTGGGAAATAAATTGAAATTGAAACATTACAAAAGTTTCCGATTATTCAATAAACAACCAGAGACAATTAAACAGATAACGCTCATTTTACCCATTCACGATTTCACAAGAAATAAATGCCAAAGGGAATGGAAACAAGAGCAAACATAAAGCCTAAGGGTATTCAGATTACGACTGAAAGGCATTTCA
The DNA here is from genome assembly GCA_023159025.1 of Thereuonema tuberculata. Lineage (NCBI taxonomy): Eukaryota > Metazoa > Arthropoda > Chilopoda > Scutigeromorpha > Scutigeridae > Thereuonema > Thereuonema tuberculata. The sequence continues at coordinate 33,350,637 of JAFIDM010005346.1, read as the reverse complement.
GCATATCTGTATTATTAATAGCATCCCTGAGGAATCTTGAAATTTAATTGAACTCTCCTAAGCCAGAAAAATATTAGCTTCCGTGGGATTTGCACCGATCGTTGTTTTAAAGCACTATAACCATTCTTAGATATTGAAGAAACAGCTGCGCAACATTTCCTGCGGATGCCAAAGGAAATCAGAACTTATCATTACAAAAGAGCAGAAAGTAAACAGCAATTTTAACGAAGTCATAATCGATTTCGTGAATTTCGTTTCCCATTTCGCTTCCAATTTTCTTGGAAATTCAATTTCACAAGTCGTCCAGCCACCCACCCGATCATTCGAATAACGATTGCCTATTCCATGTCGAGACATTTGAAGGCGTTTCTGACCACAAAGAACTTAGGAGGCATTTCCGAAGAGACGGCTAAGATTTCACAGATTGATGTTGTATATATTCGGTATTCATTTATTCGTTCCAATCCAACACCACAGCAGCAGCCTTGCGTGAGAAACAGACATCTGTCATTTTTCCTATGTCTTTAGGTAGCAAAGAAGGTGCTTCTGTTTTTAAAGTGTCCTCATTCAATTGGATATAAATCTGACTCCTGGAAGCAAAGGGGAGGATCGCGAAGGGGGGAGATGGAAATTTTAGTCCCGCTAGGCGACGTTGTTCCTCACGATTTCAGTTTCATATGCAGGAAGATTCCTGCTTTTGCAAGCCACCGATGACATTATGAATTGATTTTTCTCTTCTTTTTTTCTGCAATGCAGGAATCGATGCATTTCTCTTTTTTTTTGCCTCAGAGAAACCGATCGAATGGCCTTCCTCGGACTATTCTAACCACCTTCCCTAAGTCCGCATCACTTTGACGTTGGAAAGGACACAACAAACCGGACAGAAGTGTCCAACTGACATCCATCCACTTCAAGTGTCGATAGCATCTAACCGTAAGCTGTCATTCCGTTGAAATTCTAACAATTTTATAGAAACCACTTGAAGAAAACAACCTGAATTCTGAAATAAAAAGCCACTATTTTTAAGAAAGCGTCCAGACTTCCAAAAAACAAAAGAATTCATTCTTCATTGTATATTTCGTATATTATGATAAAAGCGAAGATATTAGTCATGCAATTCTCCTTTTTAAAGCTTTTATTTTGTTGTGAAAAAAGGAATTGTATTGTGGCCATTTAGGATATAAGATATAACTTATATGATATACTTATAAACGACATATACATTTACGATACTATTAATATATGGAATTTCACATTTATAATAAGAATTCATGACTCTATTTCATTTTTTTTTTATTTTTTAATAGAATGCGATTCTAAAACTGCTGTTTCATAAATGTCGTCTCTCACTAGCTAGAGTTAGAACAGAGTATAGACAGATTTAATTATGCTATTTTATTTCCTAACTTGGACGACTGATAAAAATCAAGAAAAAAAAAACAATTGGTGGAAATTAAGTAAAGTATTAAGTAAATAACTCAGCTATTGACCAATTAATGAGTTTTCTGTTAAGTAAGATATAAATTGAGAAATTTACAAAAGTGCATCATTTGTTTTATGTATTAACCCAGTACTATCGTGAGTGAAGATTGCGACTTTTCAATTAGAAAATGGTTTTGCTCAGTTATCGAAGTTTTTCATGAAACCTAAATATAAGCAGCATTGCTGATTTGTCTTCGTAAATAGTGGATCTTGGATAAATAGATATGTTGATCACTACTTCAAACACTTGATTTTTTGGAAATTTCAAACTGACAATCACATCTAAATGATTTTTTTTTCCTCCATTTGATTGGGAAAATGCATTGGTTTGTAGGCTTTTAATAGAATGGTAGTCTCATGAATAATCTCAATTCTGCATCACCTCGTTCTGAAGTTCAGATGTGGGATTTGTTGAAAATCAAATGCAAAATAAATACATATATAGAATTGAAGACATTCGTTTTAATATCTACAATTGTTTATTTTGAAGGCCTCTCAGTCTACTTCCCCAACGGCCCAAAGTCGACAAAGGCCACCCCACTGTCTTCGGGGCTTGATCTTTGACATTAAAGTGTTTTTTTATTCAACGTAAATGGTTCACATTCATGAAGCATTTAAAATTTATGAAGTCTTCTTTTGTTATTTAAAAAAGAACATTCATATGCAGTAATTTAATTACATCTTTCGTAAATACTATTGAATTATGAAATAAATTGAATCGATGATTTTTGAACTATTCAAATATTCCAGTCCCAAATGAGAGTTTTTTGAGTGGAGAATTAAAAGCATATAATATCAAATTTGAAACATGCATTAATAAAATATTAAAAAAAATGATTACTGTAAATGTCAAGAAACTTTGAAATATGTTTGAAATGAAAGCATCTAATGCGCCTTTGATTATTTATAATTTCAATTAGGCTAAATTGAATATTTCTTACATACATATTTATGAAATATGCCAACGGAATTTAATGAAATTATAAAGGGAGGATCTTTGAAAGCGAACAGGAACTACTTAAATCAGTAACTTTAAATACTTTTTTGTCATCGCCCTGAAATTAGTTGTAAAGTGAAATTGGGATTTTTAATATATTAAAGAAGAACTAAAAATTATCCTTGGATATACCTCGCTGTTTATTTTAATGCTAAATAAAATTACTATATTGAAGTTTACTGAATATTTTTAACTCCATTATTAGTTATGTCCTGAAGATACTAAATCACTTCAATTTTTAAAAGCTTAGTCACATAATCAGGCTCAAATGCATAACCGATATGAGTAATTTTAGAGTTCCACCCCAACTAAATTAAATTAGAATGGAATAACTTCAGCACATATTGAAATATTGCAAGAACTATAAAGCTTAGCATACAAATTTTCAATGTGATGTTCATAGAACTTTTAGATTAGTACTGAAGAAAAAAACTTGAAATTGTTGCTTCAAAAAAAAATAATACTCAACTCTTACGAATGACAATAGGAAATTTCCTTTGATATTGTTATTTGTCCAATACAGTTTTAGTATTTTTTCGAAATATTATTCCCTAATGAAGTCTTGATTTTTATATCAATGCAACTTTCAATATTGTATTTTACGATTGTCTAATGTTATAATACACACTAGTGGGGGAACAAAAGACTTGGAAACCAAATTTTACATCAAAAGTACAGGTTTAATTATTGAGAGAAGGATCAAATAAGTAGGCAAAAATTAGCATTATATGATTCATTAAGGCAACATTCACGATAAATTAACAACTATTTGTGTAAATTACAAAAGTGTCATAACGTTACCTAAATATTGTTGAAACAATTGTATTTGGATTACCCTGCGACTAATGGAAAAGTTGGCACTAAAACTGTAATTTTCTATTATAAATTTATCATTCGCTTTTTTTTTAATTTGAGCTCAACATTTTTGAAATGACTTTTTAAGTTATTTTGATGATTATTTTTTTCCTTTTTTACTATTACTTTTCTTTCTTTTAGCAAGCAATAAGGTTTTCCTGATGCTGCATCAGTGAACTTATGACTCGTTTTTAAAACCCTTATCATAAACTTAAAAGTAGATACTTTTAATGGAGATATAGCCGTTGTTATGCGGTTTTCAATGGCAAAGTGAAGTAAGTATCTCTCTTAGCGCCTGTTCTTTGGCATTTGTGTCTTTCTGATCTAACGTCAATGTTTAACATTGCGAAAGAGCATTAAGATTGGTCGATTCTGTTCTGCTGTTGGAACTTTAGCAGCATTTTCTCTTTCAGTAATTTAAGTGAATAATGAATTCACATTATTGATCGCCGTCAAAGAATTACAGTCAGTCTGTAATCCTGGAGGTCATTCGCCCACAAGCTATTATCTAACCTTTGTGTCCAGCAGATATAATGCCCATTACATCCAGTTTAGTGCATTTCAAACGGGATGCCTCCAAGAAGAATCATTTGTTGACGATTTTATTGATGTCGTCCAAAGCAGTTGTGACATTCGAGGACAAGAACACCAAACCCAAAGAACTCTTTCAAACAACTGAAAGGAACTTAAAGAGGCAGAAGTAGAAGCCGAGGATAAACAATCTTTAATGAACTAAAGCTTTAACCGATAAAATTGCTTTTCGATGAACCATTATGAGTTTTTTTTAATTACTATGAAAAAGAAAATTTATAAAATTTAATAAGTTTTAAAAGAAAACCTTTTTTTATTTAAACCATTGTGATTTGATTAACTAACATTTGTTTTTATTTTTAAATTTGCACGGGCTTCGTAATTTATCAGGTTCTCCTAAAATTAGTCACAAAATAGGAACAAGTGAAGAAAATGCAGGAAGAAAATGCATGCTTTGAAATTTAAACCGATATGTTGAAACTTTATTATATGAAGATCTTTTATATCAAATATCTTGAGATTTTCCTGCAATTTCCGGAATCAATTATTATAGAATATACAATTCCAACTTAATTCACCCCTGAGCAATAAGGCTAGATGATGACAACTAACAAGCTAACAGAAGAACTTAAGTTCCATTCCAAATTAAGAGAATGCAAAAATCATTAAACTAATGAAATACTCTGTTAATCTTCATCAAAATTTAAGTTAGGTAAAACTTAAAACAACATGAGGTGCTTATCTTTCTTTTATTAAAATAAAATGCGTAAAATAATAAAAAGTAGATATACTACAATCTATAATTCGTTAATGTTCTTTAGACAGTTAATTTCGACAAAGATGTCAATTATAAGTAATTTCTGTCAATTTTCATTATAAATAAAAATATTTGTTTACATTTATACAGCACTCGAACTTTGTCTTTCTGAAGATTGAATGCAATAAAAAGAGAATTAAGTATAAGCATTCTTTATTTTTCTTTAAAAACAGTATATATAATGAAAGAAATTCCTCTTTTTATAACTTTAAATTATTTCAAATATCTAATCATTAATGTTTATCAACTGGATGATTTCCTTTTCCGGCTCTGGTAACTGAATATGTAAACAGTGAGTGATACCTCTTCGACGTTCTATTTATATTATGGCAACATTTCAGGATTGACGCGTTGATGGTCAACCACTCGACACAGCGGCTTCCTGTGAAAACCATTGTCACCCGTTTCAAACTGTACTTAACTGGACAAAACGTGAACAGTATTACAGCAAACTAAGAATTAACCGAAATGTATCTATGATTTATGACATTGCTGGTTATATTAGAATTAAAGATATTTTAACTGTTGTTTTTTTTTTCTTTGGCCAGTCATTTTGGTAAAATTATCTCAGAAGTTTTAGAAATTGAATAAATTTGATTCATTTTTTATCTTGTTTTAAAGAATGACAGACTTGTTCCACAAAGGGAAATAAATTGACTTTTTAACAAATTATAATAAAACATGGTATTCATAAATGTTTGTACTTATTGCATCTTTATAATTGTATAGTCTCTGAAATTGGACATATAAAATAAACATGTAGACAATTATTATCAAATTTTTACTAATTTGTACCATCTGTGTTTTTTCGTTTCCATATTCCTGTATTTTTTTTTCACTTATTTAAAACATATGCTATATAATGCTATGCCTTTCACTCAAACCTTAACAACACCAATGTATTAAACGTTGTAGATACCTTATCCCATATTAACTCTTTTATCAATATATATAATAGCCAGTTTTCGAATAGTTACATCCTAAGATCTAAAAATACAGTTAAAAATGTTCTTTCTGAAAGGTAAACTGAGAATATCACTAACAATAAATTGAACAAAATGTGGACAAGTATTTCGGACAGTATATATGAATAAGGAGATAAGTGAAATTTCAAATTAAAGTCAGGTTACAGATATCCAAGAAACCGATTTCTTACTCTTTGAAATAACTTGGATGATTAAACTTGAATCATGACAATATATATTGAAGTTATTTTTGGCTTTAGCATTCTGAGTGCCCCCCCCCCCTATGACAAAGTATCATAGGGGAGAGCTCTTAAGAAGGTTCTGGCTCATTGGAAGTGGCCCGAGTTAATTATGTAACCACTGGAGCAGTCCAACATACAAATGTGATAGACTTAACAGATACCTTATTGGAACAGTCATAACTTGTGAAGGTAGAACAAAATAAGGTATCCGGTTTACGCTCACTTTCTGTTTCACAGGAAGTGGCCGAAAATGAAAACTGTAGGGGTTGCTATGGTTTCGTGAACCCAATTTTTTCCATTTCTTTCATTTTAATTCGTGCAAGTTAAAATATGAGAGCATCTACTTAGTGTCACTATAGGCGTCTGCTCACTCCCTGCTAATAAGTTTTGAAGTGGTGAAAAATCTTCTTGAAGCTTGACATGCGTTTTTACGAAAAAGAGAAATGTTAAAGAAATTGGTGCAAATAACAAAAATTCAAATAGAGAATTAATAGTTCTATCAATGTCTATATTATTAGGTCTTCGCGTTTCTGATAGGATTAAAACTAATTGGAAGTAGGTAAGTAAATTATCTAGAAATTTTTTTGTTGTGTATTATTATTTTATTATATTCAGCAGCTATAGAATTTAAAAATAAAGACACTTGTGTTGTTTTCATTGATATCTTAAAAATATATTCAGCACAGTTTTTATTTTTAGAGAATAAACAATAAGGTTACATTCATTGTTCGAATACTGCTATAATAATAATAATAATAATAATAATAATAAAGAAAATAAAAGTTAATTGACGGAAAAATAAACTGTAAGTTTACTTAAAAAAATTTATTAATAAATAATGAAAAATTAATAAATATAGAAATAAATTATAAAAAGAAAATTTTAAAAATGTCGATATACCGAATTGGATAAACGTACATTTATAACTATAATATTTCAATTATATAGACTTTTTTAAAATTTTAAATTAATTTCTTATCTCACTCTTTAATATGAATAGTATATAATTGTTTATGTTATAATTTTTTTAATTTAACCTGTAATATTATAGTGTATTATTATGATTTAATCTGTAATATCATAGTGTATTATTATAATTCAATCTGTAATATGATTGTACAGTAACACACACAAATTATTATTCAGCAGCTACAAAACAGGTTGTTGTACAACCTAACAGGACTGAAAAAATTAATTATTTAATATAATATACGCCAAATGTGAAATAGAAAACAATCGAAGAATAATACAAAACAATTATATTTTCATAAGAATTTCGTCTCCAATTCAGAATTTATTCAACTTCTATTTTCTTAAACAAAGTTTTGCTTTCTTAAACAGCTTTTATAGTTTATTGGTCTGGAATATGTTTATTGAAGGTATTCTGAACATCAGCTTCAATAGGAAGGGATTGATAGTTTACTAGAACTCGTGAGTAGCTGACAATAGCTTATGATTCCAATTCTACCTAAGCCAACGAGGAACAGCCATCACAAAGCAGCAAATCATTCAAAGATGTTTCTTTTTTTTTTCCTTCGTCTTCAGTTAGAAAAAAAAAATCCTGGAACGAAAGGTTATTAGATTTTTGAGAGGAAAAGAATTTTCAATAGAAGCTTAGAGGAAAGAATATTTATAAAGACACATCTCAAGAGACTTGATGTTAACCCTTGCATTAATATTGTACAATGACATTTCAAAGGCTTTACATAAATGGAATTCCTGATTCTAAGTAGAATAAAGGGAAATTTATGAAACCCTAATACAACAGAGATTTCAGAACTTATAAATGAAATGCATACATGAAAAGGTTTTAGAATGATTAAGAAAGAGGACCAAAAACATTTCAATGTCATTAAGCGATTCTTTTATGTTCTGGCTTCTATCAACATAATTTCTGTACAGTACGTAAAATTTCCTCAAAATAACGGTGTTTATTTTTTTAGTTCGATTTATCTTATTAAACAAAATATTTAAATTTGTAAACATAGTTTGAAAACACAACTCTTCCACATTAACAACTCTTCCATACAATGCTGTGGAAAAATGCGCTATTTAAGCTGTTCGGGAAATTATAATGCTCAAATAAATTCATAAAAACTTTCGTTAAACATTTATAGTATCAGTTTTATTCCTTAGCGCCGAAAGTTATTTGTCAATTATCACTTCAGGATCTTTACATCTTATTAATAATATATAACAAATAATGAATAACTATAAATATATAAATAAAAGAAATCTTACTCCATTGTAATAGTGAATATTAAAAATGTTATTTTTCCACGAATTTAATATTCATGGTTAGATAAACTGAATTTGCCAAGAATCGTTCTGTCGCATCAAAAATTCTTCTATTCACAAATTGATTGTTTAGATTTGACACAATAAGAGGGAATATTCAAAAATGTCATGAAAAATCACCTGAATTTTGGTTTACGTATCATTAAATTTTACTATAATAATTTAACATAAAATTGTCGTACAAAAAATAGTATGTAAATTTTTATTCAGTATAAAATTTTTAATCTATTGAAGTATTTAAATTTGGCTACGGATTTTCAATTAAAAGGACTTTTTTTGCAAGTGATTCTGTTTTGTTGAATGTCAAACATGAGTCAGTGTTAAAATCATTGTCCATTTCTTTCGTATTTATATGTACTTAAATCTTTTTTTTTATGTTTTTATGTTTTGGATAAAAATTACATCAGTCACAGCACCCGATTAAAAAATGTAAAAATATTTACAATTATAAAGCTCCTAAATAGTGGCGTCCAAATTGCATATTGGACATTATATGTTTTTTTTTTATTTATAAGATTGTAAGAATCCACAAAGATGACCAGATATATAGGCCTATTAAATGAAGATATGATGTTGCGAAAAACATTTTTAGTAGCAGTCATCAATTAAAGTTGTAGCAAAAATTTGGATTTTGAATATTTAATGTTATGTTAACTACGTATATTTAATAAAAATTATAAGTGATATTAATTTACATGGTTTTTTTAATGATGCAACTCCTGTTAAGCTAAATAAAGCTAGCTAATATATTGTAAAGATTGTGTTCCTATTTTCTTTGTTTGTAAAAGTTACTTATCCCTTATCCATCTTGTAGGATATTATGTAGGATATTCTTAATGAGATGTTTTTCTTGATGAAACCAACAACATTTTCGAAAAACTAATGAAGATTTAAGAGTAACTGCCAATATTACAGCAGAATACTCTTGAAATTGTACTTTCTTGATGTGTTCAAGATTTCGTAAAACTTTTCAATCTAAAACTTACAACAGAAGACGAAATTTGACTCTCTCATGCGTTATTAAATTGCTCTCCCTCGTCTATGACAACACGTTTTAACACGTTCCCAAATTTCGTTCTAAGTCGATCTGACGGTATTTTCTCGCTTGCCTGAGTTGCAAAGCCAATTCTGGAATCAACTGCAGGGTTCAAGATAGTACCTTGGAACCGATGTCAATGGTTTTCACTCCATAAGAGGATTAAAACAACGCCGTTCTCCTCTTTTTGCCGATAGATGAAACACACACAAATGTGAATATCTTCTATCCAAATGGCAGGCAAAGATGTATATGGACACTTTCTGAATAGCCGCTTTCGAAAGGTCATGTGCTTCACTGCCACCCATGACATTCGATAAAGGGCCGAACTGGATTTTAAATGATCTCATTTGAAGCTAAAGTCATAAAATTCGGTCATTTTTCTCAGGCCCACAGCAACACCGGAACTTCTCTCTATGGTAACGATTTTCCAATATATACTGCATACTGGAAATAGATGTACTCGACAAGAAAAATATTACCATAAAGTAACAACATGTTTTAATTGTTACAGAAAATCTTTATAGCTGTAATGTAAAATCATGAATTTAATAAAAAACTTAATAGGAAATAAGTCTTTAGTTAGGGGAGAAATACCGAAACGAACATCTTTTCATTATAGAACGTTAGACTTTAACTTAATTAACTCTTCAACATATAAAATCGAAAAAATTGAGACAAAGAAAACGGAATAAAACAAGTAAATATAATTTTGTGCTAAAGCATAATTTTAAAATAATAATAACAAAAAAGAAAGTACATTAACGAAATGAAAAATAAAAAATAAGTTAGGAAAAAAAATAAAAAGAACATTAGGAAAACAAGAAAAAAACTCCACTCGGACATAGAGAAAAAGATTAAGAGGAAAAGAAAAGAGAGAAAAAAAAGTAAATACCAGGATTCGAACCGACAACATTCAGCACATCAGAACTTACCGCTATAGCTGACAACTCAAATAAAATGGTTGCATTTCTAACATTTAAGCTAAAAGAGTAAGTTCAATTTAAATATTGTCAAATATATCGAAGATAGGGGGGAGCCCTAAAAATACCCAAATCCTATTGTGTTTAAGCCTCTGAACAGCATGATGAAAACAGTTTGTAGATCCGATCTTCCGTTCGGGACTTGTTAGGGATGGACAGACACGGATGGACGGACCGACAGGACAAACGCAACAGCTACCGAAATTGGTCGCTATCACAATAGTTCCCAAATGAGGCGCTAAAAATGTCAGACATTGAATATTGTACTTGTAGGCAACTATTTTTTTTGATATAATCAAAAATTCTTTACAATAATAATAATAACGCCACAATTTTTCTTCTTAAGAAACCAGAGGCTATTTGCTGTATTATTCTATAGCAAATACAGGAAAACAATGACAAACTTTAATTTCGAAATATTTGTTTTCCAAGCTCTTCGCAGGAGTTTAAAATCACCATTGAAAATTTGATTCTTTACAATAGAATTTGCAAGTCAATAGTTAAAAAGAATTAATGTCCAAACTATAAAACTTTTAATTAAAAGAGGTAAACGACAAAGAGACTGTGAATTGCTTTGCAGCATACACTCCAAAGCACAGATACATTTAATAATTGTATACACTGTAATTGTAAAGAGAATTAAACACCGTAGGTTCTTTCATGATGAAAGCCTTCATTTTGAGTTGATTGTTACTATGGTAATTGCGCTCTGGTACTGTCTCCTGCCCCTGTAATAAATCGCCATGACTCCGACATCATAATCCCTCAAATAGCGCAAACGGCCAGAAGGACACCATTAAAATATTTAAGGGACTCGTGGACTTGGACTAACTTCAAAGAAGAATACGAGTTTCTTACATTTTAATATTGTTTCTTTTTTCCCTCTTGATTTAAAGAGGGTCTCTTCTTTGAAGCATTACTCTCGCAATGAGACTGAGGAAATTTAAAATGCCATAAAATAATCCTCCTATATACTTTTTCTTCCCTCGTTTACTGCGAATTAATGAAAAACGCCCAGGGTTCCCTCAGCAACTATGTACACGGGCAGAGCGCATTTGATAATTGGAATTTTTAAGGCGGCTAAGCGAGCATTCGTAGTACATATTCGTATCACAGCACCGAGGTCGTAAATAAGATTACTCCGTATGGCACATGTCAGAAATTTCATTTGAAAACATAAAACCTATCTAATGAAATAGCATTAAAGCACTTATTCATCATACTTAGCATTGAAGAACTCAAAAGCGCTTTAACTCGAAATATCAGCCCTTCACTATTTTTAGAAATCTATTATGAATAAACCTAATGCCGTTTCAGATCCTGCTTAACTTTCAATTTTTCTCAAAGATTCTGTTTTAGGATGAAACTTTTTAATGAAAAAAATTGATTTCTTTTTGTTGTAAAAATTTGCTCACATATTAAACGGTTCTGTAATTTCAATATTTAAATCGGGCTGAAGAATTGACAGAAATTTTACAATAATCTAACAAAAATAAAGAAGGAAAACTTCATGATTTAAATCTGACAAGTTAACGTTTTAAATATAATTTTTTTTTTGTCTTCAGAAGCTTAAGTAATATTGTTATCTTTCCAATAATCACTGCAAGCTACTTTAAAATTACAATCTTTAGGATATCATTAACAATGTCTTTTGAATATTCATTAGAATTCTGTTTAAACTATAAACAAACGAGGACCATTAAGAACATTTAACTTTCCTTTGATCTCAAAGTTTTGTGAAAAGTAATTACATTTCTAAACTGTAGCCACAATTAGCTCAGTCGTATGTGGAAAACTGCCAAATCAAAGTGTGGATCTTACAACAGTAGAAGCCTAGATTTGCAAAACTGTGAACATGGATATAGTTTTGGCTTAGATTAAAAAAATTCTAAATAGTTAAACTTTATCATTAATTCAATTCTACTATATTGACATTATATAAAAAAAATTATGTTGCATAGTTATTTCAACTGTTAATGGTATGATTTTCCTATATTTGTTTTTTTCTTTCTGAAATCGTTATGTTTCCGCTTTTAAAGTAATTAAATATAGTATTTAATTAGTAAATAAAATAAAAAAAGTGCCCTTTAAGAAACCAATAAAGTAAAATGATGGTTTGTTTTAAATATATTTCATTAAATTATTTATTTTCTAGAATTTGCATACCTTAGAAAGGCTTTATAATTATTAATTATCCCATTTTATGATATTTTTTATTGTCTGTTAAATAAACCACTGATATAGATTGTGCCAAAGAATTTGCATTGTTAATTCAAAATTATGAATTTATTTGTTTATTATTACTTTCTCTAATTTTTAATATAACATAAATTTTAAATTAAAAAAAAAAAAACATTTGGGAACAATGAGTGATTTCTATACTGACAAAATGCTGATTCCTTCATTATAAAATTCTGGTTTTGAAATTTACTACTAATTTGCTGGAAATCTATTCTTTGATTTATTATACAAGCATCATTCAATTTGAGATTTCAATTCTGTTTTGGTGGATCACATAAAGATAACCTGAAATGGATACTGCTATAGGTTGAAAGAAGATTGGATCATCAGATCATAATGATTTGTCTAACGGGGATGCAGGGAATTGATCAGCCATCTGAACTATCTCCGTTTGTCTCCAAGCCAAATGACCTGATCTATACAGCAAGATTAGGTTTATGTGCAACAGCTGGTGCACATCGAAGAAAAAGAAATATTTGAACATTTAGCAATTCTTTTTTTTCTTTTCCTAAACTCCCTCAAGCTAAAAGAACATTTCAAAAATAACAACAATTTTTTTTCTATCTTCTTCTAATTTCTTTTCCTTCTAGTTTTACTGATAACTAATTAAATTGCTATAAGATGCAAGATAAAATATTGTAAAAAAACGTTGTTTTGAAATTAATTTTGTTTCTTTTTAACAGACATATCTGCTAAAAAAGAATATATATCCAGAAAGCTTTAGAACGGACTTTAAAGTTATAAGTCATTTTAAAACAGAATTCGAATTTCTTGTCAATAGCCTGCAACGTAATGTAAGTAAATTGTAGGTATTCTTTAAAAAATACAAAGTTAGTTAATGTGCCTTTAGAATTAAGTAATGAATTATAATTAGATTTAAGGAATCAGTGTTGTCGATTCACAGTCTTAAGACTTATCGACTAGCAAAAATTTATTGAATAAATTCATTTTGAAATAAAACATTATGAACTTGTCCAGCTCTCAACAAATATCAACAAACTGATAAAATTATAATATACATATTATGTTATTCATTGAAAATGTCAAATTCATATCATTAGATTTTAGTTTATTAAAGAGTATTACAAATACTCTAGTGGTTTTATTCTGGGAATATGTTATTACTCTTTAACATTCTAAATTAACCCTAGGGTTAACAATTGGGAAAATAAAATAAAGGAATTAATATAAATACAAATAAATTTTAGGAACTGCTGATTTGTCATCGTAAACTCTTTGAAGAAAGTATAACAGCTTATTACGCTATTACCCACATAAAAATTCTGTTAGCTACACATAAACTTTAATATTATTTTTTCAAGTTTTTTCAAGGAAATCCATACTTTTTATTCTATAGTTAATAAGAGAAATATCTAAACTTCACACTAAAAAATAAATTTCTATTCTTTATTTTTTCCTGAAAATTACAGATTTAATAGTTATTAAATCTCTTATTTTGATAATTTTGAATAATTTGTTAATTTGCTTTAATTAGAATCTTTATTTTTTTTATTGAATTTTGAAATTCGCTTCAAAGCAATTATTTTCGTGAGAACTTTCAACCTCTCATTCAAGAATAAACATTGTTTAATAAAGAATTGCACATTTTTAATATTGGTATTAATTTGATTGCAAATTTACAAACAAAACATAATTACCAATCATATATTGTAAAACTTTTCTCGCTTTTTGTAATTCTTAATTTGGAAAGTTCTTACTGTTACAACTCTGCTTCTTTAAGGCATCTTAATAAAATACTTCTTTTTAACTTATTTAAATAATTGCTACTCTTGATACAGTAACGTCGGCGCTGAAGGGAATTTCTACCGTCAGTTACGCTAATTGTGTTTGAAAGTTACGGTTAGAATTCTAAAATATTCATGAGAATAAACAGACAGCGAGAAATGGTAGTTTTTTTCCTTTAGACTTACGCCAAATTGTGGCTCGAAACATGTCTTCAACCTCAAGGGTAAAGTTTCTTAAGACGTAGGCCACTTCTAAACCGATAAACTTGGAGTATATAGCTAAAGGTAACATTAAGAAGTCGCAAAGCGGCTACATACTCCGGAAGAGGGATACTTAGAATTTAAACATGTCTATATCTTTTAGCCACTACCTCGAATCTCATCTTAATAATGAATAAGCCTTGATTGTGCCTTAACATACCAAAACATTTTGAAGACTACTATTAGTAAAAAGATAAGAAGTTTTCAATCTTTTACTTTTCCTCTAATGCCTAATAAAAACATGCTATATCTTAAATTTTATTATGTTATTATTTAAATTTCAAATCAAAAAATAACAAAACTCTCTTCAATTAAAATTTAAATATTGTTAAAAACCATATTTAAAAAAGAAGAGTATAATCCAAAGTAATTGCAAAATATACAATTTTTTTTTGAAATTTTTAATTTTTTTTTTTTAGTGTGATGTTTTTATACTGAGTTGCCAATTTTCATAAAAAAAATATGTAGAATTTAATAATGAAATCTTTAAATAAATCTTTAATTTTGTTTTATATGAATTAAAGTTCAATGTTTTTTTTATTGTTTTAAATGTTCTTGAATTTTCTAAACTGAATTGAATTTTCGTAGTATACTACGAAATGAGAAAGTATAGATCATAATAATATAATAATTATGAATACGTAATTCGAATTGGTGTTGGAAAAAAGAATATTACTATCAGCATCACCTTAATATGATTTTTCTTGTTCATAATTTACTTGAAATGTATTTGTATTATATTACGTAATTGCTTTCATACCGCACACTTAAAAAAGATAGAAATAAAAATTTTATACATAAAATTCCATGGAAATTTCATTCAATATCTTGCAAATCTTCCGGTAATTATGTATAGAATTACTGAAATATTAAGTCGTAATTAATTACTATTTTGCTTAATAGGCAAACAAAGCTGTTGCAATTGATGTTTTATCTCTTAAACAAATCTTACGATTTGTTCAATGCGATGAATAGAAGTAATGGTCTATATAAGCAAGCCCGGATATCAAGTGACTGAATTAATCCCTGTGATGGGATTCAGTAAATGAGGAAGATCAGCAAGCTAACATTACAGCTGCTGAAATGTCGTTCCGAATGTTCAACTTCGATTACAAATTCAGCACAAATTTGCAGAAGGCTAACAAAGCTCTGTGATCTTTTCAAACAATGCCGGCAGTATACAATTTTAGGATGTAGTGTCTTGAATCAATTCAGCGTGTGCTCCTGCAGCTGCGATCTGCAAAACCGTATTTGTCGGTATACATAAAAAGGGAAAAAAGCTAATTTCTGAATCCATAGAGAAAAAAGGTTGAGAAAGTTTTCCAGAACTTCTAACTATTGAAAAAGAATACTTTACAATGTCTTTATTTTTTCAATTCTTTCTCCTAAAATAGCATGAATGCACGCCAAAGAAGTAAACATAATTCAATTCAAAAAAGAATTTCTTTTCTGTGTTCAAAATTACTATCATAGCATGTTTATTCATGTTTATTTCAAGTTTTATTCGGTTTCAATGTAGTCCTTCCAATAATGAAGACAGTCCTGTTTCCCCATTTTCTATCATAACACTAGCAGTGGTGGACTGTAAAGCCACTAAAGCCAATACAAAGACTAAAGTCCCTATTTACTAGAAGACAATGCTGCGGAGTACTTGGTTTAATGCTTATTAACATTAAAATAATTACGCTTCCATGTAATTTTCACCACAAACACTTAAGATTTAGTTTACCATTTAGAGCTAAAAGGCTAACATTTGATGGTTAGAAACATTTTTGTTAAAATTCTCGTTTACATGTTATTTTATTAATATGATGTTCTACAAAAATATCTAATACACAATCTTACACAAGAGAGTATATTCACTTTCACTTCATTACTAATTCTTTTAATTTATTTTATGGTGTTATACTTAAAATAGAAAGGATAGGCTACAAACAAGGGATAGTGCAGTATATTTTAGGAAATTCTCCCTGAATTCAATGAGTTATTTCTTCATTCAGTCATAAAATTCTGTTTATCTCGAAAAAGAAAGAAAAAAATCTCAAGTTGAAAGTTTTGAAGGAAAAGCAATGAATCAGCTCTTTTCGAACTTTAACTGAATAACATAAGACGAAAAACTGTAAGGGTATTTTGCATGTGCTTATGGAGGGCTTCCACTGTTCAGAGGATATTTTTTTTTAATCTCTTTTCATTTCGTTTATTTTTTTTTTGTTATTTTTGAAATCTTTTTAAAGAAACTTGTATTAAATTCAAAAATATTTATCGCAAATAGTTCCAAACGTTCTTCTTTCAAAGTCTAACAAATCAACTTTGGTATTTCGCAAGAGAGGTCTTTCTTTCCTCTAACAGAGGACATATTGGCATCATAAAACCACATACGACAATTCGGCCAATAAAGACAAGAAAGAGAGCATTTCTCATTCAACCAGTAAAGTAAGTAAATCATAAAGGGAAATGATTACGAAAGCAAAATGGAAATTCATACTTCAATTTATAAAATATTCACCAGGGCTTAGTTCTTTCTTAAAAGTGCTTAACATTTCTTTTTACAATGCGGCAAAATAAATCGCAATGATTATGCTTATTTCTCAAAGGAATCTAATGGCGATTTCAATTCCCAGTAATGTAATAAAAAGTTAAGAAGTTTTGTATATCATTAAGAATTAGTTCTAAGAAAATCAATGACCACTTGCGTTCCTGTTATTTCAGTCTTGATTCATTTATTAGTTCTTTAAAGTGTTATTTTTTTTTTAAACTTTAAACGAAGAATCTTCATACTTCCTGAAATTCAGTTGAAATAATAGATAAAAAATATTCAGGAAAATTTTCTTTCTCCCTTCCTGAATCATTTATTATCGAAGAAATTAAAGAAGAATATTGGGTGAACTCCTAATTCACTACGATTCGAATAACTGCTTATCTGGGGACACGGCAGTGCCCCCGCCAAGACGAGCCGAAGGCAGGAAGGGTACTACGTACCTTTACTGGAAGTGTTTCGTCGTATTTTCGAACCCTCATAGCTTCGGCCTGGATAATACTAGAGAGCTCAAATTTTCAGGATAAGATGCAGTAAGCAGATATAACTTACTGAAATAAAAGTAAATTTGGTGAAATATAAATATTGTTAGTTTTCTGATACTCTTATAAACTCCCTTCTACTATGATCGAATCATGATTAGATAAATAAAGTATATTATATTTTATAACAATTGTTGCACTATATTTTGGCTTGTTTGATTGTATTGCTGATAATGTAGATAAAACACTTATCATAAATAGGGTTGTATATGCTGAGTTGTACACGAAAAATCAGCAAAGGCAATTATATTTCTAGAGAAGTTAATTAGAAAATTAGCATAGTAATTACATTCATCAACTTTTCCTAGCCTTGAATAAATAAACTGTCCACATTTTTCCTTCCTCAACGGCATGTTCTTCAAATAACAATGGAGAACGTAATTTCATTCTTAAATAAGAGGTGACGATTTTATTTTTATCTGCTTTCTATGGATTGCTAAGTAAATTTCGGAAGTCGTTTCGCATCTTATGTCAATTTATTAGACATACCATTTTGCGAAATATTTTTACTAATGTGTTAACAGCTGAAACAGCATTTCCACATTAGTTCCACCCATATACAGCTCTCATAAAGATCTGTTGCCTTCTTTTTCTCTTTCTCTAATTCCATTGGTCAACACCTTCTTTTTTGCTCTGGTGGAGGTGGGATGTTCTCTCGGAAGAAGGTCTTGATGCATTTAGTAAACGTGGCAGAAAAGTTTTGTTGGACACCACCGAGTGATGTGCGTCTTTTTTTGCCCTTATCCTTTTCTAATTAAGCTGAGTGTCTCTTTAAGATCCGCCTGTGACCAGAGGGTGGATTGATCCTAAAGGTGAAACAGTCAGATGGCACCGGAGCCTCTAGACGCCTGCGACACGATTATGGAATGTCTTTGCGATCCAATTGATAACTGCCCAGGCGTGAGGAAGTGCAGGTCTGACTCTGGCTGCAAGAGGGCTAAGGATGTTTAGATCCTCTGTCGGACTGTCTTTTCCTCTCTATCCCTAGTCGAATTCCCTCTCTTGCAGTATTTGTCCCCTTTCCGAGCATGAATCAGCCATGACACTCGCGCAGCTTGAAGAAAAATGACCCCTAGGTGGAAGAGATGGTAATTTAGACTAATTCGCTTTCGGCAACCCCAGGGGCTATGCCTTTGTTTGCAACCGAAAACTTAGAACTTTTAAAACTTCAACCCTTTATTTACAAAAATAACATGTTTTAAATATTTAATGGATTTACAAATCTCCTGAATGTAGTATTTACATATCTCAACAAATTTGCAAAGAAGTTCGACTTATCTTCTCTAATTAACAATCTCTTTTCTAATATCACTTGAATAAACATTTGAATTAAAATTTTAATTATTTTATAAATTAGATGAAACTTTTATTTACAAACCTATCTGTTTATAATATTTATGTATTATAAATCTTAAAAAATTTTAATCTTAATAAATTAACCAATTTACAACATAGTTTTGTTATTTACTTTCCAAACTTATTCTCTTATTGTCAACAGTGAGAAATTTAAATAATGTAAATATTTTTTAAAAAGTTTTTATAATTTGAAATTTTTAGAAAAGTTTTTCTCCAAAAATATTCATGCTCAAGGTTTTAGTCAAAACTATGGATTTTTTTTTTATTTATTTCCGAATTATTATATAGATTTATTTCATTTTTAATATATTTATTTGAATAATAAAATAACTTTGATAGGGCTTTTAAGTACACAGTATGCTATAGAATCTTTTCAGTTATTCATTCTTGAAAATTTTTATCAAGACATTTTTATTAAGACTCTTATAATAAAAAGTATTTTAATTATATAGTGAATATATATGTGAATAAAGGAAATTTTGAACTAAACTATAGCTACTCAAGTATGTTGTTATTTTAAGAAACTGCTTCGGTTTCATAACTTATTTATTAGGCTTATCTTTATTTAATGAACCTTCGTAAATAATGGAAACGCCTAAGGGAATCTTCTGCCAAGTGGATGCTTTATATTAACATTTAATAAGAACATTCTGTGCTTCTTATGTTGAAGTTAATACTATTATCAAGACAAGATTTTGTAGGCTTCTTTAACTGATTGGGGGGAAAAAATAAAGCAGTATCGTTAATTTTTAAAAGAAGCAATTTGCCAATTTGGATGAGACATCCTTCTGTATTGTTGTAATTTTGTAACTCGAGGTTGTAACTCAATTTTTGAAACAGCACAGCAAAAAGAACTACGTTATTTTCTGTGCTGTTAGGAAAGTGCTGTAACGCTTCCTCCGTATGAGAAATTAAAAAAATTTATACTATAAATACTTAGAATGAAAATTTAAGTCACATGTCATTCCATCATTGATCAGTATAACGGGAAAGTTACATAACTGAAAACTTACGTAGTTCGTTTAGCTCTAAGAGAAAGATTTCATTTGGATTGTCGTATTCTATTGATAAGAAATTAGACTTGAACCGCCTCATTGAGTTGTCATTTAGAATACGATTAAGAACATAAAAACAACAAAAAAACTGTAAGTAAAGATGAACGTTTCTCAACACGATCGTATTATTGATAAAATTGACGAAATAAATGAGGATCTTAACCATCTATACACTCCCAATGCTATTGTTAAATTGTCATCAAGATTTCCGTATCTGCTTCTAACGTTTACTATTTCCTTTATCTATTCTAATCATAAAATATTGATATGAATAATTTTTAATGTGATCGAAAGTTGCATACCCCCCAAAAAAATGTTATAATTACATACGTAAAACATATATCGGAAAAACGTATTAAAATAGGTTCGTCGCAGTGCTTTAAATGTTGAGAACGGTCCTTGTGAGAAATTGAAAAGTAAAGTTATCGCGTTTGGCGTTACAAAGCCACAAAATAAGTCTCATTTACTTAAGAAAATGCAACAGACTAATCTATTGAAAAAGGGAACAAACTGAATGCCAAAGGGATTTAGCATTGATCAGTTGCTTGGACATTCGCATGAACCTACAATCGATATTTCACTGAAGGTCAGCAATTCATCCATTCTGTTGTCCCTTATGATAAAATCTCCGCAGAGTAAAAGGTATACAGCCATTGGATAAGAAAGAACCATTTATTATTAATCAAGTATTCCAACAGATAGTCACTGAGGAATTGTTGAAAGATACTGACAGAAGCACATTAACAAAATATTTCATGTCGTATTCATAAAATGGCTTTTAAATCAATAAACATTATCTTCTCAAAAATAATTCAAGAAACATTCGCTGGGAATTGTAAGTTCCAAAGCAGATTATTATCTTTTATCAAATAATAATAAACTTAAAAGTCATTATTATTTTCAAAACCTTATAGTATTTTCGAGTATATTGTCGCATGTCTATTTCAGAAGAAGAATTAACATTTTTACCATTTGTAGCGATCCTTTACGGTACAGAATAAACGAGAAGTTCTTACGTTTATTCTGTCCGTCCGTCCGTTTGTCATCATTTCTACAGTCCAAACTAAAAGTCGGACAGACATGAGTCATACCTTACTGGAATCCTTACGACTTTTAGAGGTAGGGAAAAAATGAGTTCCGGTCTCTCTCCAGTCACTCTCATAGAAAGTGGCCGAAAATATAACATGTTCGGGATCACTATGGTTTTGTCTACCATAAGAAACCTATTTTTCTTACCTTTGTATTAATGTATACTAAGATTTTATTATACAGTTACATAAGTAATAGATTGGTTGTTCTGTTTCTGTAACGGCACTTATGTAAGATTTACAGAATCTACAAAAAAATAACCGATGATAACTTTTACTAACAACCCTCCCCTAGGGTAACATTTATATGTGATATATAGAGATATATATTACCCCAACTGAATTACTTTATAAATAAGTAATACACAGGTAATATAGAGGTAACGTAACTGAATTATCTTACATATAAGTAATATAATTTAGACAGGTGAGTATTTTTTTATATTTTTTTGCTAGACCATGCTCCTTTCCTCCTAAGACATTGCAGGAATTGAGAACCGACCATTTACTTGAGAAGACTGCTTTACACGATTATCTAATTATGAGGAGATTGTGTGAGATAATGTGTATTAATTTTTTACTGGGATGAATTCCCCATTAACAGACTGTTCAGTATATTACCGTGAAGTGAAGTGTTTCGTCTCAACTAATAAAAATCATTAGATTTGCTAATGGAGCCAGGATAGTAAGTAATTAGACTGCTTCGCTAGTTCTGATACTAAACTCCAGGATTTCGCACCTATCTAACAATGGTTTGAATAAAAACGAATAACTAAAAAAAAATTGGTTTTGGATAGAAACTTGAATGTTCTGATGCAAATAATTTTCACAAATGTCATCTTAAACAACGTTGGTGAAGATTCCAGCCCTCAGGGATGTCATATAACTATCTTCCAGAATGAAATCAAAATAAGTTCCAACAACATTTAAAACCCACACGCCAAAAAAAAAACCACACGCTAAAAAATAGCTTCGAAACGACTTTCTTTAACCGTCAAGTACTATTTGTTTAAATTTTGATTTTTTTCGATACTCCCCGAATTTAACTGAAAAGCACAGACATAAACCTTGTCTTTCGAGAAAGTAAGAAGCAGCTTAGTATTTAATTATTCGGCGTGGGAAAATCCTGTGTCAAGACAGTATCTTTACTTTTAGGCTCAAGTCGAACACACAAGAAATCAAAGTTGAATTTAGGCCTAATAAAAGAATACCACATTACATGACCAACAGCTCTATTACCGATTTAAAATACTTCTAAAGTACAGAAATGTAAATGAATTTTCTTAAACTTTCAAGTCAAAACCAAAAACTTAAAAAATGAAGAAAGATCAAGATGAATTCAAATATTTTATTATTTTTGATTGTTTTAATACTGGAAATGTTAATTAATTGTGTAAACTTGTATCTCCCTTTGTTTTTACTTTACTGTTTATGTCGTAACCTATTTGGAAATCATAAAAAATAAGAACAATAAAAGCAACTTTTATGTAAATGAAAAATCACTGCAACAGTCACACATTCAATAAATTCCTTTCGTTGTTGAAATAAGCAAATCCATTTAAAATTGACTGATTTTAGGAACCATTTTTAACACAATTCTATATTATTGAATCAGTACTTCAAATTTTTAATTAATACAATTTGAATTAATATTACTATTCATTATTAATTTTGTAGCAACTTCATCGATAAGAAAAGAATTACAAGCTTAACATTTTGCAATCAATATAGCCGCAATTCTCATATTTTAATAATAGGAAGTTCATATTTTTTTTTCATAAATTCATCTACAAAATGAAACAACCTTTAGATTTCAATTGCTGCTATTACTTACAAAAAATAATCCAGCATTGAAGATTTTTATATTATTTATGAACATTGTAAGTTACAAAAAAATAACTTTCGCTAGATTTTGAAAATTTATTGACAAAATTAAGTAATTCGTTTCCCCGCAATCTTTTTCATCTACAGTGTGGCCGGGAAGTTCACGTATCCCTTAATTGGGAGTCATATTTTGAGAACATATTTACATATTAAGTTTCCAATGCGTCTGTTGCCCGTCATGATACTGTACAGACAAGATCATACGCCGCCACGTCCTATTTGATTTTTTTGGAGCATGTTCAATATGATGCTGATGGTTCGAAATGCGTCCTGAACTGCATTACGCAATTCTTCATTTGTAGCATAACGATGTTCAGACACGTATTCCTTTATGATTCCCCACAATGAGTTGTCAGGCGTCCTGAGGTCAGGACTTCGTGTTGGCCATTTCAATGGAGCTGGCGATGCTGGAGTAGTACGACCAATCCAAAAATGTTCATGAAGAAACCTGCGCACGGTATGAGCGAAGTGAGCAGGTACCCCGTCCTACTGTAGTCATACGCGTTCCATGATGCCCGCGTCTTCAATTCACCTGCTTTTTAGTGTCAGTAATGAAAATAACATTATACATTTACATTTATTACTGCATAACAGGGCCATACTGCACATTAATGAAAGGTCAGAAAATGGGGACAAGTATGTAAAGCTATTGAAAGTATTAGCATGCAAATTATAATTTTTT
Organism: Thereuonema tuberculata; assembly: GCA_023159025.1. Lineage (NCBI taxonomy): Eukaryota > Metazoa > Arthropoda > Chilopoda > Scutigeromorpha > Scutigeridae > Thereuonema > Thereuonema tuberculata. Next base: position 33,327,041 of record JAFIDM010005346.1, on the reverse strand, counting down.
AAAAAAAATAAACATCTTCAGCTTCTTTGTACAAGCGCCTCAATGTAAAATCATCTACACTATTAAGTTTTCACACAGATTTTATTTAGTTAATCTTCCTTACACACAAAACGATATTAATCGTTATTTATACAATATGTTGCTCAGATAATTTCTGAACTTCTTCAAGCTTTCTCCGGAATATAAAACAGTTAATGCATAAATTTTCAAATAATTTCATTTACATTCACATAAACTAAAAACAAAAACACAAAAAAACAAAGAAACAGATCTCATTCATTTATCTTTGTAATACTTTTGTTTATTTTCTATGGAAACAGATTGCTCTTATAAATAATGGACTGTTAAGTCAAATTCTAATTATATACTCTTTAAATGGGAATTTGAGTAGGTAGGAAGTTATGTGTTTACAGACAAATGGTGATTTCTGCAAATTATTAAATTCCACTGCAATTTAAAGCTGCTGAACATTAATAACTTAGCGTAGTATCAGCACGGAATTTTGGAAAAAAATAAAATTGTCCTTAAATCTGTAATAAATTGTAAGTATTTATTTAAATTTAAATTTATTTCTCAGAACAGTCTACGAAAAAAAAATACCCGTAATTAAAATACCCTGTCTGATTTTGAAGCCTGAAGTTGTCACAAAATTTAAATTTCGGTTGGAGTGTAATTTCAAAGCCTAACTAAGAAAGGCCTTTCAGGTTATTTATATATAATTATATATATAAATTTTCAATCCTTACATTAAAAGCTTTTTTCCATTTTTATATACATTTTTTTCTTATATTTTAAATAGATTTCTAATTAATGGGTCTATTTTATATTAAAACGAATTAGATTGATTATCAATAGAAAAACTTCAGTTGGAAGATCTCGATCTATCATTATGTTTTGGTATTAAAAGTATTTCTTTCAAATATTCGGGCATAATGAAAAATAAATTTGCAATTTATATAAAAAAAAAGATTTTAGGTCATTTAGTTTCCCTCAGACCCTGATTATTCTAATTGATTTGTTAGAAGTTTCTTTATCCTACGATTCATTTTCAAGGGGTGCTTTAAACGTTAGAACTACTTCTCAGTCTTCTCAGTTTCTTCGTATTCTTCATCAACTTCTTCACATGGTTCTTCGTCCTCCTCCTCTTCTTCATATTCTTCTTCTTCACCTATTACTGTCATCGTTCGCCTCTCATGTGATTATAAAGTTCAGATTTGAAATTTTTTTATCTATAAAGATTCGAGAAAATAATGGATGGCTCAGCAACAAACAACAGCTGTTGCTATGATAAACTTAACAAATGTGAATCTTATGAGATATCTCTTCGAACTTATCAACTAATAAATTCTGAAGCTTATTACTGTTTCTTTGGCAACTTCGAAATGTTTCCCGCTTAAAGATAATTCTTTTCATTGAATTTAGTGTGATACCAATGAAAAATATCATAGTTTTATTTACAAATCGGAAAAAAAACTGATTGTAGTAATTTTAAAATTTAACTAATGAATTCTGAAGTACCATCACTCAGAATATTTTTTAATTATTCAATAAAACAGCATTTATTTACAGTTTCGCGTCGTATAATAGACATATTAATAATTTCAGTATTTTCAGAATACTATAATATTCTTGTTTTAGCAATATTTCGGTAAGTTTCTGTATATTTAGCTAATGATAAAAAAGTTACACAAAATATTTATTGTAAATGTAATCATAAACCTTTTCATTGTCTTTCATCTTAAATGCATACATTTTTTATTTTGTCTCTGAATATGATTAATTCTGAAAAATCTCTAGACCACATTGATTTTCTTCATCTCGCATTCAACACTCTGCTTCCAAATTCAAACCTTAGGCATAATGAGCCAGGGAAGGAAAATCTTTTCGCTATAACCGCCGAAATAAAAGAAGGAATTACAAAAATAAAGTAGTGAAATTGATTTCGTTATTTTTATCTGCTTTAAAAAATAGTAACAAAATCAGTTATAATAATCAGAAATGATGTTCTCAATTAATTACAAAGAAATATTTTGTTTAAAAAGAAAAAGCACAAGAAAGAGTTTAAGTTATATAAAAATTTATTTACATACCCATTACCCATTAAGTTATTATTTCTTTATTATTTAGCGTAACGTAAGTTGTTTTATTTTCACCCATAAATAAGTTTTCAAAGACTTGTATCCTCTCTTTAGAAACTCTTTCTAGGCCTACTATATAAAAAAAAAATCACACAAAGTTAAATAAAATTAAAATTGATATATAAATTCTAAACGCTGTAATAAAATTATTTTTGCTACTATAAATTTTGCATTCTACTCAAGAAAACAACGCATATTTAATGTACTTTCTTTGACTAAACTACAAATTCGAAACAAAGAACTTGAGATGCCGTCATGATGAGATTGAAGCTTCAAAAAAATTATTACGTCTGCATTTTCTGGAATCCGTTATCTATTTTAACTCTGGATGAACATAATAAATCATAATGTCCATTTAAAAACATTGTTTAATAATGATTTAGGTGGCTAACATTTACTTGCTCATTTCTTATTCTTATTAAGAATGAATTACAATCCAGCATTTTAAGTACACCTAATGGTAATGGATAATCCAATTACTCAGGAGATTTCTTACGTTGATCGAAAATATAATATTTTTGCCAGATGTATCATCTCTTTGTTCATGCAAAAAACAATTCACAAAATCGGTTACAAACATATCCTATTTCATAAAATACATAGATAACTAACATGTTTCGGATGCTATTTACATCCATTTTCAAAGATACAATGAACAAAATTTAAACTCTCAATTCAATAAAACAATGAAACAAGAAGAAAGATCTTCTAATAAAATTATAAACATACACATTCTATAACAATTCAATATTCAACAAATCTGTTACGTCTGGAGTTAAAATTTTCCATTTATGAGCTATTTGCTCAATTTCCTTTATTCTCAATCTATAATTGTTAGCATCGTTTGTTTTCCAATTTTTTTCATCACCACAAAGGTTCTGAATTTTGTAACAAATGATCTTGTTCCACAGACGTTATCAACTTATGCTGTTTAACCCTTTATGATAAAAAAATTCGATGTTTTTTTAAGTCATTTTGTGAATTGTTTTTGGATCAATTGCTGACAATTGATTTCTTTAGTTATTTGAAATAGTCATCCCTTTTTTAATTGATAAGACAATAAGAGCTGGCAGTAAGAGGAGATTATGCTTTTCTTGTACAAAGATATTTACAGGGGATTAGGTTTCAAAAAGTGTATAATACGTTGGAATACTTGGCTCCATTATAACAATGCTATATACAAAACTGTTATGAATTGTTACGATAAGGAACGCTTCCTTTTCTCTTCAAGCAACATTGAGAAACGACAATGAAGCCTAAGAAAATAAAAAATAAACTTGTTGTGAATAAAATATAAGAAAAAAATATGTGTGAATATGTGTGAATATGAATTGATGTACAAGAAAATTGGTCAATTATAAGGAACCATTCTTTCGTTCTTATTAATGAAGTCAAGAGTTTTAATTTGCTTACCTGAGAAAGACATAGAAAATTACCGTGTCTCTTTCACAAGTCTGTTTCTGTAATAATTTTTAAATTAGCCTTCTAATTTTTATGTAACTTTACGCATATATGTGGACACGATACTAAACTAAATCTATTCTGAGAATTTGAAAATTTTTTCATTTACATAAATTAAACCAGCAATAGAATGAATTTTTTTAAATGACTACTGTCGGATGAGAAACTTACAATGTGCTATCAAGTTAACGTCCGGTGAATGGTAAATAAAGAATCAATTTATTTCGGAAAGCACTTATAAATTTCAGTAAAACTCTTGGAATCCCAGATATTATACGGAAAGAAGTTTTCTGTTCTTTTAGAAAGTTATTTCTTGGACCATACTTTTAAAAATTACTTCCAAGAAGTAATTAAATTCAGAAGTATTGTACTTCTGCAGATACCATTAATAAAGAACTGAATTTGAATCGAATTTTAAGAATATTGAAGAATTCTTGCTTAATTTGGATAAACAATAAATACTTATTCACTGCATTGTTTCAGTATTTTCTGTCAAATTTCTGTGGATTTAAAAAAATATTAATTTCAGCTTTGGGAATACGACATAAGGTAATCTAAATGCAAGAATCCAGAGTTGCTTTTCGATTTACCATGTTTCCAACAAATGATTAAAATATTTTCCTAAATCAAAAAAGAAATTGCAGCTCTTCGCTAATCTGCTCTAGTTCATCACAAGTGCTACATGGCAATTTCCTCTTGTGAAATGCCAATCTTCTAATTAAGTCTGTAATTTGGTGTAATTACCTCATTAATATTTTACATCAACAAACAACGATTAGAATCCTCGCTTGTACCTCTTCTAGAATTCTATATGAAACCCAGTGCTTTTCGAATTTGAATTTGTTATGTAGTTAGAAAACTTTCCTTATGTTAAAGTCAAAATACCAATTAGCGAAGGAGTGTTACGGCATTTTGGGAATTGTGGTATCCGAAACACAACATTTAAGCAATTTTAAGTTAAACTTACAAACAAATTAATATAAGTTTCATTTTCAAAATTTGTTGTAAAGACTAAAGCATATCAGTATCCACAAAGGATTGTAGTCAACTGGTATGAGCACCAAAATAAAGAGATGATGTAGAGGATGTTTACCCGCATTAATTGCGGATAAGGATAAAAAAAAGCCTAGGAAAAAAATCCTTGGTTGAGGATTAACTGAACCTGAGGGCAATCATGATCATTCCTGTCATCAACAATAAATATCTCCAATCATCGTCGAGATCCAAAACTCCAGCTCTTGGATAAATGTTTAATTACTTGAGCTACAAAAGTTCTTCAAAAATTGTTTTAAAATGTGTTTCTGATATAATCACTTTTCGCATGTTTTTAAGAGAAAAGCAAGCTTACTCCAAAAACGTCAGAAAAAAGCAGTAAACACGAAGTCCTGTTTTCAAGATTGACGATTTAATATTTTTACTGTTAAAAATCAGCCTTAGGAGGATATTAGAAAGCTCAATAATGAAATCAGAATATCAAAAAGTTGTAAGTTTAAACCAAAAATATTAAAATTAACAGATAATAATTATACATCTCAAAGTGTCACGTGATACTCAATTCATGATTGTTATTCTGTTTCTGTTTCTATGTAGAAGAAGAGTGATTTAATCATTCTTTTCTCATTTATGTAATGTATTCCTGATGAAAACCTTTGTTTCAAAGGTAGAAATATTGAATAAGTCTGCGTAGTACATATTTTTTCAGTTACTTAATTTTGTAAAATTAACAGATGTTATATTTTGAGGACTTCATCATAAACCTTATTATTTGACTGCGTCATTGTTTCGATTTCTATAAATATTCTAAAAATTTAAGGAATTATCACTATTCGCCAACTTCTGGTGTTGTAATTATAAAATTTTTTATATCAATTTTGGAGCTCTTTCTCTGGGATCACAGAAAGATATTGCATTATAGTTTGTTCGACTAACTTGATAATAAGCTACAGTGCATTTTCTTTAATGATCTATAGGAACAGATATATAAATAAGAAACCTTATAAAACCTTTTTACTTTATTTTTCTATTTAATTTAAACCCTTCATTCCAAAAGAATTGTTTTATTTGCTGTTCTTTTAATAAAAAAAAACCGTTAAAAACGTAAGGAAATTCAAAAGATGAAACAGAATTTCATAGAATTCAATTATTGGGAACAATATTAATGTTATAAGAATCTCGATTGAGGGATTCTTCTTTCATTTAATCATAATAAATAAAAGATAAGCAATCGCTATATGGGTGCACTCTTGAAAGTTATAGTAGAGTTGTAATTAAAAATGGGAACTTGGACAGATAACACGAAATCTTTTGTGCTTGAATTTGCTTACTTGTTAGTGTTAATCATTTACATTAGTAAAAGATTTCACCTATAAGAACTGTAGGATTGTAAAATTAATGTTTCTATTTCTTTGGATAATGGAGTAAATCTTTAATATATTTCGAAATGTGAATATAACATTTCTAATCGAATGGACGTTTTGAAAACTGTTCATTTAACATTCCCAGTAATGCCAAATGATGAGTCCTTCTGGAAAATACTATTAGAATTATCTCTTGTTTCTTTGAAGCTAATTTTGTTCGGACTCAGGGGATTGCGTCTACAACTTAGGGCGACCATTTAATCGGATTGGAATTTCTCTAATAACAAGAGTCTTTCAGAATTCTAACAAAGATGGTCGATGGCGGCATTTAAGAGCCTTGAGAGTCTAAGAAAGAAAACCGATTCAAACACGAGAAGATAAAAAAATAGATTTTTAGCAGGAAATGATCAATATTTCGGAATATGAATATCTCGGTAAATCAACCATTATTAGAATTTATTTCAAGTATTTGAAAGATCTATCATTATCAGTTCATACATTTATTTATTAACCTTTCCTCGTAAGGAAAATGTTTCGTTTGCATAAACATTCGCAAAAGTTAATTACAACTATTTAATTATTAAATCAGAAGCTTCTAATTTGTCATCTGCGAAGCCATAATAAATGATTTCAAACTAGATCTTAACAATGTGTGTTTTTTTGTTTTTTAGCGGTAATTTAATGAAGAACGAAACGAGTAACATTTAGTAATATTTTATGAAGGATAAAGAGAAACCATTCTTCAGTTCTTTGCAAATAATAAACAAGAAACATAACTAGACAGCATTCAACAACGTAATTCGGCATTAATTTCATTTTTGGAAAAAACTAACAGTTCTTCAAATAAAATTTCATTAAGCATTTTATTCAACACGAACTTTTCCCTTAAAAAAAGAACCGCTTTCACTTCTTCGGGTTTAAATTACACAAGATTCTTAAATTTTAAAAAGCAAACAACAGAACAAAGCAAACATAAAACAAATTAATTACGTGAGACCAATAGTTGCAGAATTAAAAATAAAACATTTACAATAAACCTACATGTGGCGGAAATTCCTGTAATGCAATTTCCTTCTTCACGTTTTCAAGTAAATATATTATTACTGCACGGTAATAATAAAATAAAACAAATTAATTATAACTTTCAACAATTCCTTTTGAACAAATTTGAAATGCTTCCTAAGAACATTCAGCATTTCTATTTTCTGAATTTTTATTTTTAGAAATAATACATTGTTTAATTTCCACGGTTACGCAGTAACAAAATTATGCTTTTTTATAAAAAAAAATAATGAAAATTAACTTGGAAATGCAGTAAAAGGTTCCTTCTTAAATAAACAAGTAAATCTTACTTTTTCCTTTTATAGTATCGATTATTATTTCTCTAAGAATTATTTTTTTTTTCAGTTGAATTTCCAAATTTTCTTCACGGAGATTTTTTATGTAGATAGGATTAATGTATAAAAATCGAATCACTGAGCAATTAGGAAATTGATTTCAAAACATATGGATTCCTGAACATTCCAGAGCTACGCATCATGTTGATTCCTTCTCAAACTTCATTTTATGTTCGTTAAACTTCATTGTTGCTTTGTATATCTTGTATTTGAAGATTCTATTTCGTTATTATTTAAAAATTGGCAATGTAAAATTCAGCAAAACTTAAATTTCTGTCTTGTCAGGCTTGGCATTAAAAGTGATATCTTTACCTGAAATCTTAAGTTTTTATAATCCGTTGATTCTATCTAAATTAAGTACTGTTCTTTAACTAGAGAAAAAATGGTTTTTGTCTTAGTATCAAAACTGATGGAATCATTTTGATGTCTATAAATTTAAACAAAATACTCTTTTTGCATACCAATTGATTTGCTAATAAAAATCTTATGTATAAACAACTTTAATTAAAAAAAATCTCATGGAAATATTTCGCTTGAATTAATCTTAATCGGAGTTTTTTATTAAAAAGGGGAAAAAAATATTTACCATACCTTGCTTATATACACATTCTAATTGTAAGAGATAACACAAAAATCAATACAATTTCGTCGCGCCGTGAAGATTTCAATTAACTCTAAATTAAATGTTCACCGAAGACTATGAAGTCGCCAATGAACCCTAATAAATGTATCAATAACAAGGATATATTGCACTACAAATAGAATTTAGGAGTTATTTACTTGTCTCTTTTGTAGTGTTTACTGCACATTTTAAACTGGTGTTTATGATCTCATATTATGGCCACACGTTATTGATTATTTGCTAAATGTTAAGATTCGACCTCCTGATATCAGGGCTGACGAAAAGGCCTTAGGGTTAAGTAATTCATTAGGCTACAATAGGAGAGGCTAAAGGTAACTATATCTTATTTATGAATAAAAATATTAGACCTATTTGGGTGAATCATAACAATCAATGTTATAATAAGGTTTTCAAGAAATCTTATAATAAATTTTTAGTGTAAACTTAAAATTCACGAAAGGTGAATTGCCTTTACTGGCAATTTAGCCAGTTTAGAAGTTCCACATCCGATGTCAGTTTACGATGTTTACTAACTTTAAAACATCATTTCTAAAAATGTACTTCTTTTGAAAATATATTTAAAATTTATTGCACCTTTTATATAAATTGATCTTTAAAAGAAATCTACTGAAATTCTTTTATAAGACTTTCTTCCATTCTTAGAATTTAAATAAGAAAAATAATTGCAATGTTAGAAGAAATGGTAAATTTATCTCTTTTAATTTTTAAATTGATATCTTCTCCTTATTGTTATCTGATGACGGAGGACGTAACTTCTTCCTAATCTGTAATTATTAAAATTTTCATAAACGCTTTTATAAAAGTCACAGTCCCTCGGCCGCATTTATGATGCAATACGTTAACAGTGAATTTTAAGGAAATAAATAAGAGTAAACCAAAAGATTTCTCTGCCAAAAAAGTCTTCATTCTTGACTGGCCGATAATCTTAAAACTCTTTTTCAAAATTAATATGCGACGCAAATTTCGCTAGAAGATTGCTACCATTCTTTGCTTAACATTAGTGGTTGAAATGAGAGTGGGAAGTTTCTAGTGTCAAGATCAATTTGCTTTTGTGTTAAACGATCTGAAGCACGCATATTTGGTTGAAGCGAGAGAAACCAATCTGCAAACAATTTTACTGATGTGTTGAGCAGAAGATTCCCATCTAAAACACAACATCTCTGGAAAATTTCATACTCAAACAATGTAACATAGAAGCCTTACAGAATAAGAACTGCATTTTAAAATCTTGCAATGTCAATAAAGGTTTCTAATAAATGTTACAGTCTATCGACCACATTATTATGTTTTTATGATTATGTAACAAAATCTTAATCATCTATTTCTTCATATATATATATGCTAGAAAGATCTAGAGGCTCCTGAAAATTTACGACATTATTGAATGTGATATTAATAAATTTGTAAATGTAAATGAACGTTTGAATTAAAAACTGTATTGTAGTCATTTGGAATAAATTTCCTTTACTATTTCCTCTTTCGAGCATCGAAACCGCAAAATTGATCGTATGATCATTTTTCGACGGAGGTAAGTTGTGTTCGATGCGCCAGTGAGACGACACAGTTTTCCGTACCTCGGAAAAGTAACCTTACCTATTTGATAGAGGATTTGCAGGATCTCGTTTCTATAGAAGAGAAATAACTTAGGTAACTTTCGATCTTCCAGAAAACCGGCTTCTTCAGCCCATTTACAAGCACTTTACCATTTGGGGTTTTAGGCCCGTCTTTGCCTACTCTAGAGGTAATTAATATTTTAGGCAAATTTTATTTCTTGAGAAGGAAGATAAACGAAAATTCCGTGGAGAAAGGACTGGATTTGTGGTGAATAGGATAATGCAAATTCCGAAGTGACAAATTGAAAGAAATGGATTGACAACAAGATAATAGTCATATAATCAAGCCATAATCCATATCGAAGTCAGATAGTACGGTTTTCTAATTTTTAATCTAAGGAGAGATGATATATTTTCAATAGATCTATCATCAATTTTTTCAGTTATGATATCCTAACCGTCGAAGAAAGATAGAGGATATGAATATTAATTCAAACTGTAAGGTATAGTAAATGAAAGATTTGATAAATGAAAAAAAACAATAAATTAGTATCAATAAATAACAGTGTATTTGACGAACTGATTGCCGTGGATCAATATTGTTTTCAGTATTAAGCTTTCGAAATTTTTATTCTCAGAAACGCACTGATAATGCTTGTATATGAACATATTTCTGAATGCATCATTATTATTCGTTTACTGTTTAACAATCTAAAAAACTGTTGCTCATTAAAAAAAGATGATTCTCTTCTTCTTCTTTCCCACTGCAATTAGAAGAACCGCATAAGATTATTATGTACAATAGGCATACACCATGCCTCGTTGAATGCTCAAGGGATGTAGAAACGGTGAGAAAGAGCACTGAGGAAATAATCACTCGAAAAAGCCACATCATGCAGCATTTTGTAACGCGGACTCGATCGTCCGGGAGAATTGACTCGCAGCCATCTGGTGCTCTTCATGACGGTGGTGAAAAAAAAGGAAAGGAAAAAGACGAAAGGGGAGGAGAAAAAAATGAAAACCTATCAACCTTGGAGATTCTTACGTCTAAGGAACTCGTTTGCCAATCCCACTAAGTGACCGTCAGTAAAGTGCAGCGGACCATCGTCGATGGCACGTCTATCCTAACACCACCTGCCTTCCCTACGCCTCTTCGTTTGTGGGGCTGATATCGGCAAGGTGTCTGACGTGAAAAACCCTTCGAAGACAGCCGTCCAGAAAGCCTTATAAAAGCCATGACAATAAAATATACTTTCTGCTGAGCGTTATCTGCTCTATTGTACTGTTCTCAAGTCGAAACGAAATGGGACGCTGGAGTGTTAACAAGAAAGAAATAAAGAGGAAAACACAAAGAAAATGAATCTCTGATATCTGCTAGTCTTTCGCGTTATGGCTGTAAATATAGATATCTGAAGGCAACTTTCCACAAGCTACAGAGAACTGATGCAGAATCTCACGTCAAGAGGCTCCGCACCTCACATTTGCTTCACAATGATCTCTAAATGATGTCTTAATCGCATTAAAAATTTTAGTAATAAAGAAGATTTTACATCAGCAACGCTAAATGTGTCTTTCCATGCTGACATTAAAATAAGATGTACGGAAAGAATTTGGTATATGTTAAGAAAAAGCCTTGGAAGGACCTCATCAAGAAATGAAAATCAATGACAGATTTTACTTTACATAATCAATATATGTAAATATACAGAGTTTGCATTACGCTAGCTTTTAACCTAATAATTTTCAAAAAACATTGAAACAAGACCTTTTGTACTTGATGCACAAAAAGATTCTAAATACTTCTGGAAAGTAATTACATCCGGTAGACAGTATTCCGCAATGAAAGAAAAGCCAAAGTTTGAAAAACTCCTGCAGAACTGTATTGTAATGGTCACTGCGATGACTAACTGACGATTCCGAAAGATTGCTAATTATGTAGGTTACCTTCACACATGAAGAGCCATTAATATTGTCTGCAATTTAATAAATGGATATCACACGTATTTAGTCTCAGTGGTTTTTACAAGTGGTTAAACCATGAATAGTATAATTTTCAGGGAATCAGTTCAAGGAATCTAACCCTAAACTTAGTTCAACAAATCTTTTCTAAAATCGTAATTAACATCCGACAGGAACAAATAGACTGCATTAATCTTTTTAAAAATAAGATTTTAAATAACATCAGAACATTTCTTCTTAGCTATTCTTCTCAAGTACTGTTTATGAATTGGATTTATTTAAAGTTGACAACTTAATTTTATTTAGTTTTATACCTATTCTAAACTGATTTGCTAAGTAAATGATATCAAATAAATCATATCGTTGGCAAACTATATTCCGTTGAGTGTTTTGAAAGACGGTTAGATAGCTAACAAAGACATTCTTTCTAAAAGATTGCTAATAGTGTACAGCGCTGTATATAATTAATTGGTACGGTGGCCTAAATAAACGAAGCAAAACTTATCTGTAGTAATCTCACAATATACAGAAATATTTGTAAAACATACACAAAAATGACTATATTTTGTATCTTTTTTTTATATAAGACTGTAAATTATTATATCTTTTCTGTTAAAAGATAAAAGTCCTGTAACTGATTCCTAATTCTTATTTTAGTTTGCTTACTTCGAAATTTACAAAGATAAAAGTGAATTGAAATCTTCAATTGCCTCTTCATTTCTGAAATGCAAATCTTGTCTTCTCTTACATTTTACAACATTATAATGCTCCTAATGCATTCTGTCTAGATCTGCAGGAATGTGAGAGATCGACGAGTGAAATTGGTTTCTAATTGTTTTCAATTAGGAGAATCAGACTCAAAAGGTCAGTAGATGGTGTTCCTAGTCAAATAACTGCCTGCGGGTCACATCAATAATTTCTACAAGTCCATTTCTTATCAGCAAATTACACAATTCAGCAGCCTGTGGTTTCAGTTTGCTGAATTTTGAAACAATACTGTAACTTAGTTTTTTTTTTAATTCTTAATAAATTTAACAATTTAGATATAACTTTTTTTTTAAAAGATGGAAAATGTATTTAATTATAATAATGTTAAGAAACACATGTCTCTATTATACTGATATTTCATAATTGGTAACGCTATAATATAAAGACGTAAATAAAAAGAAAATTGTTTTAATTTTTTGTTAGATTTTCATCCTAACAAATCGTCAAATCAAAATTAATTTGAAAAATAAAGAAATAAGTTTTGGCATAAAGGAATGAAGTTTTAAGTCTGTATTTCACTTGTTTGACAATTTGCTTATAACAGATAAATCCAGAAAATTATTTACTTTTTCTTTAGATAAAAATACACAGTGAGTAATCACTGTAAACACCAAGGTCTCAATACAGAGGTGAACTGAAAAAGTAATAAAAAAAATATGGCAACTCCACAATTCAAAAATAAAAACAAAATACACATTAAAAATAAAATAAAGGACATTCTTGTGCTGCCCCACGGCAGCCTCAAAGAATTCTCTATGCACATTTTTCAGAAAGATAAAGCGCCTAAAATGTATAAACACATTAAAAGGGTGAGACCATTGTTCACAAGTGACATCCCAAAACAGCTGTTTCTCGCTTAATTGGCAATCAACAGTTGAAAGTAGTCACTGTAAACACACAAGGTCTCATTACAGAGATGAACTGAAATGCTAGTAGGAGAAAATGTGCATAGAAAATTCTTTTAGGCTACCGGAGAGCAGCACAAGAATTTCCTTTATTTTACTTTTATTGTGTATTTTGTTTTTAGTTTAAACTTGTGGAGGTGACATATTTTGTCCTACTAATATAATATTTTCGTTGTCGAATTTTCAATTTTTGTTGCACGACGGAATTACATTTTCTTAAGTTACGTTAAAAAAAAAAAATCGGTCGTTTGAATTAAAATAATAAAACCAAAAAGTCTGAAAGAAAAAACAAAACAAATAAAAACAACTTTCGAATGTAGAAAAATAAGTTCACGTTACAACATTTGCTGCTCGATTTTGATTCAGTGTATTTAACTCTAATTCGATGGGTAAGTTGTAGCTTTGTTATAATATGAATACTACTAGAAATGTTCAAAAGTATATTCTTAATAATAGGGTTCGGTTCTCATGTGGGTTTCGTGAAGGTGGACGGATTACGCTGGGCAGGTTTTCTATGGGTTCTCCCGTTGCCCCTGCACTTCTCCCTCCATTTTTTCTCAACTGTCGTTACTTCTATGGGTTAGTACAATAGACCTACAGTCGCAGAGCTTGACTTCCCTACCACCCACATTCACCACATAAGCATAAATTTAATATTTTGAGTAAATTGTTTTGCTTTTTCAATGTAAAGTTACTAGATTTTAAAAATCACTGTAAGAAAAAAGAAAAGAAAAGTCATCTCAGAAATAATAATTAAGCCTAGATGATCATTATTTTAATAAGTAACATTAGTAAAAATTTACAAATAAATTGTTTAGCTCTTTATTCCTAAAGATACACCAGCGATGGTATTACGGAAATTTAAAATGATGTAAATATTAAATAAGGAAGCAAACTAGTCGCTTTTCAAACTATTAAGAAAACCTTAATATCTGTTTGTCTATCACTAATCTGTACATTCATTTAATCTATCAGAGTCAAGTTTTTGCATTTTTTGAGTTTTAAAACTGATTGCCATTAATTTCTTTATTGTATAGGTAGAAACGGTTGAGGAACCAAGAATGGCTGGAAAAATCCCTCTCTCTTTTAAAATAAATGATCAAGAGAAATACATTCGTGTTATATTAATTTATTTCTGGGTTATATTGTATTATGCTGCTGATAATGTCACAATAAATGCAATGATATGATATGCATTCACTTCTGCACCAATATTCCATGACGGAAAGACAGGTTCTAAGCTGAAAGAACTAAATAACATATATACGAGAAGGTGATTACAATATAAAATATGAATAAGTGGACAGGGTATAATGTAGATAAATTATTGAGAAAGAATGTACACTTTGAGCTTTCAGCAATCATCAAAATAAATTCGAATTTTTCGGGGATACAAGATTTTAGATCTATTTAATCTGTTTTATATCTTTTTCATTTCTGCAATATGTTCTATTCAGTTTATTAAAGCAACATATAGTGCATAGCTTCGCATAATAATATTCTTGGCATCCTTTCAAAACTTAATACTTTATTTTTTGGAATTTAAGGTATTTCAATTTTTCTCATAGAAGCTCACTGTGTTGTTTTCATATCCCACGACTGCTGTTTACTGAATTACCGTGGAGAAATACTTAATTAGTGCCATCATAAATGTCCCCTATCAAATATCTCCTTGCGTTGCCTATTAATTAGGAAATCGCACAAATAACTTTAAAAGCGAGGAGTTCCAGGCTTAGGAAATTTAATATCAGGGATGCGTATAATTACAGTTTCAAATTGACTTTTGCAGAAGTACGGCAATTACTGCCTACGTCTTCCGGTTGAACTTTCTAAAGTTTAGACTTACAAATTATTGACCAACAAAAATTATGTAGTGGGGATAATGATGTATTATGATAGGGAGGTTTTAAATAACAAGATATCGGTTTGCCACTTCAGCGGATGAAAGAGAACAGGTTCAAGACATTATTAATTTTGAAAGCATTGTAATGCGAGAGATTTTATCCCAAAAAAATTAGACGGGAAATACTGAAGATCATTAAAAAAATTGGGTTGCTTATTTTAATAGTAATTCTTCTATTAATAATTTAATTATTTCTTACTCTGGAATCAGTACTTTGCTGTAATCTGATAAGCTTCCTGTAAAAATAATACCGGATATAGTCAATCTGATTTTTATTTATCTATTTAAAGTATATTTTATGTATTTCGATATTGCTCGACATTTGGATAAGAACTGTCTTTGAGAAAGCCTGTGGTTGCCAAAGAAATTCGTTAGAGGGTGCTAAAGTGTCTTATTGCGTAATACAATTTTGAAGATTGAGATGATTAATTTTAGGTGATAAAAGAAAAAGGTATTACGTTTCAAGATGAAGCTCAAACAAATTATTCAAATACAACTAATTTTTTGCACTAATGCACTAATGACGGATTGAATATCTTTCATAGCTGTCCATAAAGTTAAAGAAGGCTAGAATCTTTTCATTAATCATTGTAATGAATTACGAGAAAGTATTTTACGTAAGTTGGTTGCATGAATCACAAGGTATGTTGAAACCGCGACATCAGGCTAAAACATTTTCTACAAGTAACTGATAACTTATGTATCGTTTAAATTCGGATGTTTCTTACTAATTAATTCGGATAACTGTTCTAAGTTTACAATAAACAATAGAAGTGAATAATGATGATTTTAACAGGCGGGTTTTAATGAAATCTACGGACCTAAATCTATTTAGAAAAAAACTTTAATTAAAATTTATGAGAAATTTCTGAATGACCTTTCCTCAACTCTGACATTTCATGATGACGCATCATTCAATAATAACATATAGAAGAAGAGACAGAGATTCTCAATATTTCGCTGCAAAAGAATTACGAGAACAAAAATATCAGAACTATTTTCATTTTGATTAAACTGCTTTACAAAGAAAGACGAAAAATAATGATTAAAACAGTCTTTTGGAAGGGAAACTAAAAGTCTAGAAACCTCGTAATGGATCCAATTACAAGTAACTGTGCATCGCTTCGTTGTCACTTTAGTAGTTTCTTCGCAGCCCTCATGTCTCACGGTCCTAATTGCACCAGTTTTGTCCACTGGCGTCTACCAAACAACTGCAGCCCACTTTCTCCTTCTTTGGTCAGAGCGAAATCCGATGGCTTCGCGAAATCGCATCCGATCAAAGCCTTCCTTGTCCGCTTGAGTCAGCGTTATTGTAAGCTATTGATCCGACTGGACGGACCCAAAACTGTGAACACCACTAATTACATCGCGCGCAAGCTTGAAATCAAAGTAAAGCCCTTTTAAGTCCTCCACCCGTCTATTTGCAACACTTCTGCACGTAATGAGAAGCTACTGATGTACTGCGGAAATATTAATGCTGCAGCCTTTTTATGGGAGATTGAATCTGTTTAAAAGCTTAAGCTTAATAATGAAAACACTTCAGTTTCAATTTCGAACTTCCACTTCAAAACTTAGCACTTATTTTTCTGCAATCGATTTCCTAGTCTTTCAAGTTGCGTTCCTTAGAGAAATTAACCAGTAAGTACTCCCTCTCATTTAATTATTTTCAAATAAAAATTGTCAATATTTATACACAATCCAAAACGAAAATTTCATTAATACCAGTAATGAAATAGAACAGAAAAAAATCTTAAAACCTTCTAAAGTAATCTAAAGTGATCTTTACCAGTTAAATATGATTGTCTTCCTCATTATTTATAAATCCTCTTCTAATATTCGAGAATCCTTCTGATTCTTTCTAATTCGTGATAGATTTGGATTATTAACATTTACTCCAAATTATTTAATCAAAAATAATTAAATTTCCTTCTGTTTCTCCTTCTGTCCGTTTCTGCGGGTACAAAGTGATGCTGCCTCCTATAGCGTACCCTGGGCAACGTTTCGCCGGATAAATGCTATCATTTCTCGCCCCATGTTGTTGGCCAAAAGAAAGATTTTTTTAATAAATCTACGAGCCCGGGCATTGGAAAAAAAATAATCGTAATGGCTTGATGTATTTTTAAAATGCTGTAAAGTTTGATAGAAAGAGGTAAGCTGTTTGTGAGAAAAAGACTTAAGGATTTCTAAACACGATCTTAACATTGTCAACAGTTTCAACGTTAAAAAATCACACCTAAAGCAATGCTTTTCTGTTCTCAAGGCCAAAGTTTTCACAAAGCTGACCGAAAAGTCAACAAATTATGCCATGACTAGCAATCTTCCACAGCTAGAAGCTTAAAACAGACTTAAAACATTAAAAGCTGCTGCACTAGCAGTCATGTAACCCTTTTTTTACAATTATTCTAATGTTAATCTGTTACTATTCGACTTCAGAGATCAAATAGTATTTAAAATTAAAAGAAATATTCTTCAACAATTTCAGTATTAAATAAGAAATTTCTTAAAAAAAACTTAGTCTATTGTCTTTGAAATGTGATTCCTCAATTTTTTTTTTTATTTTTTTTTTTCTAAAATTGGGAAGACCTACGAAAAGTTTCTTTATATTCAAATAAGCTTATTTGCCGACTACGCAGAAATTTTCCTTTTTTTGAAAAATTAATGAAATTCGCCTTTTTACATAATTGTCTATAACCTATTAGTTTCAAAACTTTCACGTGGATTTAGCTAAATGGATTGATTCCATTGTTTACGACATAAATATAAACTCATGCTTTTTTTCCCATCGCCATCCCGTCCTAATTTCTCTACAAGGATCCACTTTCAAGAAGTTTTCAAATATAAAACTTAGATCCTCAAATATAAAACTTACTCTTGAAATATGCATACCAAGTTTCAGTAAGATCCTTGCAACGTTTAAAAATTTATTAGAGGAACACCCACGCCCACACAGTGAGACTGATTAGTTTGATTGGACTCTTAGAAATGATAATTTGAGGACAAGGAATTAAATGCCGAGGAATGAAATATCTTACCCTTTACACTTATTCTAATTAGCCTATATTAATACAAATTATAAAAATAATACTAAATGTTTTAGTCACAAGAGACAGAAAACAAATATTTACTCGAAAAAAAGTAATTTGCTAACGAGAAATAGCATCAATGTAGTCTAAATATATTCTATATATTTTTTATAAACAATTCATTGCAAGCTAAAGTTACACGTAATTCAATTCAAAATTCTCTCAAGTGAGTACAGCTATGTCAACTACTTCTTCAATATTTTAGTATATATAGAGAAAAACAGTTTCGACGGTGTTCTCTTGAGAAATCTTTTTCGCATTGCCTCCAGTCAATCTCTGGAAATTTCTTCTCTGTTAGGAAATGCTATACTGCTTGTAATCAGACCATCATCAAAGACTGATATACGTTAGTTCAGAGTAAAATCAATAGACCATGTTGGACTCGGCGTATCTGCACCTGCTCATCTTACGCGAATCCATTGCGTAGCAGGTGTAGCATTATCTGCTGAAAGACAATATTCGTATTGAGAAGGGGATCAAGACCAGTTGTACATTATCCTTCATATACAGTTGACAAATTGAACGGAATGAGATGACCAAAATCATACCGGAATAGAAAACTTTTATTACAGCTTGTATTCTTGAAGTAACAGAGTTTTTGCTTCTTAATATAAAGAAAACAGTAACAACTATGACCTGTATGAATTTGATGTTAAATTATATAAGTTCCAAAAACTCACTGTAATATATATCACTAAGGTAATTTCTGTTTTTTATCGTTCCTACACAATACAAATAATAAAAATTTATATAATATTTCAATAATTTCAATAATCATTAACTTTTTTTATTTAATGTTAATTTTTTAACGCTTATATTTTTTTTATTACGTTGAGAAAAAGGCCACAGCTTACATGTAGCATTTTTCTGATATGTAAAGGCGTTTCTTATTTTAAAATATCTTGATTTCGAGAATTAGATTCTTGAGAAACGGAAAATAATATCTGTTTCGAATTTTCAGAAAATAAATAATCTATATTACTAAAATCTTTTGTTTCTCTGTCTGGCGCAATTTTCTTTGAGAATGGAAATAATTTTTACAATGATATGTCCGCGACGGGAATCGAACCTGCAACCTTCTAATCCGAAGTCAGACGTTTTATCCATTAGGCCACGTGGACTACAACTCACTTCGTATTGTTTTTTGATATTTTTCCTTCCCCTTCCCCCCATCAATAATGAATATATTCAACCTTTTTTTTTTAATCTAAAGATTGTTTAATAATTTCCGATCCGTCTATTTATTTGTAATTATAAAATGACAATTAGAACTAAAATTGCCGAAAACGTTGCAATATTTTAAATAATATTCTTACTTAACCAAATTCTATGGGATATAGAAAAACAAGCGCTTGTACACGGGGGATGGCCTTGTTTATAAAGAAAATAATATTACAGTCCCTAAATGTTTCAGAAGCGCTTAAGAAAATCTACAAATTATTTATGTTTATGTAGCTCAATTAGAAGAAGGCTTTGAAATCTCATAGTATATGGAAAGATAAGCAGATTTCCTTAGAATATACTTAGAAGATTTTTAAGGGTCTTGAATTAACGATGAACAGATGCTTACTTTGTTTTAATTGTTTTTAGAGAAAATATTATTTTCTTCGCACAAAATTTATAAGTTGAAGATGCTACGTATTTTTATTTTAAGAAGATGGATCTAATACTGAAAGTCATAAAATCGTCAATGTTTACATTTGTAATACCAGTAATTTAGCAGCTCTTTCTACTTAACTAAGTTTTGTAGAATGTGTGTTTTTTATTTTAGTTTAATTCTTGGAGGTTTCACATTTCTGCCGATTAAGTTTTGTTAGTTTAGCAACATATCAAAACGACATTATGAAATATTCAAACCATGTTTTTAATTAATTTTGGCAGAAAAATTTACAGTTTTTTCAATGATAATAGTGTGTCAAGTAAAGAAGAAAGAGAACTTTGTTTTAGCAATAATTCAACTCATTCTTTTTTTTTAAGTTAATCTTTAGAGTTTTAACCCTACCAATATATCAATGTCGTAGGGATATTTCTTGCTAGATTTAAGACGCTATAAAATGCCTAAGTTTGGATTACAACGGATTCTTTCGAGCAAAGTAAACTTCTAATAAATTTCGATAATGACAAATTACTGATATTAGAGAGAGTCTCATCCTTGCAATATGGGACTGCCATAAAAGGCTATCCTCCAATTACGTTTTGGCGCAACCCGCTGTTTTGTTGCCGATGCCATCGGTGCAAAGGCTTTCCCGACGAGATATATGACCCGCGACCAGCATCGAGATGAGAGTGGTATCAGTAGTTCGGAACTCTGTCACGTCGGCGTCGGTTCTTTCCAGGTGAACAGTATTACCATTTGGCGCGACTTGGCAGTGCTGGTGTAAGCAGTTTCCTGGCCTACGATCGTTGGCGTGGCCGAGTATTCCGTATTATGCCGGAACCTTTTACGAAGGCAGATCTACTTAAGGCGTCTCTGCCTGCCTCTAATATAGCCTAGAGGACACGGAATTTCCTGCACGATTACGGGATTTGGAAAAGATCAGAAGAAGCAGACTGGCTTCTAATTGTTTATGTAAGGAGTTGAGCAGTGGACACTGTTTTGGCATTGCAACATGATTGCCTAGAAGCAATTAGGTCTTGTTCCATCCAAGCTTACAACCAAACAATTCGACACATGACCGATCGATTCGACCCAACTTATTCAAATCCTATTATATTTAAAAAGTTTAAAGACAATATACTTTTTTTTAAAAATGTATCAAATTATAGAACTTTATTTGAAAGTACATCAAGATTTAACATCTCTAATTTTTAAATCTAAGTAATAAAAGTAATTAATAAAAAAATTAATGAAAATATCACTACTAAAAATATCTCCACAAAATGTTGATTATAGAAACATTACAATAAAAATGTACTAGACCAAGTCAGCTATCGTTCACACATTGGTAAAAAAAATGTTCCTTCCAATGGGAAAACTGTCGCAGTTAACTTTATGAAAAACTATTGTATTAGATATGTAATATCAAAAATTAACAAACATAACTAGGAAATATCACGTTTTGTTGTATTAACCTTTTTAACTACGAGGTAAATAAACAATTTCAAATTTTATTAAGAATGAATTATAATTTTTTTTCTTTCAAAAATTGAATTTTAGGTATCAAACTTACGCTCAAGAACCAGCTGAAACCGAAGAAAAATTTAATTGACTACACCCAATATTATTAAGTATTAATATTACTTAAGATTAAGAGAGCTACCATTAGTCTAAGTACTAATAGAAGAAACTTTTCAATTGAATGTATTAAAATGAAAATAATTAAATAATAAAACAATTAAAATTATAGAACTTTCCTCATGTAAAATCTGAATTAGAAGCACCTTCGAAACTTAACAAGAATTTCAGTTCGGTCTAACAATTAAATAAAATTTAAATTATGTAGTAGCCTGAATTAGACTAGTTATTGAATTTTGTACAATTGTAAAGCCGGAGTGAATTTATCATTTCTTAAAAGTTTTGTCTAGGCGTTAATACGGAGTTAATATTAATTTCAAATGAAAACTTGAAAATATTATAGAAATCAGGAATATTTGTTTGCATACCATTTGACTACAAGAAAACGTTTGATTAAGAGGCAGAAAAGCCAGATATATTCCAGATGTTCGAGGTTTTCTAAATATTTCTCAGTTTGAACTAAGACTCCATACACTCCATATCTTAGAATTTAAAATTGTTTTATTCAAATACTATGCGAATTTTCGGGACGAAATTGTAACGTCATCCCTTCTTCAAGCGAAAAATTAAAATATTCTTTGGAATAAATACAATAAAATAGTAATGAACATGAAACCAATTAAAAACAAGTTGAAGCAATAAATGCAATTGTTATTATAATGAAAGATCATACAAGTTCGCTTCATTATTTAAAACAATTTTGAAAAATAAATATTTAATAATATTTATTTCTCAGTTTGATTGAATTCTTCTTCTGTCAGATGTCAACAGATTATTTTTCTTTTCTGTGTGCGAACGTCGGACTGGCTCCCAACGTTTATCTGTTCCAACCGTGTTGATCGCAGGAAACTCAACTTGTGCCGTAGACTAGAATGAAACACTAGAGAGGTAAGGCGTTAAAATTCTGACTCCTACTGTTACGGTGTCTAATTACTGTGATGGACGGAAGACTGTATTCTAAGCAGATTCTTTACATAGTAGGAAATGGAGATTTGAACTTTCAGAAAATTTCAATGAAGTATGGAAAGTAATAATATAACATTAAATATTTTTATTCTGCAAGAAAAATGTTATTGATTTTAAGTGCTGCTGATTTTTTGTTTTGTTTTCTTTAATGAAGTGAATTCATACAAAAGATTTTTAAGTTCGAAAGCGAATAAGATTAAATAGGAAATTAGTTTCTAGAATTCATTTTCAAGGCGAACTGCAGTTGTAGTAATTTTTTTTGTAAAATTTTATAGATGAGCAGCAATCCTCTTATCCTTCAGGAAATTTGAGAGCAATCTCAACATTTAATATTCGCTTGTGTCCTGAAAATTGGTTTGTGATGAGATTCTGCTTAATCGTCAAACCAGAAAGATGATTTGCCTTCTGGAGAAATGTAGTTTTCTAGGAAATGTGAGCAGATTCGGGGCGGACTCAGTGTTGCCGCCCAATCGCGTTCTATCGCCGGCACAGAATGGCATCCTCGTGGCCATTGATTCAGTTTCAAGACTTTCCAGATAGGCAGCGGGAGCTCGTCAGTCTTTCAGTCTAGAAATGAATGACAATTTTATTCGGTACATCACTTCAATGGAAATGAATGTGTATTTTGATTTGTAACTTCATTGTACCAAAGCACACAATAAAAAAAAAGAAACCTTTAAAAGAGGAGACAATTTTGATGTCTGAATAAGACTCAATATAGATACACACACACACACACACACACACACACACACACAAGCGCGCACTGAATGAGAATTTGGAATGGTGACAAGTGAACCGTCATCCTGTTGTGACGACTAGATACTACCGTTTTCTGATCCTCTAGCCATCTTCTGTCAGGGCGTCAGTAGCGAAGGAGATTAGTTATAACCTCGGTGCCAGCTCTATCTCTGTTGCCATTATCGGCAAAGCAGAAAACGATATCTTGGTGAGTACAGAGCGATAAGCAGCGTGTTCCAGCGTTGGAGGCCTTCGGTAGATAGACGTCAGCATGGAGCCAGATACCGAAGCGGCTCTCTGCTGAATTTCACCTCTATTCGAGATGTAAGACGTCTTCCAGTTGCGTCAGTGCTTGGCCTTGCTCCTATTCACGCAGACGAGTTTATTCTTGATGAATTTTAACGTACAGATAAAATATCAGTTAGCTAACACAAATGGTCTCTTGGCTTTATGTGCTTCAAGTTCACATTTCTTTCCTCTAATTGTGCTGTCAGGCTTGTAATGCATTTTTTTAAATGTCAGTTTTAGCTTCAAAAACTTCTTGTAATGCTCTTCTTTCCGTTTGCCCGTTCGAATAAAGCAACTTCACAAACTTCAGCTATTAAATTTTCATGAAATCTTGTATTAAGAGAATTTAATCATATTTTTAATTCCAATTTCGGGAAAATCCGATCGATGATTGATCAACTTTTTAATAGAATACTTTTTCATTTTAATTTTATTTTAACAATTTTAACAACCATGTTGTTGTTTTTTTATATGTACTGTACATAGCAACCCGCACAATTTTTAGAGGCTTCCCTGGTGACTGAGAAAATGATCTAGGAATTCACAGTCACGTGCCCATCGGGTGTGTTTGTGTCGCGAGAGGGTCTAGCAGTTGTTTTCTTTTAAAAATACGGATTTTAATTTTATAGAATTTCCTGTAATGATTAAAATATCGAATGCAATTTTCTCACAGAAAACGTTTCTTTTCACTGGGATCTACATTAGATTCAATGTATTGAAAAACTTTTATACTTTCAGCTTCGTTTAATTTCAAGTATAATGTTGTGTATTAATGTTTGTGGAAATGTTGAACATAAAATATAAACGACAACACACATTGAATTACATAGATTAAATTGTAATTTTTAAGCTTTTATATTCAGGTAAGTAACTTCTTAATATTGAAGCAGGTTACAATTTAGAATTAGTTTTTAATAGAAAAATGAGTTAGAAAATGAGCTTCCGTTCGTTTCATTCTCGTTTTGTTATTACAAAGTAACATTTTAAATCTATTTATAACATATTCAAACAGAAATAGAAATTAACAAATGCTACATTTAACTTTTAATTGATTTGTGATCGCCAATCGATTATCTATTAATGTGAGGTCAAATTATTGAAACTTTTATTAAAGAGAAGTCTGTCCACGTTTATGAAACTGCGACTACTCTTTTAGCTTATAAACTTTTCATTTATAAACTTAGTATTTATACGATCATTGACGGTGTACCTTTAAATTATAAGAAAATAATAATTATGCCTTAAGTTTGTATGAATGTAAGTTTCTGAAAGTCAATGTAATAAAAAGCATGCTGTGGGAGGGGAGGGGTTCTCGATAGGGGCTGGAGGCCTTGGGCATTTGGCCTGTCGACACGACCTCAATTAGATATGAGCGTGAATATACGATGGTCAGATAAAACGAACGAATAATTCTCCAACTAAAAAAGTATCATCAATGTTTAATGTTGTAAGTTTTTCAAGTGGTTCCACTTTAAATTTGATGAAAACCATCTAATAGTAATATAGAATTTGATGAGAATATAGTTTTACTTTAATGAAGATATATTGCTAAGTGTTAGAAGGCTCTGGATTTAACTGCTTTATTCATTGGGAGTTGTGCTAATTAGTTTATGAGAATTTTTGTCATTTTTCACTTTAGATGATTAAAAAAAAAAGCGTTGCGTTGTTATTCCACATTCTGTCGTATGACTTTTCACGCCTATAGCTCCCCAGTGCATAGAAGTTGCTTCATTAGCTTGAAAGGGTTTGAAACGCAAAGCTTTTGAAAGTTGAGACATGTTTTTCCTTGGAATATTGAGGTGAATTATTTCTTTCTTAGAAAATTTTGTCTCCACTTAGGCAAGGGAGGAAGGACTTTTCCCTTAAGTGATGGTAAAATGATTTTTAAAGGCTCAATATTGAGGAATAACTTCAAAATTCTTAAAATCTTCTGAAACTATCGCATTTTCGTACTTTTCCAACATGTACTTGTACATTTATAATAAATTACGGATGTTCCTTCAGTGGACTATTTAAGCATACATAATAATTAAGCACATTACAATTAAGTTTATTAAAGTTTAGTCTCATTTTATTATATGTTAGGGTTTTAGATATTTAAAGTTTAAAGTTTCCCGAAGAAACTCCTTTCTACAATTTTTGGACGATCCGGTTGGAAAAGCAAGATCGTTGCTTCTCGTTTTAATGCACAAAATTTCATTATTCTACTGAAACATTGCAGGAATATATATGTTGATCAAATGCTCAAATGTAAACCAAAACAGCCTGTTGACATGTTTACATGAAAGTCAAGTAATCAACAATCTACACCACAGGCCTTAAAGTGTTAGGTAGATGGTAAATTGTATCATAACGTATTTAGATTGATTCTTGGTGATTCTACAATTACACTGAAGCAATTCAATATGCTTAAAGTCTGCAAATCAATTCATTACAGTAAGATCTATATTCTTTCACAATTTCCCCCTGTTCATTCGCTATTTGTGCAGATTAATAATTAGAAGAGCACTAAGGATTTTGGCAGGATCTCGTTTCCATTCCCTGAGTCTTTGTTTATTAAAGCTATTCAACTTTTTAATTTTTTGCCATATAGTCTTGAAACAATAAAGAGTTAACACTTTTTTATATAGTTTCTTTCACGGAACAGTGAAGAATTTCTGTATGTGATGTAAGCTTTCGGAGCTGCATCTAGATGATGAGCTGTAGTACGATAAAATTGGAGTTGTATAAGGAAGCTTCGAATGTCTCTTAATTTCATTTTAAAAGATATTTTTATTCAGTTTATATCTTATTATAAAAAATTCTTGTTATAAAATATGGAGGGTTAAATAGCAACACTTCTTATATAATGAAGTAGCATATATTAACTTTTCTCGTATAACAGTTCATAGTTATTTACAGAAATTTTAAAAGAAAATACATAAAGAATAACAACAATAGCAAAAACAAAAGGTCTTGATTGTTTATGTGTAACTTTAAATGTTCATTTCTTGTGATGTATTGGAAAAACATTTACATAATAATATTTTTATATGTTTTGTTAGCTTTTAAGTTGAAACATAAAACAACAGATTATTTTTGGATAACCTGCGGCATTTATTTAGATCTCGATTTTGTAAATATTTTTATAAGTTACCTATTCCAATAATTTAATCGATTTATTTTAATTGCTCAATGTAATAAAAAGACAATGAAATTGAAAACATGTTTTTAAGGTTATATTGCTTAAGCTTTTGTTTCAGTCATTCAAGCTAAAAAAGAAATATTCCTCCGCTAATTAATGTATGACAAAGAATATTCCGGTATCTTTCTTCGCATTCAGAGTGAAAAATCATCAGTTTTCGCTTTAATTAACTAAGAGCTGAACAAGATAAATTGTATATGCAACTGAAATGCAATCTGTCTTCCATGCCTTTTATGGAGGCGTATTATTCATGTAAGATTATTCTCTGTTAATTAATGTCGTGCGGATTCCCTTGCGAATGTGCAGTTAAGAATAGGTATATCAGACAATGTGTTTTTTTTCCTGACTTAATCACATTTCTACGCTATGAGCAGACTTCAGCTTGATACCAGAGCCAGATGATTGCTGCTTATAAAACAAGACTTCCTACATACGCTAATTAAAACATGATTCCTTCTCATGTAGCCAATAATATTTCTGAAATCCTCCTCTGCTTATTCACGTTCGCAATATCTGTAGCGACGCAGCGATATAAAAGAACCTACTAATTGGGTTTAACTGATGAAACAGCAGATAATGAGCCTTTATTAGCCATCCATTAATAGTGGCATTTAATGTTCTTTTCATGAATTATTAAAACCACATTTTGAAGAGATTCCGAGAATGTAAACGCGAAGGTTTCCTGTGCATCAAAGATATACTTAATACATTAATTTTCCTTCCCTTCAGAAACAAAAGAGAAACCGTCGACTGTGATTTTTTTTCCCCCCAAAAAAATCCGAAACAGCTCTTATTATTTGCAAATTTGTTGATAACGTTAAAATAAAATTTTGATATCGAAGCAATTTATAAATTAAACATGGTTTGTAATGGTAAACATTGTTTCTGATTATGAACTGAACATTTATACTATGCACAGTAGCGTAGGCTGAGAAACAAGGAATATGTCATCGAATAAAGACGTCACTATCCTTGGCTAGAAGAGACAAAATTAACTTCCAAGCTTATTATCGCGTTTGGTTGTCGATTGAAAAGATATGACCTGTTTTCTATTTCTTTTGGTTGGAACATAATTTATTTTTCTTATTTTGGCCATGGGGTAATACAACCTAGCCACGTCACGGTCTTAACCGCCAATTAAGGCAATGTGATATTTAAAAATTGTAGTGAATTTTAGGCAAAAAAGAAGCCAGTTTCTGAAAATAATGATTTTTCAATTTTTCAACAGTAATGTTCACTTTTCTGACAGAGTAGTAGCTGGGTTTCTGTCTCACGTTAGAATGTTTACTTGTCATTCGATATTTAACTTTTGTATTTCTTAATATAAATCTTAACTTTGCTTCTAGTCAAATTGAAATTCAATTCTGAAGTTAGATTTTTATGTTACAACATACATGTTACAGGATACAAATTTCAAAGCCAATTTACTTAACTTACATAAATTCACAATAATCACTAATTCGTCTTGCTCTTCTTGATTCTTTTTTAAAATCTGTTTTT
Source organism: Thereuonema tuberculata (assembly GCA_023159025.1). Lineage (NCBI taxonomy): Eukaryota > Metazoa > Arthropoda > Chilopoda > Scutigeromorpha > Scutigeridae > Thereuonema > Thereuonema tuberculata. The sequence continues at coordinate 33,298,960 of JAFIDM010005346.1, read as the reverse complement.
TTTTTGTTCTGAAAATAAATCTATTGGCTTCGACCTTCTTTCACTAATTCACTTTACTGTAATAACTTATGGAATACTAAGAAAATGCTATATGTAGCTTTCTTTCTACATCTATTGCTTTTCATTAATAATTCTTTTTCAAGTTCAGTTTCTCCATTAACAAGCATCAATTAAGCATTTCATCAAAATTGCAATTTCCCAACGGATGGGACCAGAATTTTGTGAGCTCCAATTAAACTCAGATTTTAGGAATCCTAAATAATAAAATACAGAAAACTTTGAATCTAATCTAGCCTAATCATTTTAAGCAGTTTTGTCCATCTTCTTGCGAACATTTCTTTGTCCTAATTATTCAGATTGAGATCAATAGCTAACACTAGAACTTTAGATATTCTATTGGAAAAATAGTTTTGATTGACATCAAATTTAACAAAAAAAAATGGCATAAATAAATAAACCTAAACAGAAACAGTTTACGAAGTAAAGGCAAGTAAAGGCCATCAATGAAAATAGAAGATACGAAAAATATAAACAGGAGAAGTAAAAATTATACAAAGCCTTATAAAATTGATGCAATTTTGTTACTCTAAAAACTCCTGTGGAACGCACTGTAGAAAATAGTGTGTAATGAAGTTATACTAACAAAAAAATATCTCAGCCTTACGTTTTACAATTGTAATCAGAAAAAATATTTACTGAAATGTAAATAAATGAAATTGAAATAAGAAATTAACTTTGAATTGAATTCTAGTTCTTACCTTGCAGCTATTGTGGAAGTTGTTTTAATGTAATGATTTTGCTATTAATTTTATTTTAAACACGATAAACTTCCATATATTTATTGTAATTTGTAGTAGTAATTATTGCATTCTGGTTGTCTATTTTTTTTCAGACTTTGAGTCAATTAGATATAGATAACTTGCCTGAAAATGGCAACATTTTAAAGTTCTGTTGAGTTGAGCACAAAATTAGGAGAAAAGTAAGAGATTTTTTTAATTTAATCATTGTTATAACACACCACAAACCGATTTTGACTAATTTTATTTAGCAAAGGATGTGGGAGCTGAAATTGTCTATATTAGATCAAATCATCAATGCTTTTTTTAAAATTTATAAACTTCTTCATTAGAAAATTTTGTGTTACGTTGATAAATCACGTAACAGTAATTAAATGTTGAACAGTAATTTATTATGAGTGTTGATTTTAATCTTCTCCTTCATAGGAGTAGAAGAGTCACTTTAGGTGGGTGACCTTATAGATGTCCATGAGACCTTTGCGTCTGACCAATCCTGCTTAGCATTTAATGCTCTTACTGCAGGATTTCTAGCCTCTTCCAGATACGTTCAATGATATGAACATATAGTCAATAAACTTACTGATCTGGAAAAAAAGAAGACAAAAGATAGCAACGAGGAGAATATTAAGACTGAACATCAATATCCTTTTTTCAGAAGATCTTCTATTCTCAAATTGTATTTTTTGTTTTATGAGAATTTTGTTATTTTAAATTAATTGAAGGCTCATTTACCCAAAGCTTTCTAATTATTAGTTAATATTAATATATTTCAATATATTCTATATATTATATAATATTAGTTATCTATTACATGCAATCATTTAGTATTCTAATTTTAATTTCTCAATTGAATTCATTCTAATATATTCTTTATAATGTTATAAATCTCTCTGATAAAGTAAGATTTCTCTACACCGTTATCAGATTATCATATGTAATTAAAATTGTTCTTCAGCAATTTTCCTTCATTATAATTGTTTAGAAAATTAAAATAGTAATTCTTAAGATTGTTGGGTTAAAACTAAAAAAAAACACTCTTAATATAACTATCATTTAGAAAGACTTGCACACTATTTAACGAGTATTTAGGTAAAATGCTTAAACCATGGAATTCAATAAATTTGTAATGTGTTTCTTACTAAATAAAAATTTAAAAACAATTCTGGTAGTTTAGAATTAAATGGAAAGAAAAAAATGGACAATTAACAAATTGCTAACAAAACACAAACAACACAAACATCAGAGAGACATTTTCCTTTGACACGTAAGGGCATTCTATGGGATAAACATCGTACATCATCATTACATAAAGTAAATAACTCTTGGGGAGAAAGGTAACACACCATTTGATCTTCATAACACGAAGAAGTCTTGTCCCAATATATCACATACCAACAAAGAACAATGGCAGTAACGGATCTATAAAGCTTTGCATCTAGACATCCTAATGAGATTAACCAAGAACATGTCAACAAAGAAGAATCTGGCGAGTCATGAAAACCACAATGTATACACGGTTTATGATTGTTACAGGTTTAACGGATGTTAAAAATTATGGAAGTAATAGGGAAAGTTTCAGCAAAAGAAATACGAAGAAAATGAAGTTTAAATTTATTAAGTTAATTACAAATCTCTAAAAACAAACAGATGATAGTGATAGCTATTAAACTTTATACATACATTGAAAAATATCGTAAACGTTTTTAAAAGAGAACCTTATTCTTGGCTAATCTTTAAAGGCTCATTTGAAGAAAAATCCTACAGTAAGACACTTTTATTTCTTTTGCAATGAATTATTCTGAGATATCACTATTCCATTTATATGATTTACATGTTTTTTTTTTTACTTGACAACACACTGGATACACCTCAGTTATAATAAAGATTATTTTCTGTAATTATGTTATTTGGTGAAGTAAAATTATTTAATTAACATAAATGTAATAAGGTCTTTATTATAGATTATGTAATCAAGATTACATTTCTTTTGAGTTTACCATATTTAAATTTTTTTTACATAAATCGGTAAAGAAATAAATTATTCTGATTTTATAAGAAAATGAAATTCTTTAACGATTTGCTGCATTCCAGAACTGCAATTTTCTTTTTTCTTTTAATATAACACTTTTAATATAAGCAGAATCAATGTTTCCTCTGAAAGGAAAAATAATTAATGCTTCAAAAAAGTAAAAAAAACTTATTTAATTAGACAGCACTTTCACGAGACTGTACATTTCTAACATTTTCTGAAGATTATAAAAAGTTAGATGGACGTGTAATTGGTTTTTATTACTGCTGAGTTTATATAAAAAGATGAAAAAGTAAAAAGAATACTTCGGAATGATTTACCTTTTTTTTCCCCTTAAGTCTTCAAAGACAGAACAAGAAAGAAGAAAAAAAGTGTATGAAAGGAAAGAAATTCTCCATCGAAATTTTAAAACTTTCCTGAAATGGAGGACGTAGAGGCGAAATGAATGGATTTCCAATGCCGCTTTGTGGCTGGGAAAAACGGCTCCAATATTCCGCATTATAGTTCGCTTATAGAGAACTGTAGATTCATTCAGCGCTGATTAAATCACGGCTATGATATCTCATTGAGAAACTCCGCTCTTCACAGAAGCGAAGGAATAATAAAAGAAAAACCTTCGGCGACAGTGGAAACTGCTCCTTTCTGTTAGTAAAAACTTCTGCTATATTATCACTTTCTTCTTTTCGATTACAACGCCGTAGATACTGAAACTTAATAGGAGATTTAAAGTTCTCCTAATAAGCTGTGGGCTTAAATGCCTACCCTGAATTCATTACGTAATCTGATATTTTCCCGTAGGTCATAAAAGTGAATTTTGAAACATTGAAAAGCTAAGATTGTAGGAATATCAGACAACGATTTTTTTCAACGAAGTTACCAAATTTAGACAAAAAAAACTGTCCAGTTGCTGGTTTCATGAAATGCACGTACCATTTTGTTCTACTAAATAATCAAATACGTTAGCAAAAAATAAAAATTCCGATATAAAACAAATAAAAACATTAAATAAAAGAACGTCCTCAACAATGTTTTAGAAACAAAAGAAATTTCTGTTAGGTTTCAAAATTTACTTTTTAATTCATCATTTTCAACGAATAAAGATGAAAAAATACAATAAAAAAGTTTGTTTTTCTTAATTAATAATATATTTCCTTAATTTTTTATTTAATTTCATATTAATAGATATTTGAGGAAGTTGATTTCCAGAAACCTTCTTTTAAAAGGTTAATTTGCTATGTTTTAAAGATACATATATTTTAAATTTTAAACATTCGACTTGATGACGGTTTTATTTGATGCTTAACCTACTTATGATTTGGTTTCATATAACAATCGCCAATTGCAGAATTAAGCGTTAATTAATAATAACGTTTTAATTTATTCTAGTTTTTAATAATGAGCTTTATTTCCCATTTTTGGACAATCAATTATAAATATTGTGGGTAATCTAAGATATTTGTAATAAAAACAGTTAACAAAAAATAATGACTCACTTAAATGTGATCAAATTTAATATTTTAACAAAGAGAGCAATGATGAAAAACCCAATCCACAAGCAAAAATTATAACTTTTAAAATTATATCTAGAATAAAATTTTAAATTAAAAAGCTTTACATTTCAGCTTCATCATAAATTGTTGTAGATACTTTTTGAATAGTCAACGGAACTTTATAAAACTATAAATAAAAATTTATCTTTTTACAACCCTTTTATTTTAACCATTTTCTACGTTCTACCGATTAATTCAGAAAATTTATTTTAGAATGATTTCAAACGTTTTGCGAAGAAGTGATATTAATAGAGCTTTGGAGCTTGAGATTTCATGCAAGGACCCCACCGCTGTAAAAACGAATCACCCATCATAAATCGCGCGCTGCGTTTTTATTAAAATGTAAATTTAAAAGAAACTTTTGTACTGCACTTGGGTTTCTGGGACATTAGCCTTCCCTCAGAAACAATGGTCCGTTTCTGCTTTTTTTCTGTGTGTGAAACCTAATCTAAACACCGTAACCGTAAAGAAAAAGGCAGAAGAGAAGCGGAGTTTCAGTTGTGTTTCAATTTACTCGAGATGGCAAACCCAGTAGAGAGGAAGCAGTCCTAATGCAACTAACTGTTGTAATAAGGGCAGAAGATTTTTGGTCCAAGAATAATGGAATTATAAAGCACAGAAATAACGTGAAACCAGCTTGAATTTATGTCGTGGGGAATGTTTTATCCTTAGATGCATTAAGGATAAAAACCTGCTTCTGTAAATCTAGAAGAAAATAGTTTCGTTAACTTTTCCAGAGCATTGGTTCTGACAGCGTAAAATAATCTGATAATTACTTACCACTAAGAAATTTATTGCTAAAAAGAAACTTTAAGCTAATCAGTTTTATTTCCCTAATTGGTATCTGTAACTGAATGTTTGCAAATCTAATTCATATACGGGAAAGTTCTATTAGTGCTATTTTTCTTGTTGGAATAAACATGAAAAAGAATTATTGATCAAAACATTAAAATTCAGACAGAATTTCGGTATTTTAAATGTTTTTCTTCTTAATAATAGAAATGATATCAGACATCTTCTTGAAAACTAAGCAATAACTTTTGTTTCCTAATAGAAAAAGAGAATATATTAGGAGAATATTAAAAGTGTAAGGCTCTCTTCTTAAAAAACAGCGAAATATGAAGAATCACAATAACGAGTTAATGTCGGTTTTATTAATAATGAAGATCTTCAAAGCTTTCCTGGACTAAAGCAGAATATACAACTAATTTACAAAGCACAGGTAAATGAGTTGCAATTGATAATGTGCATTTTTAATAATGCTTCATACAATTCCATTAAGTAAAAGAGATTTACTTGTCTTAGTTATTGCGCTGATCACGTAAACGCAATAATGCATTTTATATCTAATAAACTGTTATAAATAAAAAACAATTGCAATATTACTATTGCTGAATATTACAATGGTATTTGTACAATGAATTTTACGAAGTCGTCATTGAGTGTTTTTTCAATCTGCAGTACTCTACATCACCTTTAGAAACTCGCTAATGTTAGACTGTCTTCAAAATACCGGGAAATGTAAAGGAAAGTTTTTTTTAATACATCATGTATTGCTCATAATAACGTGATCGTACAACATTCAGGTTACTTTTAAATATTTATTATTTATCAATTTACACACTAAGTAATACTATTTTTTTTTTAACTTAATATTTAATTTTAAATAAAATGCCAATCCTTGCTTACGACTCAAAACAAAATAAAAAACAAAATCCTAAATTACAAATTTTTCTCATATTTGTTGGATTAGTATTTATTCCATTGATACTGATTATAGCCTTATGTCTTAACTTCATCGTTAAAATTGTATGTAGTTAATTAAAAGTGGTGAATGGACTATACACACTTACAGATGAATTTTTCAAGTAAGATTAATTTTTATTCAATGAAGAAAAAAACAAAAACCTTATTTTATAACTGTGCTTATAGAAGCCCTATCATTTTCTTCACCTTCTAATTTATTTATGTTTAGTTTCAGCGATTTATATCTTTTTCTTCTCTTCCGTGCTAACTGAAGTTTTATTTCAAACCCCGAACTGAAAAGTTAGAAGAATTTCTGAATCTATGTTCTCTTGAGAGGAAAGTCAGAACAGTTTTGTGGCCTATCTGAAAAGTGAGTTGGGGAAAAGTTGCTTAGGATCTTCCGGCATCCAGTGTTTTTTGGCAATGATATTTTATTCATGCAGAAAAGGAAGAAAGAAGAAGCTACTTCATTGATGGAATCTAGGGTGAATCCAGTGATGGAAAAACGAGGAATGAACTGAAGCCAAGTTGCCAAAGTATTAGAGGTGGAAGAAGGCAAATTCAACCAGGAAGAAAAAGAAGAGAAAAGAAAGGAGAAGGGTAATTATCACAAGAAGAAATAAAGGAATCGAAATTGACATGCACGAGAATAATTGGTAATAGAATAAAAATAAAATAATATAAAAATAAGCATTAAGAATAAAAAAGCAAAAAAGGAGTACAAATTTAGATAATTTGCAAGGCATATTTTAAAATGTTTAAAACTGGAAACTGGAATTTCAGGTTAAATAAAAAATAATCTTTAGAATTTTATTAAATGTTATTAATAATTTTAAATATATTTTTAAAAAAATTCCTGCATATAAAATTTTTTATATATTAAAAAGGTTTCATTTTTCAAGTCCCTGAATGCGAAAATTAACTGTTCCAGAAATTTCGAAGACTATTAGATCAAGTGTACATAAAACGCAAGTGAAATAATAACATATGAATATTATCCACACAATAAAGATTTAAGATATTTAAAAAAAATGTTGTAAGACCAGCATATGTTAGATAGGTTTAGGAATTCAATTAAATGTAAAATATTAATTCAAATAACATATATTTTTTATTGTAAATTTAGGTATCTGCTTACTTTTATTAAATTAAAGACTGCTTAATTTGAAGTATCAATGTAAATAGTCATTCCAAAGATCTGTAACTGTTGAGTTAATTTTGGTTAAAAGTACATTAAAAAGTGAAAAACATTTTAACATTAATTTGGTAAATTATTGCTGAAAGTAGACACTGAAATTTAGCAAGCAATGAATTTACAAAATATTCATAAAGATCATCATAAATAAAAAAATAATATCAAGTGAGTAATAAACAATTTATATAGAAATAAACATGTTAACATGTTTCAGATCGGTAGTAATGCATTTTCGATGAGCAAAGCGTAAAATCTTTTTATGTTTTGCTCTATTAAAATGGATCACTAGCGATCGGAAACATGTAGTGTTTATTGCAATATAAAATCTTATCATTTCATATTGCTCTTTATTTATATTATACTCTGTGTTTCTTCCAGTATTTGAAACATTGTCTTGAATTCTAGGGCTACTTAACAAAATAAGGTCTTTACTTTCAAAACTGCTATAATTAAAATAAATCTTTAGGTTTATTAAAAATTAACTTTTATTTGGAGAATCTAAGGATCTGAAACTTTGTTAGGAGGATCAAAATTAAAAATATATTAATAGAAGATTTTTAAATTATAAATACGTATTTACCCTCAAATTCCAACTTAAACTTCGTTTTATATTGCATTCTGTTTGTCTAAGTCTCAGTAATCACATTGATCGTTGCTTAGCAATTATTACCACAAAGATTAAAATCGAATGAAATAGAGATACCAGAGTTTCAGCGAATTAAATTATAGAAATGAGTAAGACTAAATTATGAACAGCAATAGGATGAGGCAAGCCTCTAATTCAAAACAAGTCAGCTTCTGAGAACTGTAGCTCTCTAGAGAAATGCTTACAAACACTATTGAATTCATTGCATAAACTTAATGACCACTAACCAATATTAATTCAGCAATTGAATGCTATAAGTAAGTACCTGCACATCTTATTTCGTTAAGTTAATTTATTGTGTATTATAACACACTCTTTCACATAACATATCAGGACATTCGATCTTTTTTATCTTGTAAATTAGATCAGAATAGGTGAATTAAAACCTTCATTAAAGAAGCAAAGTCCAACTACGAACCCAAGTCCAATTTAACATAAACTGAAACTAAATGAATTTAAATAAGGGAAAAATAATGTTTGGAAACCTCATACCGTTTTATTTCAACTTGAATTTTTCTTTATCATGCATAAGCAACGACAAGAGTAATAAAAGACGTTTATATTTGCATAAGAATTAAAGTTATTAGCTGAATAGCAGTGCCAAAGCACCGTAAAAGAGTCATATTTAGAGATTTTTTTTCTCTCTCGTCGTCGCCAAAAACGGTTATTCTGAGGAATGATATTCCATATAATTTTGCCGTCTTCCTCACGACTTTTTTTTTTGTTTCCGGCACTCAAATATTATTATGCTACCCATCTACCTTCTTTATCATTTCATCGGCTTCAATAACAGTGTAACTCACTCTGTTTCTATTTCGCCGAACCTCGGTGACCCAAACTCTCATGGGTTACTACGCCTTCTAATGGCCTGTGTTTTTCCTCGCCCATGCCGAGGGCCGCTTCCTTTCTTACAGTTTTCTTTATTCCGGATGCGGGCTCTGATTGATATACTTTTGTTGCGCTACTTGGCGGAATCTCATGAAAGAGGAATTCTGTTCGGAATGCACGAGTATCCATTAATAGATTTCATTCAGCAACGCCAGACCTCTACGCGCCATCCCTACATTCATTTCGTATTCGCCATTGTCATCTCTTCATTTTCCTCTCGTTGTACAAGGAAGCTATTTTGCATTCACATAGTGGTATTCAAAACACATTCTCGGGTAGAATAAGATTTAAACGAACGTTCTGTCTGGGTAAGAATAAGGTGTGATGGCTAAACAGAGACACTTTTTTTTCCGTTTCTTGCTCCCTTTCACTGGAGCTTTGGCTGCAGCAGTGCCGAAGACCAGCCATAACCATAAGAGCTCGCAACTTAGCGGCGAATCCTTCGTGGTCGACGAAATTGCAAGGTTTTCCACAAGAACGTGGAAAGAATGGTCTTTGACCAATGGACAGATTTGATTGGTTTTGGCATTTAGATCCTCCAGAAGATCTAAAAAGCAGGAGAGCCTAAAGAACGATCGTATTTTCGAACAGCAACATTACCACCCTAATAGAGAGAGAGGGAGAGACAGAGAGAAAGAGAGGCTTGCCAAAGCAAACATAGGTCTTTCATCATGAAGATGGTATTCTCACAGCTGATAGGTTTTCAACCTAATTTGTTTTCAATCTACAGCTCAAGTGCGCCTAAAACCTATGGGATCGAGCTACGTCGAAATTTAAAAGAGATCTCTTACAAATGCTTTCCATAGCTTAAGAGTTTTATTATGAATCTGTGTTACCGCACCCTCCTACACTACGGGAAATTAAAATCTGTTTACTTATTTCTTAGTTTTCACTTCAAAAGTTCCTCAAACAATGATTCCTTATCAGAAATTTAAGGCCAAACAAAAGTATAAACAAAACCGCACTTTCCAAAAATTATGCTTCGAAAGTTTCGAAGGTCGCTGTAAACAAATTTATTTTTAAATTACGAAATTTTTAATGTTAAATTCAAAGATTTGTGAAGAAATAACAATGCAATGTCACAGCAGTGATATGAAAAACAAAAGCATTTGAGGTGGTGCGTTCACAATTGGTCTCCTGGGTAATAAGAAAAAAAGATCGAGAATGACGGATGTGATGTTATCCACACGAAAAAGATATGACTGTATTTTTATAGGAAAAAAAACTTATAATAACTGGGGGAGTTATAAAAAAAAACGGAACAGAAAATAAATAGTAGTTCCAACCACAAAAGATTGAATCTATAATAATGAATAATAGTTCTTGTGGAAAAAACCGAGATTTAAGCAAGATATTCATTAAGGTTAGAGAGGTATCTGGATATGAGAAAGTCACGTAACGTTGTCAGTGAAAGCAAAGATTACTAAGGAAATAGTAAGTAAGTGTTAAGAACAATTATATCGTAACACCTGCTGTGACAAGAAACGTTAACGATGACGTTTTTCATAAGAAGGTATAAAATACTGTTCGTTTTCAAAAGCGAGAACTACGACTCACAGATGATTCTACTCCGCAAAGGGGTGATACGCTGAGATGAGCACTTTCCTAAGACCTGTTTTTCTTTTAGTACCTGTTATTTTTGCAATAGTATTTATTCTCTCCATAATTCTTTCCCGAAAAGTGCAAATAGAACGCAACTACTAATAAACTAACACTGATAAAAAGTAAACATCACGTCTTTGTTTATCCTCGCCCCTATTTTGAAGAAATCGATGGAGACCTGACGCATGCGCAAAAGCGTTGAAGGATCTCTTAAACAAACCCAAACAGTAATCCTTTACGGATACCAAAATTGATTAAAAACTATCATGCGAATTAAGATACATCTTCAATAATACATAAGTTACTTTCTATAGTCTCCCTAGTTGGTTACAATCGTGTACAAAACCAATCGTTTATCTATTGGAAACGTTTAAAATATTTTCATAAGAAGAGAAGTGTGCAGTAAATGCTAAACATACCCTATGGTTATATAAAACACCTTCATAATACAGGAATAGAGATCATAACACATTGCCTTAAGAATACACACCGTATAATTCTTAATGTAATATATTTGAATTAGTCTATATATATATTCTACTTTTATATGTCTATTGATGAAACATTGTATAGAAAATGTTTGTGTGAATGAAGAACGTCCCCTTATGACATAGGAGCTCACTAAGAAAGGCTTTTTAGAAATACCGCCCCTCAAGGAAGTAAACGCAGGGGAGGGGGGAGTTTCTTGAAGGTTATTCATATTTCGAAAACGGTTTGAGCTAGAAACACGAAATTGACATGAGTGTTCGTTGTCAAAATCAAAAAGATACTTATTCGACGAATTTTCAATATTGGCGTTCTAACAGGTGAAAACGGGAGGAGGAGGCAACTTTCTTGAAAGCACCACAAATGAATCTCGTGGCGACAATTGGAACTAAAATACTGTTGTGCGTAATAATGCCACACATTAACTGTGGAGGCAAAAACTGTAAACGAAGGGTGGTGAGGGGATGAGCAAGCATTGTTGAAGGATACTTCCACTGGTCTTTTCGGGATAGATATAGATTTGTAATGATCACATGGTTTTTACGAACTGGGGAAGGTTTGAAGTGATAGGGTGCTGTGGAGAAGGGGAGAAAGGAATGGGAAATATTATATTCACCGATCTCGTGTTCCAAAATTCAAATATAATAATACTTTGTGCCTATCGGGTGATTTTTGTATCAACTGCGAAAATTTCGAAGTAATCACACAATTTCAATTTCTTTCTCATCCACATCATTGTACTCCGTACGAAGAAAGGAGCTTTTGCCATTTATCTTATAAAAACAATATCATCTTATTATTATAAATGCATAAAAGATTGAAATTATATAAAATAATATAAAATGCTTATAAAAAAATAGAAAATTACTTTAAAAAAAATAATTTATTTTCCAAACATATTTATTTCTCTATTTCTTGTAATATATTATTGTTATTTTTATTTTATTAGTACGTTCATGTTATTTTTTTTTCATCTAACGTGTTTTATGTTACGTTTGTTAAGTATATAATAATTAGCCGAGTACCGTCGCTTCGCTCCGGAACCTTTGCATATATAGCATTAAGAAATTTTTTTTTATTTATTTAGCAAATTAATATTGAGATCGGAGAATATACGACTTCCCAACCCGTTGTGGCCTTCTCCGCATGTATCCATATCTTGCTTATTTATGAAAATATGATCTATATTTGTTTTCGTATTTCCATGAATTGTACAGTTGTTTCTTGTTGTTCCGTTAAGACAATTTTTTGAAACCATTATTGCATATAAGTTTTCTCACAATAGCCAAAATGAAATTTTGCATGTATCTTGCAAACGCAGAAACGTTTGTGAATGACTGATATATCGTTCGATAGAACTTTCAAATACTAACATTTTCTCAATGGAATGTTCTCTTCCAACTTTTGTGCTTTTCGTTTAAATTGAGAAAAAGTCAAAATTTGACCCTTTAAAAGGCGACATCTTGGAAACCAAAAACTTTTTTCGAAAGATTTTTGTAGCATTTTGTTTGTCTTAAAAAGATCTACATTTTATCTATTTGTATGACCAATCTATCTCTTATAGTTTGGCCACTAAATTGAAAAAACCTAAAGTCTTATGACAGAAAGATAGACACAATAACGTTTTTGCATGTATTAATTTGTTAAATAAATAATACAAGTACACTGAAGCTTGGTTATAACGCGGTCGTTTATATCGCGAATTCGGATATAACGCGATTTGGTCTTGGACCCCTTCTATTTTGGAAAAGGTGCATAATTGTAAAATTGCAAAATTTACCGTTTCTTTCGCCTAAAATCAAATCAAAGGTGCAAATTAATATGCTTGTTTCCTTATTATTTACAGTAATTGAGACTCTATACCCAACCTAATGTCACGAAAATGCGTCAAATACAATATATTTTTTAAAAAATACTATAATCGCGGACTTTATCGTTTAACCAAAATGAATATCGAGATCTATTTTTCTGGGAATGACATCCAGTAAAGAAGCCCATGTAATCTCAATGACGTATGAATACCTAGATTTGATCCATGTGACTCGTCGTTTGTACAAGATGGCGGCGCCAAATCGATTTTGGCTAATATAGATCACCATCAAGGTGTTGAAAAGGTAATGATTTATCTATTTATAAATATAAAATTCTCTCACATAGCTCTGAATGATGTAGTTAATCGCAAAATGACCAATTTAAATCGATTTGGATTCGTGTGGGCGATAATAGGGTGCGATGTACGACATTTGACGTCGCGAAATAATGAGAGTTCGGTTATATCGCGGTTAGGCCTATATCGCGATCTTCGAAACCTTGAATCCGAAAGACCGCGTTATAACCGAGCTGCAGTCTATATGAATCGTCGAACCGGTACACTTTGCACTTACATCCTTTAGAGTACGGCTAGGAACAGAATTTCATAATACTGATGTAATACAAAGTATGTCGAAAGTGCATGTCTTTTCGTGTTTTATATCGTTTCGTTAAATAAATTTAGATTTCGTGATGAAATGTAAAAGGAGAGTTTAACTTTTAGATTACTTCAAAAGAAAGTCGAATATTAGGAAGTGTGTTTTCCATAGTTAATGTTTTTAATGGCCATTAAAGTTTGACTTGCTACATAGAAAGTTAGATAATTAATACACATTATTTAATGGAAGCCAACAAAATTTACTTTCTACATCTTAAAGTTACAGGACAGGTTATAATTTTTACGACCTAGAGAAGTTAGAAATTAGTAAGGTATCAATGCATAGATATCCTAGTTAAACTTTAAATTAACTTTTTTCAGTCAGTTAGTACTAAAATGCTAAATGTGAATTGTGAAATTCAAATGATAAATAGAATTTTTTTTAATGTTTATATTCTATTTACTGTATAATGCATTGTGCATGCTTAATTGTTCGATTAAGAACTTCGAATTTTGAATCTTTTTTTGGTAAAAATGAATACTGTAGATGATGCCAACAATGTAACCAAAAAAATAGATAATGCTTTTTTTTTTTCATTTTTTAGAAACTTTTTAGAGCTACATTTTTTTCCAACCACCAAAAGAAAGATGATTTTTTTTTGTTTGTTTCTTTCAGAGACTTATTTGTTTAGCTCGATTCCTGTGAAAAGGCTTCATTTGTTATTGATGAGTTCATTTTAACAAATGTTTACGTTCCGTCAACGTCTCGAATTCTAACAATGTTTGTCATTCATCCCGACAGCGTCTGTCATTACGGTAACAATGTTGAAATTTCGGCCTCACACAAGACTTGCCGTAACTCGTGGCCAAAATGGGTGGGGAGCCATCCATCTCAGAAAGAGGGGATGATGATGATGATGATGATGATGGTGGTGATGGGAATCGGCGAACATTCCATTCGAAAGAAGGAACGGAGGGAAGGAGGGAAATCCGTGACGCAATCCATCAGCTATAGTATAGCTCCTTCTTGGCATCCACATTCGTAGGACAGGCAATAAACCAATTCCAGGAAGATTAGGGGTAGTCATTGAGGGAGCCCGTGTGTCTCGGTTTGGCCTTCATTTTTTTTCCTTCTCTTCTTTCTTTTTTTTCTTCTCTTTGCGAGGAGACAGATTTGAATTACGTACATCAGATTCTGGTGTTGATTCATTCTGTCTTTCCTCCATTTTTGTTCCTTTTCTATCTGCTTGATGAATCGAGATTGATTTTGTCCTAAAATTGCGTCAAGACAAAGTTAAACAAATCTGTGAAATCCTCAAGCTGAAAAATATGGACAAACTTCAAGGCTAAATGTTGTTTTTAGGAAATTTGGACTTCATATTTGTCACATGAAATAAAATAATAGTCAACTAAAATTCACAAAAAAACTTTGTTTCAATAAATATTCCTTTCTTTATCTTGTGTGAAAAAATTGTGTGCACCCTTATTTCTTGGTAAATGGAGATAATTCATACGTCAGAATTGCGAATAATATACAAAATGAACAAAGAACATAACATCAGTGGAGGCGAAAAAAAAGCAGAACAAATACCTCAGACAAATGCTGTCAAATAATAAGTCAATGAGCTGTCAGACTATTTTAATGTGTAGCTGGCATTGTTATTCAATTTGTTAAGTGATATTCAACTTGTTATATATTGCTTGAAATAATTTGAAATTTCAATCTTTCAAATTTGTTCAATCAATGAATGCTTCATCATATTTCATATTCTATTATGAAACAAGACAACGCCAAAAATTTAGTCTACTATAATGGCAATCGATATAATACACATATAAAGCAAGAAATGGAAGTAATCGTTTTAAGATATGTATGAAAATCTTTAAACATATTCTCCAGGAAACTGTATTCGTTATACATTTACAACATTAGTAGTATTCAATTTTTATCAGTTTTGGCATGACCGAGTCGGCAAGATGTCGAATCCGGAGTCAAAGGTTCCAAGTTTGAACCCCGGTCGGGTCTGACCATTTTTCCATTTTATAGATTATTCTCAAACTTTCTAGATTATTCACAGTTTTTGTTATATCAAGTATTTATTCAATATAAGCCGACTGTTCAGGACAAGCAAGTAAGCTTCTAGCTTACAATACAGTTGCAGTTTCCAGAACTTCCGGTTCTTGTGTCACGCTCATTCACGTACCAATATTCTTGTACGAGAAAATCTAATTCCGTAGAAATACTTCAAAACTCAAAAGTAGGGACGTGAATGAGAAACTATGTACTTATATTCTAAGACTAAATACTGAAAAAAATCCCATTATAGAATGTGTACATAATTATACACATTTATATATAAAATATAGATATTTTAATGGGACAAATATTTATTAAACTATTACTTGTCTCGTAACTATTTTTTGTTACGTTTTCAAAGAGAATACTAATTTGGAAAATTAATAAAGGAAAGTATCAATATACCTATATTTTGAATCTTACATTTTAGTCTTCTGATACAAGTATCAGAAAGACTTATATTCCCGTTTTGAGGATAAGTATCATTAAAATCTCATTAAATTATCATTAACCACAACAATCGCAACAATTGCGTCTTTTGCATGCACAACAATCACATTTATAATGCAGCTCTACAACAATCACAACAATCACAATAAACGCAACAATTGCGCTTTTTGCATTCTCAATAATCACATTTATAATAATAAGGAAATTAAAGAAATATCAATGATATTTTCTTATCAGAAGTAGTTGTGAAGCATTGTGATTAGTTTACTAATCGCTTTCCCTACCTTGTTATCTTATGGAATTAAAACCATATTCATATTTCAAAACGCCTATGTCTTTTCTAATAAGCTTAATTACAACTTCATATTAACTTGTTTGTCTAGTATTACTTCAGTAAAAAGTAGATCAGCTTTAGGTAGGGAAGATGTGCTCTGATACCTTCTGAAACTCTATGTTTGGGCGAAGAAGTGTGAAAAAAAAAGGAAAAGAGGGAAGTATCGAGAGAAAACGAGTTCCTCTCTTTCGAGCTGAAAATTCAGCAAAGAGAAATGACAGCTAGGGTCAATAAAATCTTCTATATTGCGCGCGGAATCTCACCGTCCGTCTGTAAATTCAAATTCTCCGGGTAAAAATCAAATATAAATTATCTTTTCCCCGCCTGAATTGCCGGAGACTGACAATCTGTTTGCAAATATATTTTCCCACTTTCTAAGAAGGAAAATGCTGCTCATTACATTCGAAGCCAGATAATGCTGCGCCGTTTGCGATAAATACATCAACAAACTCATTTTACGACTACTGTAAAAAGAACTTTGTTTTGTGAGGTATCTAAGTTGTAACCTGAAATTTAATATCTCTTTTATGTGCAGTGTTAATAAATAGAAAAAGATAAAAAAGAATGAAAAAAAATCAACGAAAAAAAACTAGCCTTCAATTCTCCAAAGAATTATACATTCAATTGAAGGCAAACTCCTGGAGAATATTGAAATATCGCTGCTTCCTAAATGAAGTCCAGGCTTCCTTAAAATAGGCTTTAAATATTTAACGACCAGCTTTTATGATACAGACTTAAGGAAAAACAATCTCTCAAAAAATCTAAATGTAAAATATAGTTTTCGCTTCAAAGATTTCTGCCGGATTTTACGAGCATTAGAGGCTCAGAAATTTAACTCTGTTTTATTTATAAAAAAAAAAGGTGGTTAAAAAAAAAGTGGGAAACAGACGAAGAAAGAAATAGTGATTACAATTCCACGAACACTGTTAAGATTTGATGGAAATTTACTGCCTAAATCGATTTGATATGAGAGATCTGTCACACAGTGCAACGTAGTCGTTACGAGACTGATTGCATCAAGGCATTCTCCAGTTTCACGCGGTAATTTTACAGCTTCATTCTGATGATGGCAATTTACAGGACCCCAACGCTCATTTATATGCTTCGGTAACGGGGCTGACGACAGTACAGATTTTTGTGTATGCTAGCTTTCTTAACGGGGCGCTTATGGTCACCAATTCCAGGCATTGTAATTGGCCGAGACAAGATAAATGCTATCGCATTCTGCCCAAGCCCCGTTTCCACAAAAGACGAACTGCAGAGGCAGAAGAGTGGTGCCAAGAGAACGACAGTGACTGTCGCGTGCGTTTCGCTAAAGATCACATCTTTCTCAAAAACTCACACTTGGCATTTCTATTCCCAGGGACTGGCCCCGGTGACTTGCAACGCAACTCGTTCTTTTTCTTTATCTTGTTAGAGACGGAAAAAAACAAACATTCACATATGATAGGCCTTTCCCTGGTCTATCATACATTTCTTCTGCTCTTCTAGCATTGCTTTAGGGGAAAAAATCTAATAATAAATTATTACAGATACAGTTTGTCTTCACTTTTCTAATTTCAAGATTAATTTCAACAGATATTTCAAAATACTTTCAATATCTATATTTATATAAAACTTTGACTATGTAAATATACTATTTTGTATTATTTCAGAAAGATATGTTGTTTTTATTCCTGCATTATTCAAAGTAGCTCAACTTTTATCACTACTGAATTATAAAGAAATTTGACCATTCATTTTAACAAGCTGATATTATTATAAGTAAATATTAAAATAAAAAAATTTCCCTTATAAAATTTTTATTTAGCAGTAATTGTCTTAATCTTTCTTTATTTCACCGTTTTGCCGTTTTATTTAGCATCTTTGTTTTATTTAAATTATTCTCGGAAACTGAAAACTTATGTTAACATCAACACTAGAATTGTAGAAGTAAATAGGTAAAAAAAAATGGCTTAATTCTTAAAATAAAGATTTAGATACTTACAAAATGCATTACCAGCACGTTTATTATGTCTTAAGTGAAATGCATGTATTAATTACTAATGCGGTCTTTAAAGATTTATTTTCAAGAACTCTCAAGCAAATTAAAGTTTACTTTTGAATCAGTAATTTTAGTGCTTTGCTGTTACACACTTGTGCAGATTAACTAAAACTTAATTTTATTGACTCTTTCATTTACCGTATACTCTCATTTTTTTATAAATTACAATTTCAACAAGATGAGTTTGCACATTTAATTAAATTAAACATTAGTAATATAATTTCATGGTAATTCATTGACTTACTTTTACTCGAGTTATTATACAAATATGCAGTGAAAAAATACTCATTAAAACGGAATGGAGTAAATTAAAATGTATTTGATAAGCTGAGTTCTTGAAATATATAATGAAAGCATTTTTGACACTCGTGGAAAAGATAACCAGGTGTGCCGAGAGCTTGAAAAGAAGAAAGATTATCTACATTTTATGCAATTAAAAAATCAATAGTTGCACTGACAACTTCATTAACTGTTCTGGTACTTTTTGTAATCAGTTAAAACAAAACAATAATGTTAATTAAAACAAGCAATGAAAGGAAAAAAAGACATACTAACAGAAATAGTCAATAATAATTAGCGAATTAAAGAAAAAGAAACAAGCAGATACTTAAATTTGGAAATTCGCATTTGTGAAGTATAAAAAATAAGTGACTGAAGCATCAAGCATTTGTATAACTTACGTTAATTAGCAAGTTACTTATTTCAAACTTTAATTAGCAAGTTACTTATTTCAAAGTGCTTAAAAGCAAGTGCTTAAAACAATGTGGGTGTTTCTTTATTATTAATACATCAGCTTGTTAATTGCTCGACATGTTTTTAGTATTTTTTTTAAGTTTTTTATTTTATAGAATTAACTGATGTTAAATATTTAATTATGATGCAAAATATAATAGAAATATTTAACGAGATTTCTTGGTTAAAACTTATATGCTAAACTATATTAATTTAAACGACTAAATAAGAAATTCAATTCACAACATTACATATTTTTAATGAAAATATATAAATATTGATCTCAGTTTAGTTGTAATTTTTTTCGATATTTATTCAATTTTCCGAATCGTCCTTCGCCGTCTTCCGTATTTCTACTGGGCAAATACTGTTATCAAGAAACATTCGATTTGCTTTAGAAACTAAATTATCTTCAGTCAAATATGTGAAAGAAGAATAAATATCGCTAAGCATTTTGGAAGATTTAAATTATTTTCCAAAATTTCTCCAGTGGGGCGTATGTTAGGGGTTTGAGCTGAAACTTTTTCCCTTCACATTAGAGCTTATTTAATTACTTCTAAGATAAAATTAATAAAGGAAAACTGGGTTATAGGTTGTTCTGTACTAAATCTTTATTTTGAAGTCTTAATAAGTTAAAAGAAAATAAAAGATTGGAGGTTCAAGAATTTAGTAGTCCCAAGCTCCCCCGAAACAAAATCTTAAGTGCACTGCTGTCGCACGTGGTATTACACTGTTCACCTATGCAGTGTTTCCATAAGCGGAATTAAAGCACATTTTGTTTGTGGGGAGGGGGGCAAACTTCTCAATTGGGGGGAGAAAAACTAATCACTCGCAAACCGCAAAGTATGTTAAATTACCATTGAAGGTAACTTGTAGATAATTTAATTCATGTGAAACTTGTTAGTTAAAAGAGAATAATGCTTGTCGACACATATTTATTTATTTTTTTCCTCAAAATATTGAGGGGACAACTGCCCCCCCCCCCCCAATTCCGCCTAGGAGTATTTGTCAGTTTGATCAAAATTTTTATATATAAATGAAAATATATGCCATTATTGTACACTTATATGTAACTAGATAGATAGATACGTATGCAGGCAAACTCAAAATTGATTAGATAGCAAGATGTATACAAATATGTGTTGTATTTAAAAACTAATTTTTAATCAGAGTCTGCGCAATCCCAGCAGAACCCACCTTTCGGAACAGTGATGTCTAGTTTTCATTGGTTATTCTTTTCAGAATAGTGTATATATGTCTCATTTTCATTAAATTATTCACTAAGCAGTCTCATGCAATAATTAACAAAAAAATGAATGGAAAGAAAAAAAAGAAAGAGAAAACAACTCTTAACAGTTCTACGGAACTTCATACTTTCTAATTCTACTAAATTTCAAAACTTATAATGAATTAAAGAAAAGAAATATGTTGAAGCCAGTGTTTCTGGTGACTCTGTGATACCCATTTCCTGTTTTTACTTTGAAATTAGTCGAAAACCTTGAGACAAGGGAGCCCATATTCCAATCTGCTGTAGTCATTGTATTGGAATTCGCTTCACTCTCGATCTCTGACCTCCTATCTTGAAACCTTTCTTCTTTGTCCGAGTCATTAGCGAGAAAAGAGAAAGGACAAGGAAAAGGTATTCTGCAATCATTAACAGAGCCACAAGGAGCGCTGACGGATCCTCTAGAGTAATTCAATCCCCCTCGCCATATAATTAAATCCGAATCCTTTGGAGGCGACAGATTGCAACTACAAGCACAATAAAGTTGTGCGCATAAAACAGTCAATTTGGGTCCTTGATTGAACAAGCCTAAAAACCTTAAGATTTCAGAACTGGTTTACAGGCACTAAATTTACCGGGTAGTTTGTATTGATAATTTAATTTGGCAGCCGTATCCGCTTTGTACCAACAACGGCAAAGCAGGACTCTGAACGCCGCCTTTTGCATGTCCAACCCCGTGCTACATTATCTCTGGACTCCGGACCTCTGACGAAAGGGGGTGCTGAGGGACCACAAAAAAAGAAAAAAATGGATGAGACATCGGTTGCTTAGCAACAAATTCCACGTCTAGATTGACGAGGATCAAAAGTAATTGGTAGACATGGAGAGATGCCAATGATATTTCAGAGATAGAGCGCAACGAGCGACCTGTAATGTTTAGGCACCACAGAAAATAGCGAAAGATAAGGATGCATGTTGTAGCACGATTCATCCCTTTCATTCCGTTTTCCCATCATGAAACGACAGAAAGGGAAAGAGAGAGAAAAGGAGAGAGGGATGGAGGTATTTCGAAAGTGAAAAGAAGCAGGAAAAGAAAGAACACGAATCAGAAAGGACAGAATCGATTTGAGTAGTCGATCCTTTAGCAGAAGAATTGATTTCCGGTATTGCCAAAATTATGCATCTCTCGTCTGCTATTCGCTAGTATCGAGGGGGCCTCCTCCATGCTGAAGGAGAGATAGTGGTGAAGTATACTTAAAACCCACAATAAATAACCTGGACGTCTTTGCGAAAAGCTCTTCGTCCAGAAATCGAGTATTTTGGAAACGGCCTTCCGGAATAGGAGTCTCCCAGAGAAATCCCTTTACGTGCCAGAACTGGTTCGACGCGCGATATAAAACTCGCTGTTTTCTTCCGTTTGATGCGGCAATGGGAAGGTATGGTTCACTGCTAGGGTAGCTCTATTGCAAGGGAAAAAAAAGCGCTTCTATTTTTCCTCGAGCTCAGTTACTGAGAATTACGTTGCGGAACATATCCTTTAGCCAATGTACGGTTTTTTTTTTTCAGTGGGGGTGAAAGTTAGGATAGCGTGAGCTCTTTTCACAAAAGAACTGAAAAGTAGAAATGAAATTTTAGAGATAGTGTCTAGGTAAGGCCATTGAATAATGAACTCACTATAGTTTCTTTATGTACATTCATTTTTTATTTTGCTAAATTCTAGAATTAATCCTTTGTTTATCTTTAAACTTAAATTTTATTATACAACAATGCATTATCCTACTAATGATACAATGTCGTGATAAAGTGCACTCTTAAGATACTTGTATCTTTTATTAAAATTTGGTCAATAGACTATGAATTGTTAAATGGACATTCTCAAAAGATAGTTTGAAGATCGAATCTTCATAAAGAGTCCGGGCTGCCACGCACAGACAGTGAATAAAGTTTAAACTTCTTCAGAAAGATAACATTGGTTTCTACGTATATATAAGAAGTTAATGAGAAGACGATAACACTAAAATTTTGAACGAAAATCATTCTGATTCAGAAGGTATTAACATCTATGACTACTTGAATTATCAGATCCAGAAAGCTATAGTATTTACCAGCACTCGGTGTTTTTTTTTCACATCATTACAGAAAGTCTTGTGGCGTCATATTCATCAATACGGATTTTCAAATATACAATGTGCATTAAATGTTAAAAGATACAAAAAAAAATCGTGGTTATTATAATAATTCACTGAATTGTAATAAATCTATTATATGCTTTAACTAAGATAAATAAATAATCAAGTAGGCCGTGATTTTATCCTCTTTTTTTTTCTGTTTGTGATTACTTACTCAATCCATTTTCTCTACTGCCTTTTAAGTAATGCTTTTTTTCGCAAATACTTTAAAATACTTATAAATAATTTTATAATTATTTTGCTGTCACATCTAATTCTTTATTATTCCAGTATTATTTCAATTTACTATTTTAAATTTCACTTTATTTTAAAATTGTTTTCTTAATATACATGCAAAATTTCAGGAAGTTTTTGAAGAGGCTTTCTTAATATCAAATAATGACATTGTCTTTAATCGAATATATTTTATAATCAAAAAACAATGTTGTGAATGTCCAATTTTATTTCTCACTGAAATGATTTCAAAAATTTATATCGTTACTTAATCTTATAACTCATTTTGCTCTAACTTTCTTTTATTTTATTTTTATTTTTTTATTTTTATTTTTTTATTTTTATTTTATTTCTTTTAAGTAGTTGAGCAGTTAACCAGTTCAAAAAGATAAAAACTCACAAATGATCACATGTTAAAATATTTTAAAAAATACTTAAAAAATGTGGAGCCTTTCGGATCCCTAAGCGGGCAACACCTCTTTTCAACACCTTATCTTACGTATTGATAAATCTCGCATAACAACAGTAATAAATACATTCCAATAGTAGGAACATTATATAAATAAATTACTCCTACCTATCCTGATGTTTGAAGCTTTCTTTATCGTCGGTTATCAAGACAAATTCGATTTAATCGGGTTATGATAAACAGAACTTTCATTATCAGCAACTGACGTATTTTTCTTTGAAAATCAATTATATATAAAAATGTTCAATATGACATTTAACTAGTGCTTGCTTTCTTAATAAAGTTATCTTTTGTAAATTTGTAAGTAATTTACTCCAAAAATCCTAAAAAATTAAAGAATGTTGTTTTATAGGATTTCTGGAGTAAATAGTATTTGCTTTATTTAATTGTTATGTAAACCAATACCTTTAATTTAATAGTGTGTTTTATTTACCAAATATTTAAGTTGGAATTTTAATTAGTTTAGTTATATAACAAAATAAGTTTAGTTCAATCTCTCTTTTCTCCATTAACTTTTTTTGCAACATTTCATGTCAGTACACAATTACAGAATTACTTCAAAGTTTAGTAATTCAAACCAGGTGCAGTACAGAACGTATTAAAAAATTAGTCAATTGAATGTAGAATCTAGAACGTGTCACCAAAATTTGACCTTTAAAGTTATTATGTGGATGTTATTAAAACCAATCCAATAACTTGCAATTTTCAAACGAAATTTGCTTAAAGGTGAAAATTCTATTTCTACGTAATAAAATATTAAATATTAAAATGGTATCTGTGACTACAATATTAAATTTATTGCACCATTAAACAGGCCAAACTTAGTAATTATAGGATACGGTATCATGATATTTAAGTTTTATTCAAAAGCAAGAACGAGAAATATTAGTATATTGTAATTAACTCAACATCAAACTCTAGAAAAATGATTCATGAATATTCATCAAAATATTATTTAAAAACTGATTAAGCTTAATGAAACTACAGTAATTGTGATTGAAATAAAGAAAATCATTTTATAACTCCTTTTGTGATACTTCTAATGTCTCAACTGCAATTCTTTCCCAAAAGTTTTCATTGACATTAGAAATAAACTATATGCTACTTATTTATATTGTAAAGAATAGATCTTTAATTTCTTTAGATTTTTACCTTTAATAAAAGTAAATCTTTTCCACACTTTAACCTTAAAGAAATTAATCTTCAAATTAAAAAAGGGGACCAAACACACTAAAGTAAATTTAAATACATTTACAAAATTCATATACGTCACATGCACATGCTCCGAGGTATCTTTTACAAACCCTTTTTTCAGACTACAAGAAGAAGAAATTAATCTTCAATTAAGTTAAACTTTAATTGATGAGAAAAATTTAATAGAATGTAAGGATGATAATCTACTAAAAAAACACAAAATCTATCTAAAAATTACTGATCTGTGTAGAAATAGATATTCCAAAATTACATACAAAAGGTTAAAAATGATCAGTTCACAGCAAAATTAAGGTTGGAAAGAAATAAAGAAATATAAAATTAACGATTTTTTTTTAATGTTATAATTTAACATTAAATTATAAATCTAATTTTAATGCTACTTTTTCCTACTGAATTCTACATTTTCATCCAAAATAAAATAAAAAATTAATGCGCTTTTTAATATAGGTGATTCAATGTAAATGTTAAGAATTCGGATTCGCAGGTATGCAATTTATATTTCATTTTCTTTAAGAACTCAATTTAAAAGAATGGGGGAGTCTTTTCACAGCCTATCTTTAAAGCAAGATGGAGGTTACTTGGTTAGAAAGTTTTTCATAAGTTTTTGGTGGAGTTTCTCTATTAGATTGAAGAAATGATTGCGCAAAATCTTTTTATAGTTTCCGCTTCCCATAGCGTCACCTCTGTAAGAAAATGTTTCTGGATATCGAAATTCAATGCTCAGACTTATAACTCTCAGACGTCCAATAAGAACTATTTGCCCACGCAACATAATCATGTAGACGAAACGAAAAGAGCGGCCGTAAGAAGAGGGGAAAAAAATACACACGCTGTTTAGCACTCTGAGGCGCTTGCACCTCTATGATCTTAGAAAATTCATAATTCCTCTCCATTTGCTTTATTGAGTAAAACAATATTTCAGGCTGGCGCAGAGCAGTCTGCAGTGGCACTGGAGGAGAGCTCCGCACACCGACTGCATACTAACGGGCTGTTTAACTGGGCCGGCTTCAACATTTTGGCGACAGTCGGAGGGGAACGGAACTTGAAAGAATGCTTAAAATAATAGCTGCCAGTCCTTTATTTCCCACCTCGAATGCAAAGTATGCAGAAAGAGAAGAAAATTGCCTCCAGTTTTTTTTCCCTATATGTCTATCATCTCAATTTTCCCTCCGCCCTGAACAGTTTAGTGTATACATTGCTGACCGTAGGGTTAAAGGACCTTATCTGGGACAGGAGGGTGTTTCCTGAGTTTCTCCTTCCCTTCCCTTCTCAGAAAAAAAAATTAAGTGCGCGGCTGCACTGTAATTACTCTCATATTTCATATGTTGTTCTTACAAAAATATTTCAAGTTACAGAAAAGCGTTAAATGGTGGGAGGACGAAACTGGTGCCAGGAAGGGGGAAAAAAAACACTCCGGGAAAAAAAGGAAGGGAATCTGGTCGGTTTGCATCAGCAGACTGTGCTGCACTGAGTTATTTAATGAATTGTGGGAAAAGAAGACCCTGGAACTGACAGCAAAAACAGTCATCGCAGCCGACAAGAAGATAGAACTCAACGGATATCGCTTTCAACTCTCACATCTTGGCGGAGACAACTGGCGTGTGAGTCCTCCATTCTCCCTGCACACAAACAGGGAAGGCTGATTTATAAAGGAGTGCCTCACCTGGGCGAAGCAAAGTGTCTCAAGATTTATTGGTCTTAAGCGACCGTGTAGAACCTTCCAGGTCGTAATTTTGGGCGGCGATTTTTCAAAGGTTTTTATTTGAACAGTAGCTCGGATGGGGTTTAAACTAAGAGTACAATGGGACTACAAAGAAGAAACAAGTCCCTGATACAATATGTTGCACGAAACATTACAACTATCCGATTAAAATATACATAAATTTCGCGACAAAAAAATATATCCCAAGAAATATTAAGCCAAAAACTGTCGCGCAATGGATGATTATATTAACTTCTGTTCTTTATGTTTTACAAAAGGCCTTATGATTTTTTTAATGGCAGTACATTCAGCACTTTATAAATAAGGTTCTAAATAATGTTTACATTAAATGAATATAAAATGTATATTAAACATATATTATTTTAATATTTTATTATAGTAATATTCTATTATATTATTATATTGTTAAATATGAAAATAAAATATAAGATAAATGATCAATTAATATATATCAAGCTACTTTCAATTAATATTAAAAAAGGTTGATCTATTATTAACTAAATTATATCAGGACTACAGTCCTTTTTTCTTCTGTTTTAGTTTATTTTGAATTTGTCTCATTATGAAGATTCATTATCTTCCTAACTAATACTTCAATAATTAAAATTCATATTAACTTAAAATATTTTCATAGCAAACTTTTCATCACTACCAATTGTTTCTTTGTACAGTATATAATAATTGTAAATCATTTATTCTGAATGTTGTTAAAACTGATTTAAAACAATCTTAATCTCGTAAGTAAACACATATATGACAGTTTTACTAATTTTCTTTCTTTTCCTCTGTCAAACATTTACTGAGTAGTTTACCATGTATCGCTGATATTTGGACTCTTATATTAGTTTCTGTGTAATCTTATGTCTAGACATCAAACAAATACAGACAGTTTTCAAACTTAAGCTCATAAGGTCATGTCATAAGTATTTTGATAATCTATCTCAAGATAAAAGTAAATATTTGCGGGTGCCAAATTTTTAGATATTACAATGTTTTACCACTTTCTGTACACGACTATTTTTAAATATATCATTTTGATCATTCGATGTTTTGAAGTTCTTTGTACGCTTTTATACTCATATAATTACTATAAGTTTGTTTATAATATTCTTATGTTTCTTAATTCCCTTAAAATGCATAAAAAAAAGCCAACAGGAAATATAGTATTTAAAATTCAATTTTTAGTCCAACACGTTTATCCGTCCGTCCGTCCCTTCTTCCCTCGTCTATGATCACGAAAACTACACCTCCTACAAAGCTTTCATTTTACAGTTAAATACATGTTGTATACTAACAGGTAAGGAGTTTGAAGCTACAAATTGCCGAAAATGTAATACTTGTTATAACTTAAAACTACATAATTTCCAACTAAGCTAAAATTGTAGAGATTGGTGTAAACTTTACAAAACCGATGATGACTAATGATTTTGATGTATACCAAACGACTTGTGGTTCCAAGCTGTATTTCATACAGTTTAATATAGACCATTTCATTAATCTCCTTTTTCATCTATATGTCTTCATTTCTTTAGTTATGTAAAATAGCGATATAGGTTTTCAGAAGTAGTTTCAAGCAAACAATATGCTAAGTCAACAAAATGCATTTAAAAATCTCCAATCTATAGATCATAAACTGAAACATTATAAGATAATATTTAATGTGCGTAAAACAATATGAAGACTTCAATAAAGTAATGCACGTAACCATTAAATAAGAATATATTTACGCTTGAAAATTTAAAATTCCCCAACTAGTTTCGCTGGCGAACAAGTCAGTTTTTGTAAGCTCAGTCTTCTCAGGTGACTGAGATTACAATAAAAGCAACCGAAAATTGAACAACATATTAAAAAAAAATTCTATACTTTACCGAAAAGATTGATTAATCAGAGCTGAGATTCTTAACAGTGTTCTTCCACCTAGAATTGTCTTACAACACTGCAAACACATCAACCATACTGCTATTTTGGTTGCATGTATTTGCAGAAAGAATAGAAAAAAATGGAGAACAAATGGAGAGGAAATCGTTGGAAACAAGTGAAATTTCTGAGGCGTATATAAGAAAGAAAATTTTAATGGCTCGCTCGTCTCAAGTGCAGAGTAAATATGAGTTGCTGAGTAATCAAGTAGCTATAACTGAAGAGAAAAAAAACCTCTTGTAAAACAGACTGAAGGAGGGAAACGTAATAAAAATGTAACAATAGTGGTTGCCTGAAGACATCTCTGTCCTTAAAAAAATAAAGAAGTACTTCAACGTTGTCGTTATTAAGTTGAAATTGTTAAAGGTAATTTACAACGATTCTAATGTTTTATTTTAGATCATCTCCTAATCTTGAAATTCTATAAAATAATATTATATTTCAAGAAACCTGAAAATTACTGATTTAAATATCTGACACTTATCAAATGAGATAAGCAAAAATATTGTGAGGAAGAAAGCAAGAAAGTTAAAATTTAGATGTCTTATTTATCTCACGTGTTAAAACACTCAACAATAACAATAAAGTCACACGGAAATTCATTCTATACTTATAAAAGCATAAAAGTATGCATAATTTACAAAAAATCAAATTTTTTAAATATTAAAGCTATTGTTTATAGTAAGAAGCATTTTTAATAATGCAGCAGTACAGATGCTTCCTGAGTTACGGAAGTGGATTGTTCCAAAAAATTCTATGTAAGAGGGAACATACCTTACACTAGCGTATGACATAGTAATAGTGATTCATGTAATAGTAAGAAGATAATGCATTGAAAAAACCCTATTCACTCTTTGTTCACTTATCTGATTTTAAAACAACGAAAACACAGCTACATTGAAGCGTAAGCATTAAATTACCTCTTGACTCGCCTTTTGCTTTCCATCAGCTACTGTCAGTAATGAATTGCAGAAACACTTGCACAAAACACTACTTATTGTCTACTGAGTTTGTACATAACTCCCGATTGGGTGGCTCGGAACAAGTTGGGGAAATCTATTTATGCTTCTAAATATAACATACGAAAACAAATTATGGCTCAGAAACCTAACTAAACTACTTCAAGAGTTGTGATATAATTAAAGAAATAAGCAATTTCAGCTCAAAAAATTTCCAATTTTTTTAAAATTGTTCAAAACAATATTCGTTTAATGAAAATGCTTGTTAGTTCAATTTGAATCTAAATTATTATAATACCATAATAACCACTACTGTAATTGTATTCTCGAGACTTTTTAATTACATTCTTCTTCATGTGTTATTAGAATATAGTGTGTTGTCTTTCTGAGTTAAATGCGTTGTTTCTGCTTTTCCGATTTTTCTCATAATTCCATAAGTATTAGCGAACTTCTAAGGTTTGAAAGCATAGCTCTTAAAATATATTATACATTTTAATGATTATTAAATAGTATATCTGTATTATCGCTGAATAAATATTGTAGAGAAAAAAAGTAATTCTAGAAAGAGATGGAATTTAAAGTTCAACAAATCAAAAATTTCTTATTAATTGTAAAAAACTTATAACGAAAAGGCTAGCATAAAGTAAAAATTATTATTAGATAAGTTGTTCAATTGATAAAAGATATGAAGTATATAGCTTATGCTTGTACATAGGAGACTGAAGTAAAATAGCACCGTTTTCCTGATTATTTCTGTATTCTTGCAGTTTATCGAAAATTTGAGTTATAAGTTGTAATTTTTTTATCAGGCATTTATTTAAGTGTTTAGGTAAGATTTCAAGTTGTCATGTTGTAAAAAATACTAGATCATACATTTTGACGCCTTATTCTATTTCACTTGCTTCACTTCAATTGATTTTAGGAAAATAAAATTCGTTGTAATATTGATAATCATAGATAAGTTCGAAGATAATTTTATATGCAAAATCTGGTAACAGTGTTTAAATTACGTGTAACAAAATGACAGCTGGTAGATAAGAGACGAGTTGATGTAAATAGAAAAATGGTAAATTAAAGCATTGTGAAATTATTTCCAACTATTCGGGATAACTTTAAAATTCTTTTATACATATTATCCTCTTATTCAATCATAATTACCTTTTGGCAGCTACAGTACAGCCCGGTATATGCGTGGCCAGTGTATATTCATCATTAGCTAAGATTAATGAATTAATAATACAACAACATCGCATTACATGAATGTCCGGTGTCGAATAGGGCGTTCGAAGCTGCATTTGTACTTTATGAAAAGAGCGGTGTCCGATATTTAAAGGACTCATACAATAAAAGTATCGTTAATAAACATACCGTATCTTGTTCTGCGAAACGAAAACTGCCCATAATCATCGCAACATGGCAGTTATTCCGATCGTATATGGTGAGAATCTGTTATTCCAAAATGTTAATGACTTTTAAGTTGTATCGCGGCTCATTCGTAACCTTTAATATGAGTGGTTACCAAACAGCCCCACGGATTCAAGCCTTTAAGTTGATGTAAATTCGCAGGAAAAACTTCACCTGTTAATTAAATCTTTAAACAGTGATTATTACCCGTAAAACTTAGTGTATCTATAAATTGACTCAATAGTTTTAACAATATTAAACAAAAGACAAGATGAGTTTTAATTATATTTTGTAATTGAGTATGAAACTGTAAGTTCAGTTTAGTATCAGTAAGACAATGTTTTTACTTCACCAATTTTTTGACTTGATACCTTGCGCAGAAAAAAAAACTGTACCGAAAACACTTAAATTAATCTGAAATAATTCAAATATATTGATGGTATGTGTGTGTGTTTTCTGTCCCAATTAGAAATTAAAGGGTCCCTAACGTCATTTTTACGACCATTTAAAGGTTAGTCACAAAAAGTACTGTTAAGTATCACAGATGTATCACATACTCAACTTATCATTTAGTCTAGATATATAGTTTAAAGGAAAAAAGAAATGACAACCCTATTAAATAAGCATTTTAGCTGAATTTCAATTACTTTTTAGAGCAAAGTTTTAGTGAAAGCACGACAGAGAAAGAGCTGTGTTACACAATAAAAAGTTTTATCGAGAACTTCAAGCAACATTTCTTCTTAATTTCTTAAAGTTCCTCTGCTGAATAAATGCGGTCATGAGTAAATGCATTTCCCAAGTTGTTAAGTTTCTTCATCTTTTACCTCAAAAAGCTTCCGTCTTTTTCCTCGGGACAAAAAGTTAATCTAGAATTGCATGCTGGCTCGCTTTGGTTCATTAGTTAATAACGCCTTCTTTTTCTACCGGGGTTTAAATCTGGTCAGCGCAGGATTCTTCACCTCCACAACACCGGATGGGGAGTCTTAATTGGTATTTAGCTCGACTTGGACGCGGTCCAAGAGTTGTGGATTTTTCTTGGGTTCAACCATATTTCCTTCCACCACATCTTTTTAGCCCCTCCAACCCTCCTACGGTTCTGTTCTCTTCACTTAGCTTTAATGATTGTGGATAAATTCGTCCCAGTCAAGTTTTAATTTATCTACCGAAAATGAGGAGAGTAAACTGACTGGTTGTATTGCTGACTTATTAGCATAGGCAGGGTAAGCTGCCGACATGTTCTGCAGACTCCTTTCTCAGCAAGAACCACGGAAGCTTAAGGGATAAAAAGAAAGCGACATCAAGAGAAGTCCAACAGATATTAATTGGCTTCCCCTCCGATGTAATTTGGCACGATTTGGAATTACTTCTGTTGCCAAAACGATTGGCGATAATCGGGAGTGGGAGAGAAAGTTCACTAGTTCGAACGCGCTGTAAACCTATATCTCCCCAGTCATGTGGAAACCTTGACGTGACATCCCTTAGCTGCCACTTCTCCAGTGTACAGAATGCGGAATTACAGAACTACATAAAGATCCACTGAGGAATCTAAGTAAAGGAAAAAAGAGAAGTAAGAAAAATAGCAGAGGCGCTTTCACCAAATCGAATCAGACGATTCCTAAACTGTTTTTCAGCAGTTTACACAAGCTTCTGTAATCGTTTCGTTCGATAATGCAATTGTGGTCTTTGGCGCAGTTCAACATTTCATTAAGAAGAGTTCATAATAGCATAGTGCTACGCTAAGGAATTCTTGTCAGAGGGACATTTCATGCCAAAAAAAAAAAAGAATACAAATAATTTAATAATTTATATACAACAATATAAAAACTAAATATAGATATAATTACAACCGTCATTTTGGAAAGTTTAGTATACTTTAAAAATTCTAAGTCATATTATACTACTCTAATTGCTATACAATGCTACTAAAAATTATAAAATACATTTTTAAATGTATTGCTAAGAATTCTTTTTAATATTGCAAGAACTAATTTATCAATCTTCATTCATTGGTTTATTGTACTATATTTTCCAGCATTAAAATATAATTATTTATATTATAATTTTTAATATAATTATATCACAGAAATAATATTATGCATATATAATTACTTATATAAAGTTGTTATAATTTAACTCTACGTTAACAACAATATTAGGTTTTAGCTTTATAAGCACTAACTTAAGATCGTGTACGCCTTTTGACCCACGGCTAGGCGTTCCACCAGGGCGTTACAAGATTCATCAGACTGTCTGCATCATAAGTAACATGTCGTATTATTATATAAAGATTGAATGTTTTCTTTTGAAAATAGGGAGAAACAGTGTTACTCTTGTAGTAATTACCTACGGTGTCCTATGCAGAAGCAGCACATTCATATCATAACAATAATAATGATTTAACTGTTGAATTATTATACTCGTATTTTTAAAATAGTCAATCGTTATAATGATGGATTTGTGCATCATTCAGAGGTGGAACCTGCTATCTCAGCATTTATGTTTTGTACAATTTTGGAAAAAAAATTATGTTTCTGATCTGTCCCCTAACTGGAGAATTTCAGTATAATCATAGGAAGGAGAAAAATAATGGAGCAATTTTAAGGACTGGAAGTCAATCGAAGAAGAAATAAACCTTGACATTAAATTCCCACTGTAAAACCAAGATGAGTATCTTAATAAGCTACCAAGGAGAAACTAGATAAAAATGAGATAATGTCCTTAATTCATAAATTCTCACAATAAATATTTTAAGACTGTACAGTAGACCGAAACCATCGAATTTGTTGTCTTAAAAATATGCATAAAATAAAGAAAGATTGCCTTTGATGATGAATTTCTATCGTTATTATTGCTTTCAGATAGATAATATTACGAATTTCTTCAACTAACAACTGTTCATTTTTAAATCAATAAATTTAAATTTTACGCAAATTTCTTACCCGATTAAAACATTTTATAACTTTTCAGTGTTCTAAAATTACAAAGTAGAAATTACAATGCAATAATTTTTCCTCCTTGAATTTGCTTTCATCTCAGTTTAAATTAAAAGCTCTTTTCTCTTATTAAATAATCTAACGAAAACAAAATTCCATTTTGTTTGATTTTCATCTGTTATTCTGTTTTTTCCTAAAGGCTGTAACCTTTACACAAAACCGAAGGGTTGTAGCTACTGAATAAGAAACTAATTTTCTTTGAATTTAATACGGCATCGAATACAGCGGGATTTAGCAAATCAGACATGATTAATGCTTCTTGTCTTCAACGTTACTTAATAACTTTTCTCTTTGCTTTAGGGCAGAAATTTAATTAAAGCTCTTTTCCTTTAAACCATCCATTTTCTTCCATTTCGATTTCGGGATCCCAACCTTCTATTATGATTGGAACATCTTTAGTTCCTCTGAACTGGAGATTTTTAATCTGCCTGAACAAAGTAAACTATTCTAGAAGATGCTTTTAATACTTATGTTCCCAAATCTTGGAGTTCAAGGCCATGGAATACTGTTTTGAACTAAATCTGAAGAAGAAATGATATTACTGGATATACTATCTAAGATGAAAAACTATTTTATTTATTGTTAGATTTACTTGTTCCATTTTTTAAATCAATACTTCCACAACTTAGGTAAGAGTCGGATTCAATCCGGCTTTGAATACATTTTGGTTTTTACCACTTCAGACGAGTCTCAGGGTAGACTCAGCCTTCTATCAAATGATTATAGGTTGCTTTCCTACAGTAACATGAGCGAGTGTAGGACACTCCCTTCGATCTCTTTAACCGTACATTTAACCATACATTCTACTAGTTTCAAGTTCTTGTATAGTTCTCATTTAAAAACATATTACCCGTAGTTACAAATACAATTTATCAGAAAGTACATTAAAAAGTTTGAGTTTATTTTTTAAAAGATGGGAAACAGTTTATAATAAAGGTATACTATTATTACACTTTTTATTATTTACTTTTTATTATTAAAAAAAAATTTTATGCTACATTTATAAAAATATGTTACGTTTTACTTATAATGTCAAACTAAAGTCGTACAGATCAGGAATTTCATTGTGGAAGCAATTTCAGAGCGTTCTTCGAATTTCAACATTACATTGGAGATATGATTCTTTCTTATAAAAGACAGAACCAAAAAGATCAATGAAAGGCCGAATCAATTAACCAAGCAACCCCTTCTTATTGGGATCGATCCAGCAGCCTTCCGTTTCCTTTGAATTGATAATGATGAAATGTAAAATTAGTTTTCAATCTTTCTACACAGAAATGGTTCTTTTGAATTAAATTCAAGTATCCTATCGAGTTCACTAAACAATAGGGCCTACCACAAATAACATAACTGGTAAAGTCAACATTCAAACTCTGTCTATACCGCAATGTTTGAAGTTCATGAAATTTGGCACCAATATCAAGAGCTTTATTTTTTATTGTTACTCAGAAAATGCGAAGTCACAAATTTGCTCCACAGCTAAATGCCAAATAGTCAATTGGGAGTTCTACCAAATCTGGAATCATAATCAATATTTTACTTCTGACAAATCATTCAACAACAAATATCGAATTCATAATTGAAGCATAATGATTTTGAACCACGACTTGCTGTCAATAACATCCAATTTAATTTCAATACGTGTGTCGCTGACGATAAATTGTTGTCGCCTACGAATCTCAATAAATTTAATTTCGTTACGTACCTAATTCGGCTGGCACTATCCTGAACTTAATTGGTATCCGCAATCATGTAAAATGAGTAGTGACAAGATTTGTAAATTAATAAAGGTGATAAACGAAAGGTCGAATAAAAAAAAAAAAAAAACCGACAAAAGGATTTATAAAAGGCACCTAATTAGTTTGATCAGATTATTAAAATTTTAGCTATTACAAACAAAATAAGCTTGTTGACAAATTAAAACTTCGTTCTTCAAGAAATGGGTTGGTATTTATGGTCAGTTTGAGCAGTTTTTTATTTTGTTTAAAAATGGCGCCAATTCTAACTGTAATGATCAATATGATTTCGATAAAAAATAATGTTATAATAAAAGTTTTAACGTGTCGGAATAAAATGTATTATCAACCGCTTTTTCGACACAAATTTAAGGGTGAACAAGTTAAAAACTATAAAAAATAAAATATAAAAATTCCCCTATTGACTTCCGGATCTCGTGTCTTTTTTAGACAGTCTTTGACGAGTCCCTGTCAGGGATGAACAGCTGAAGGTAGGGGGTAACATATGGATTTACAAAATGTTGTTAATTTTATATGAAGATGAAACCTGCCCCTGCGAGGTTTCGAAACGTCAATAGGGGAATTTTTATATTTTATTTTTTATAGTTTTTAACTTGTTCACCCTTGAATTTGTGTCGAAAAAGCGGTTGATAATACAAAAAATAATGTTCTTGACAACAATTAATCTACAAAAAAAATAAAGACAGATGTTTGAAAACATTTTCAACTTCGGT
This sequence comes from Thereuonema tuberculata, assembly GCA_023159025.1. Classification (NCBI taxonomy): domain Eukaryota; kingdom Metazoa; phylum Arthropoda; class Chilopoda; order Scutigeromorpha; family Scutigeridae; genus Thereuonema; species Thereuonema tuberculata. The sequence continues at coordinate 33,263,200 of JAFIDM010005346.1, read as the reverse complement.
TCGAAAGACATTACATTACAACTGAAATGAGTTTCATAACTTACCTTTGAGTGATGCCAATGAGTTTTTATTGATTTTGTTTTGTCTAATTATGTTTCCATTACATAAATGATTACAAAGTTTATCAGCCCTCTTAGTTGAAATAACAATAACTGATGAAAGTAATATTTTCTGCAGATGCCAGACTTTAAGACTGGTAAGGTCTTGAAGACAATGCAGATGCTAAATAAACATTTTCTAATAAACAGTCAACCAATGATTCAATCTAGTTTTTAACTGAAAAACCAATATTGATTGATATTCTTTGTTAAAATCTAATGGTTCATTTCCAACACAGAAATTGGTTGAAAACCATGTGAAAATCCTATAATCTGCAATCCTGTACCAATACTTTAATGACCCAATGTCAAGTCGAATATTTTGAGAAAGGTTTTTTGAGAAATGTCTGGAAAACCCTCTCAGTATATGTCCAAAACATCTGGCAGTGGGTTTAAAATGTATCTCCCAACTCACCTGGTCAGTATGGGAGATTATACCATTACCTCCCGGAGGGGAGGCCTATATCTGAAAATGACTATAAAAAAGGGCTGAAAAAAGAAAGAAGAAATTATCTGATTACCGGATAAGAGAATTATAAAATTACAATTATATTACACAATAACAAAAAATGTTATATTATACTACTCAATACTTTCACAATTAAGCAACAATATTAATATTTTATGGTAATCTTTTGCAAGAGCCAATGCGAAATCCATTTCTGTCGATTTGACTTCATAGCCAGAGTAATCAAAACTTGATAATGCTTCTAAGCCACTCAGTGGCTTTACTGGGATGATTTCCTATTCAGATAAATGGATTACATTAAGCCAACCGGATCATTTCCGGAAGTGGTAACTGTAATTCTCAGCTTAATCCCTGTTAACTAGTCTGCTATTGGTGTATTAAAAAAATCACTAATCAATAATTAACTATGAAACTGCAAAACTGTTCTTGTAGGATTAAGAATACAGCCAATCAATTTGTTTGCAGTTGAGTGATGGAAAAGGTCAAAATGAGGCCAATTGCTTTTCGGTAATGGAACGCAAAAGCACTTAACCTTTTAAAAATGAGAAAGTTTCAAATTAAGTTTATTTAGTAAGTATTTACAATTTAATTTCATTGAACTAGAAAATCGAGATGTAATTTATTCATTTTATATAATATTCCTTAAGCTTTTACAATATATATGGCATTTCATGCATTACTTTTAGTTCCGATTAGTTTAACACAGACGAAGGCTAAGATATTAAAAATAACCACATAAAATTGATACAAAAAAAATCTTTTTGGTGTGACATTTTCATAAATGGCATTCTGAATACATCTTATCTCTAGTTTAGTATCTGTATCATCTCTTTCTATCGTCTTGCCACAATTTTAATCCAAACTTCTTTCATATAAGCAGGTATGATGCTTACGTTATGTGAACATTCAGGTTAAGTATGTATTTCGCATGGTTAGAGTATATGCAACACTTCTGTTAAATAGAATTCGCATATTAGAAGATTGATGAATTAGATTTTTAACCTTTAAGATGTAGGTAATTAAAATCACTGACAAAATATCTTTCTTTGAAATGACATTCCTTTCAAGAAGGCTTTCAAACAGGCTTGACTCATCGCTGAGCAGCACAAACATTCATACGTCTAATTATTCACTCTTCCATATATTTCTTAAAATTTAAAATCAATAAATTTATTGCAGAGAAGTGGCTGTCTAACTGCGGAAACTCAATTAACTGGATACAAAGTTCATTACTGTCAGAGGATGAAATTTCAGTGTTCGTCGCATTTTAAGCTTTCTGTAATAATTAAATCTTGCAAAATGTTTACTCTTGAAGCATACGAGATAGAAATAAAACCAGATATCAGGCTTTAAAATCACACACTTGCAAACACAGCAATAATAATATAGTTTCGTTATTTAACTATTTTCTTTCACGTATAAAAAACAAAATCAGTCAGATAACTAATTAATTGCCTTAACATCAGCAATCTAGATTTCTGATTTTGTAGAGAGATAACATTATCTCCCAGTTTTTTATCTGCACACTATCTTTGTGAAAATCTGAAAAAGCATTGCGACGAATTTATGATATTTTATTACAGTAGAACACTTGTAAAAGTCTGTGGCCGATTACAGGACAACGAACAGTTCTGTTCCTACACAGGGAAAGTTTTACCAATCGATTTTCTAGAAAACATGAAGACGTTTGGAGCATACAAACCCAAGTAAATACATCGAAATGAATCAAGAAGATGGAGGGTAACTGTTCGGTTGATTTTAAGGGTTGAAGAGGAAGAAAAATGTAAATGAATTTATTCAATAACTGAATACTCATTCAAAAAGTATGAAGTACTGAAAACTTATAGAAAAATCGAAATACATAAATATTTTAAATATCGGAAATTGATTAATTGATAAAGTTTAATACATGTAAAAGAATTTGCTTAATCTATTTCTTAATCAAGAAATAAAAGAAATACAAGTGAAATTTGGTTAATATAACTTCTCATTTCTCATTAAAAATTATTTAATAAAATAAAAAGATTTTGCATAGATATTAGTACAAAACAAACTTACTTTGCGTTTTTGCACTTACATGATATGCAGGAAACAAACTGTACAATTGTAAATATCGACTGTACTTCCTAAAGGACTTCAGTGAAGAGAAATTTTAAAAGGAATTAAACTAGAGAGATTGTATTTCTAAACACTAAAAATTAATTCTAAATCCTCTTCAATAACAGTTAAAACTATTGTACATGAGAAAGCTATCTTTACAAACCTAAATATCTTAAACTCATGTATAAGTCTCATTTTTCATTTCAAAGACTGCCGAAATTTTTAAAAAAATGGAAAAATTGATTATAACTTATATTATAAAAATTAGCCATTTATATAACGAAGTAATCACAGTCCAATTAAAAGTAATTGAACTGCGATATACCTCCTTAAGGATTTCAGCAAAACAAAATTTTGATTTAAGTAGTAATTGAGATTTTTTAAAAAGAGTATGCTTAACATACACGCATTGAACTATAGAAATTTTTATGTAAATTTTTAATTTTTTAAAATTTTTAATTTATATTATTAAATTTGCTTAAACTTTTTATATTTAAGAAGAATAATAGGCCCAACATTACATTCGAATTAAAGAACAAGATATATATGAAGAACATATTCTTAATCAAATTTCGAAGATTTTCCTTAAACAAGAATAACCTTTTATAATACGTTTCAGCTGATTTCCCAATGGATATATTTCATTTGACTTGGACTTTATTTGTTTGTTAATAATGGAAAAGGAATATAAAACTTATAGTGAAATCTGCAGTAAATTCTCAAAGCATATTTTTTTTCCGATTTAATCTATTTCTAAATTAACTCAACTTAACTTTACTCTATTTAAATAAATAATTTCAAAAATTATTGCAGATATTTAATTAAACATTCCTTATAAAAAAAATATAAAAAAAATGAATTATAAATTTTGGTTATACTCATTCAAAATACATAAAAAAATCACATACTGAAGAACAAACCACTGTATATATTACACATGATTATTTATATATATTATACACATGATTATATACATGTATATTATCATGTATATATAATATACATGTTATATATAAATATAATATATATAAAATATATATTATACATATATTATTGAAAAGCAAGAAATGCTGTCTCTCCTGCAAAAGTCCCTAAAAATGCGTTTCAATCTTAGATGAAAACATGTGAAATTCTTCAAAAGAGATTTTGTCTACTAAATATGCAAAGATTGTTAGAGCAGCAATTTGAAAAGGATCCGTAGCTAAGACAGTCATTTTAACAAGAAACTGAATTTCCCAAGTATCGGAATACATTTGAATTATAGATTCTGCAGTTCTATGAATAATAGAACTCTATCATATTCTAACAACTTCGTTGATATAGAACAGATCTATGAGCTTCTTTGAAAGCTTATAAATGTTTTCTATGAAATACTAAGTTTCTTAATGATTTCTCGCTTTCATTTACATCACAGAGTTTTTTTACCCAAAAAAATATAAAAAAAGCAATAGCGTGTGTGATTTATGAATTTCATGAATTTAAAAGTTGATGATGCTAACGAGACAAATCTCCAAGTCAATCTACGATCATATTCAGTCTGTCGACTCTAATTAGTGATTTGATGATAATTTCTTGGCTTGCTATTTCGGGAAGACCTCGATTTAGTTGCGTTCTAGAAGTAAAAACTGAAGGAACTGGGGAGGGTGCATTTATTTGGAACCTGATTTCTTCTACTATCAAAAACAAAACTGCTTTTATATTTATTCTAAACGTGATATTTTTGTTAGCAAAGCTATCTAATCTTTTTGTATATGTAATATTTGGTGGTTCTGCAATGACTACACCAGTCAGCATATATTCTATATTTCCTTAATCGATCTAAAGCATTATGAATAAATTGCAATTATTAGAGTTAATCTCAAATTTGAGTTAATTTTAGATTTCATAAAAAAAATCCATTCCTGTTTTTTAAGATCTATTTTACTGTATTTTTTAAATGTGTTCTTCATGACATAAAGTTTTAGAAATCGTAGATCATAAATTTAAATGGGTAAAGAATATTATGAAGATATCAGAAGAAAAAAAATGATTCTTGATTCTATGGTAGTGTGTCATAAGAATTTAGATTCAGATTTAATTAGAATTAAAACAAATAAAGTTAAAAACAACGCACGAGTCTATATGCTAATCATAGTTGGAAAACCTCTATTCTAGAGAGAAAGGAGTGGAGGTCTCTAGTAAGACTAGACTTGATTTTGAAGGTTAGACTAATGATGATGATGAATGGTTTTATGATATACCTTAATTTCCAAGTTACCACCAGACGACATATTCTAAGATAACATTCATCACGTTGAAGGCATCTGATCGATCAAAGAACAACCTTTCTATACCTCAGAGTTGTGTGTGCAAGCAGATGCTTTTCTTGAAATCATGATAAACTGGTTTTTTCAGAACTCCGAAAAGATAAGCGTCAATGAAAGGAGTTGAATAAAGTTTTTCTGTATGTTGAGAAGCAACCACTACTCTGAAACATCTCAATGGACGGTTTCTTTTATAATGTGATTTTCTTCCATAATGTAATTAATATATGCAAAATATCTATTTAAATTTGCACTTCCAGTAAGGTTCTAAGGCGAACGAACCAACTCATTCAAACACTGATATGATATTTTTTAATGGTCTTATGGCATTTTTTTTCAGAATAAAAGAAATGCCATAACTTGTTTCAAAGCATTATTTTTGCTATTTTTGTGGATGGTATTTTTACGAACTAAGGCTAATAAGGAAGTCCTAACTTCTCTAAAATCACAATCAATAAGCGAATATCACAATGAACAAGAAATTTCTTTTTACTGAATAACCTTAAGCTACAGTTAGCATTACAATTTTCAAATATTAAGATATAAAAAAGTAGTTGTAAACGTTATTGACAGCGTAAAGTTGCTAATAAGCTATATATAAATTTATCGATAATTATTAATTAATTATAGGTTTATATATATTGCCAGCTTAAGAAGGCTCTTCTAATGTCACTTCTTTTTTGGCTGTAAGATTCCCAAATAGTGGTGAAATTATTATTAAAATCAAATGAAAATTCAATGACCTTTGTAAGATAAATAGTTGTTCATCATAATGATAAAGTTGGGGAACATCAATTGCAGGATTTTGACCGTCAAGTCTGACATTCTTAATGATCTTCCTTTTACAATTTAAATCTAAGGTTAAACTTTCAGAGTTGAAGATATAGTTGTTGTTCCATCTTTATTTTCTCTTCTATTTAAATTAAAGAAAGTTAGAGAAAACAATTACAATCTTGGTTAGATCAAGTTGTGCGACTGCTCTTCTAATGTGATCTGTATTTATAAATTCTGTTAAGAAGATTACGGTCCTTTCAAAGCTAAAAACTCTAAGACTTCCGTATCTTACAATTTGATTTCTACAATTAAAGCGATATTTCCTTTCCTAATAGTTATCAATAAATTATGAATTTTTTGAATGACAGATATAGTTTTATTTAATAGTCAAAGCCTCGAGGTAGAACTTAGTGCTGTGAGTTTTCAAAATTTTATCATGTAGGTGGAGGTTTTCTGAATGAAATCCAAAAACTGAAAAGCTTTACTGCCTAAAGAACGAAGTTACTTAAGATTAACAAGTAAAGAATTTAACGTACCGTTATGATAAAGATAAAAAAGCCAACTATTACGGCACAAATTCAAAGAAAAGTTGGAAAAAAAAAAAAATTAAAAATTTAAAAAATGAAGATAATAATTTAAATACAAATATTGTATTTAAATTATTATCTTCATTTTTTAAATTTTAAATTTTTTTTTTTTCAACTTTTCTTTGAATTTGTGCCGTAATAGTTGGCTTTTTTATCTTACTTAAGATTAATTCAATAACTAAAGGCCATAAGACTATATTTCTTATATCTATTTGAGATTATATTGATTTTTATTGGTACAAAACACGAATTCTTACTAGAAATCAGAGCAGAAGCTGAATAGGCAGTGAAAACTACTATATAAAATACAGCGGTTGAGGTATTTCCTTATTCCAGCTAATATTTTCAATATTTCGACTCAATCCCTTGAAGCTTCTTCAAAGTCGTTATATTAGAACTTTCATTTGAAGTGCGGACTGCATTAACCATTTCACAAATTTTATACATTACGAAATCTTGCTTAAAAAAAGAAAACTAATTTTAAACACAATTAAGTTTGGTTATCAAAAACAAATAAAGCCAAAACCAATTTCGTTTTGAATTTTTCTATAACTTTTATTATTTACTTTGTTTTATTATTTTCTGTCTCTAGAAAAATTGTTTGATAATTTAAATATTTCTGTATTTTAAATATACTATATATTTGAATTTTAGGAAATTTCATCAATAATTTTTGCACAAATTTATTAATAAAACAGGAACTGTCTTTCATTTCATTGAAGAATCGCGAGCATTAGTTCGGATGAACTAAAATAGATAGAATGTATTAATTTTGAGTGAAGTTGTTAGTGAGTGAAATAATACAACTGGATTGAAAGTGACAACAAAAGGATTTAGAGAGAATACTCAGTAATTTCACAACAAACCCTTTTCAATCATTTTAGCCTCTAGAGGGTAGATTTCATCTCAGCTACTATTTCGGGAATGGATTACAAATGCTTCAAGAGAGATGAAAGCATAGAAAATACAAAAAACATGTTCTTGAACAATAAAAAATAACGACATTTTTCTGTGTTCCATCCGATTTATTTCTGTTTTTTAACATCTCATAATTCTATTCACTATTCTAAGTTAGAACTTCTTCAGCTTTTATAATTTTATAACTTTAAATTCACAATTAGATACCAATGTGATACTGTATAGATTTTGTCCACAATTTATATTTCCTCTACGAATAATTTCCTATTTATCTTCGTTCATTCTTTAAAGACAAGAGATGGCAAGACTAGATACTGAATCATACATTGGAAGAATTGTTCTCTAATGTTGAATGATTGCTATCTCTTTGCTGTTTTGTGTAGTTTACATAACAAGTTATAATTAAATAGCATCATTTTCACTTATTATCAGCAATTAATTACGAAATTATAAATCGTACAAATATTAATGAATTAATCATATTCATTAAAATATTTAATATTTTTGCTGATAATTAAGGAAGGTATTCAAGTTTTATAAAATTATAATAAATATAATTGATGAAATTGAATTTAAAGATTTAACCAAGCATATTACTGTTACTGTATATCTGATATATAATTTAGATTCTTTGATATATAATGATTTGAATATAATAAAGTATTGCTGTAAACTTCAAGCAACAAGAAAACTTGAAATTTTCAAGTAACAAGAAGTCTAAAGGCGAATAGATAAACGTAGAACTTTTTAATAGCATCAATGTTCTGAAGTTCTCCATAGTCCATTATAAATTAGGAATTTATTAAATAATTATATTTAGTATTTTAAAATAATACTAAAAACATCTTTGTCCTTTTTCTTTATTGGGAGGAGAAGGAATCAGTTACCATGTGTCAGGTAACTTATGCTGAAAATTATCAGTTTCCAGTTTTGCATATCTGAAAAGTCTTTCCAATCGTTGGCTTACCGTTGGGGATCTTTCTTTGTGAGATGTAATTAACCTTGTCTGAAAAATTCAAACAGAATTTTCTTCATTAATGGAATCTGGAAACTGAAATCAAGTTTCTTCTTTATAGAAGACATTTTAGCATAGATCCGATATAAAGATGATTTACAATAATTAAAAAGTATATCAGATGAGGATTTTTGCATTTTATGAGGATGAATCTTTAAGGACTTGCTTGCCTTCTCCACAAGAACAACTTAGATCGCATCTACTTAGTATGGGGAATTGGAAAACATATTGGAATTATTCTGGTCGCTCGGGCCCACAGTAGTGTTCAATATTCATGTGTAATTATTCATTTTTCTAAGATGACTGCACTTGGCGGGGATAATTAATCATGTTTACTTAGGCCCGGAATTCATATCTGACAGCCATTTCACGCCCAAAGATTTCGCTGAAACCGAATAACATTAAACGACGATGGTCTCAACAAAAAATACAAAAAGAAAATACAAATAAGATAAATATATATTTACGCTAAGTGCACCACTTCCAAAAAAATAAACTTAAACCGATAATTTGTAATGAATTATTAAAAAAAGTTCCGGAGAAGAACAGTCAAAGTAATACAATTGAAAAAGTTTTACAGTCATAATATTTTTTAATAGGTTATTTTTTTTTTATTTTTTGCTGTTGAATAATAAAGTTTTGGTAACTTAGAAACATATTTTACGTATTGAATGTGCTTGCATTGATAAATACTGTTAAATTATTAATTGATTGAATTGCTCTGTATCTGGTCACGTTGTTTTATGTTACTTTTTTTGTTGTAAGGTGATTACTCTAATAGCGCCGAGGCATTACGACTATTTTACAAACATTGAAAATCAACAGAACATGCCATAGTCAGTGGAAAGAGAGAAAGACAAGACGAAGCAGACAAACACAGCCAAGAAAGGAAATTGATGTATATTAACTCTGGAAATCGAACCCAGATACAGACATATCAGCCTGTTGGCAAGCAGTCTTGACTACAATAAATATAATCTCAATTTTGAAAATCTCACATTACTTGATATTATGATATAAACTAACTCAAATCATTTGTAGTTTAATCTTTCTATAAAAAGCTATTTATTTTTCTGAAAGCTTTTTTTAGAAGATCTTTCCTTTTTATTTACAAAGCATCCATTAAAAAAAAAAACAGAAAATAAAAAACTACAAAAAGTTAAAATGAGATGTTCTAGATCTTATCAATGCAGCATTATTTACTACATTATAAGATAAAATACAGTATTTTTACCGTTGTTTAAAATGGATTTAAGATTAGAAGTATTGGAAATTTACGAAGCAAATTTTATCTTTGTTTTATGTTGATTTCAGAACTTCATTTTTATTTTCATTGGAGAGGAAAAGTACTCCAAAATTATTTACTTAATAACATAATTAACATCTGCAGCCGAGTAAAGTTGTTCAAGTACAAAAACGAAAAGCATACTGTGTATTCCAAATTGCAACTTCTACTGAATACATAAAGTAGAAATATTCCACTCTCTCAAAACCAAAAACAAAACAAAAAAAGAATTAATTAAACTACGGTAAAGCCAAGATTTAATATAATTAATATTGCATAATGCAATATAATTGCATATAATGCATATTAATAGAAAAATACGATACAAATCCATTGTTTTGATTCCAATGCTTTTTTATGGGAACTGGTGTGGGCCTTCTCTGGCTCAGTTGTCGACAGGGACCATTTACAAAAGATTTCAAAGGTAAGATCGTCCGTAATCCTCGAATATGCATACCAAGCTTCAAGACGATCCATTCAACAGTCTAAAAGATAATAGGAAGAAAAGGACGGACACCCACCCACACAATGATTTGAAGACTTTCCTACTGGTATTTCGGAAAGAGATACACTCAAAAAAACACAAATAATAATCAAAAATAAGATAAAAATGAAAAACTTTAAATAAAAACAAATCAGTTTAAATGGATTCAATAAATAAAATAGCATCATGATTTTAAAAACAACAAGTAATCAAGATGATGACCTATTGGTATAAGCCATTAATATGCTTACTTTTGTGTACTACATTTTTACAATAGGATTAAAAAGTTGCATAGACATATTTATTTCAACGATCGATCATCTTCTTGATTTTCTTCATTATCATCTTATAATATTGTATATCTTATAATATGTATCATTCCTTACAATATTGCAATGTACATTCGGAACCATGGAGATGTTCCATAATTCTCTTCATGCCAATCTATTTTTTTATTACTCATTTTTCATTTTTTTATTACAGTAGCTCTTAAGGAATGCTCAAAGTTTCCGTTTGAACATTTTTTCCTTAATAAGGAATTTATTCAGTTTGAGAAATGGAGAAAACATTTGTTTTCTCATAAGGACTATTTCCAATAGAAGATGAAAAATCTCATATTCAGACTCTCATGTTAATAAAAACAATATGAAATTCAAAACTTCATATGTTTTTCCAAGAAACTGCATTTTCATTTTTCAACATAATTAGCATTTAAATTGCAGTTACTCCAAGAATAAAATCGTATTTTGAGTAAAGAATTCTGAAAGCCTTAATTTCGTAATAAGGTATTTGTAGTCAGGCTAATATACGTTGAAGCATTTCCAACAGTTAAAAGTTGAAATTACAATGAAAAATTTTAAAAATACTTGGATGTTAATGCTGTTTCCTCTTTGTTCTATAGCAGAAAAGCGCCAGACTAAGCAAAATATGCTGGTGTATCATCCGAAATATTTTGCATTTTTGTCATTCTTAATTATAACTTTAATTTTTTAACTTTGTAAATTATATTTTGCTAAAAGTTTTAAACTTTCGAACTTTAAAAAACCTACCGACACAACAACGCTTTCATCAACCTTTACAAACATGCATCTTGTCATTACAAATGCAGTTAATATCATTAGCTTCTACATTAAGAGCGAAACCAGAATGTTCGTTGTTTGGTCGCTTCACTTGCTGCGCTTTATTTCATTTTATTTTCTTGATCAGTTAATTTACATAAATTTTCTTGTCAAATAATATTTTTAAAATAGCTTGATGAGATAATGTTTCATACATCTGACTATTACCACAAACTTCTTACGGATAAAGCTACCCTATATATACATATACACAATTATTTTTAATGCAATGCAGTTTAAAATGTAACTTGATAAAAATCCTGCATTTTTAAAAAGTAATATCTTTTTTATCAATATAATATTTTGATAAAACTACTGTAGTGAGTTAATGATTTTAATTTTCAATGCAAGAATTCAGGTAAATATTCTTTATAAAAAACATAAAAGAATACCACAGGAATACAAAAAATTTATTATTAATTTTTCTAAAATATATTTTTTTCTTTTTTCTATTATTGTTGTATTTAGATTGTGTATTTATTGATATATATATATATATATATATATATATCCTACAACGAAAGAACCTCTATCCGATGGAATAAGTATTTTATATGTCTTATATTTCGGTTACTGTTTGTAGAACTTACGTTACAATGTTGTCACATGTCAAATCAATAATTCGTTATCAACGAATATAAACATCATTGATTGATAAATAGGATTTATAAGAAAAATGTTTAAAAGGTTTTTCATAAAATTTCAATAAAAATATTCTTCCATTCCAGGATCATGTTTCTGCTGAAATATAATAAAAACTGCAAAAATGAAACAATTGCAAATTATAATTCAGTTGTATAAAATATTTGATTTAGTTACAGTAAGTACCACATCATCTTTTTTTGAAAAATGGGGTTATTTATGAAAAATGAAGTCTTCAATCAATTTTAACCTGATTACTGCTGTGGGAAAAATAAATTTTCCAATGGCCAGAAATAGATTATGGTTTGAGGGTTAGGAAATAAATAATCTCCCGCTTTTCTTACAACATTTGACAAATTCATGGAAAGGCGATAGATATAGAAATGGAATTGATGTATTATTCATGATGTGGTATTTCCTTCATATTCAAATATTTCCCAAGTCCTGTTCATCCGTCATTTGTTCACTTTGCTAGCGAAAAAGGAAATAGAAAAAAATAGTGCGAGCACATTTCATTGCTCATTATTTAAACATAAAAGTTTCGCATTCGATTCGTGAAGGCGCTCCGATCCACGCTCTGAGGAAAATGGGTGAAATGAGACGTGAAAAGGGAAATGATAAATATCGCGACCATTTGTTCCAACATGTTGGTCTCCGTCGGCATTTCTAGACGACATCAGAAGGACAGCGGGTATGAATAATTCCTGGCCTCCTACCGCCCGCTTTCTGAAGCTTGCCCCAGCTCTCCTAGACGAAGACGGAAGCAAAGAGTAGGGCGAAGTCCTGGCAGAGGCGAGCTTCGAAGCTTCTTCCAAGATGGACTCAGCAACGAAGGGAAGAACGCGGGCTTAAGGGAGATGCGTCAAAAAAAATGTTGACTTTGCCAATTACGGTGTTAGTTGACAAGACAGTGATAAATCACACGGAAGGGACCTAAAAATTTGCTCAAATGAAATGTCTTTTAGCTACAATAAAATAATGCCTTAAATTTATCATTTTTCGTCCCAAGGCTCTTGGAATTTTAACTACCTCTTATTTCGTATCTTTGCAGAAGTAATTAGAAATTCCATGCTAAGAATGCCTTGCCAGGAATAAATCTGGGTTCTAATAACAGCAAGGCATGGATGATTTTGTTTTGTTTTTATTTTCTTTCTTCAATAATCCAGAGAAAAAAATAGAAATGATTGATTTTCTTAAATTCTTATCATATATGATGTATCCAAACGAATCTTGGCGATAGATTTATTTGAAAATCTAAAATAAAAATATTAGAATTTTTAACAAGAAATCTTATTAAATTTATAAGATAAGTTTCTTACATAAGATATATGAATTTAATTTGAGGAATTAAAAGAAAACAATTTCAAAACCAACTTTATAATATTTACAAACCTCTTTCTGGAGTACACCTATTCGATTTCATTTAAAAATTAAATTTCTTGGCTATGATTTAAAATATTTTAAAAATCTCCTGATTTCGATTGTTGAATGGTTTATACGATAACTGTAATTAAAATTAACGTTGAAATATAAGATTAAGAAACAGGAGGAGTAGGAAAATGCAATGGACTGTTTAATGCATTCCAAAGGAAAGTATATGGAATATAACAGTAGTAAAAATATTTAAAAATAAAGGACAGATATAATAAAAGATGTTTGAAAACGGATATTAAAAATTTTAATAACTCTGACCATTTTTTGATTACTGTTAAAACACTTTTTACAGAATTTGATTAATGCAAAATCATAAGGAAGTACTGCTTTTATTTAGATTATTTTAATCTCGTAGTATCTTATCCAATCTATCTAGCAACCTAAATACTTTTAATCGGTTGGCTAAAAAAATATTTTAAAGATACCGGAAATTTAAACCTTGTAAGTTCTAACGAAGTATTTTGTATATACAGCTTTTATGTATATTTCATGCATTTATAATAATAAGAAAATTTTGAAATGGTAAGTGTATTTTGATTATTCAAATTAAAAAAAAATAAGATTTGTCCCTTCATTATATAAGTGTAGAAAGGCTACAGAGTGCGCAACAAATTAATTATGTAATCAATATCATCGAAATGTGTTTAAGCCACGAAAATTATTATTTTATAAGTTAGTAAAGATCATTTTATTCTATTATTTCGCTATAAAATGATGAAAACAAGGAAATATCTTATCTTCAACTTTTTTAAAACAATGCTTTTCATAAGCTTGGAGATTACTGAATATGAAAAAAAAAATTAGATTTCGATATTTAAAACTGGAATTATTTTTGGTTGGAAGCGAAAATAATTAAAACCAATTATGAATTATAACGTTTATTATTCTTTTTTTATAAACACATTTTTTTTCTAAATCATCTCTCTGGCATTAGAATTACTTGAGAATACCAGAATTGTAGTAAAGTATTTAAGTTTAAAAAGAAACAACGACGTATTTGGCTTGCTAATTATTTTTTTTTCTTAAATTTAGGCCAGATTCGAAGTTTAATGTAAGTCCTTATGCTTTAAAATAGAAGTAACTTTGACTTCAAAAAGCGTTATAGTTGGAAATTGCTTCTGAATATTGTTCATCAACTTTAAAACTAATAAACAAGGAACTTCTGGAGCTCGACAAATGATTAAGTTTTGTTCTGCAGATGATGGTTTATTTTTCTGAGGAAAATGCAAGAATCAAAATAAACATAGTAAATAGGAAATTTTTTATTGAAATCGTTTATTGATAATATGTTATATAGAAGTTTATATTAAACCAGGAAAGTTCAATGTTAATCATTGTACCATATTTCTGTTAACCGAGGTTTACAAGTTCAATTTAAAAAAAAATTAAGATTGTTAAGAAAATTTTAAATGATGTATTTTATATACTTTCAGTTATGAGATAAACAACAACAACAATACAAAACAAAATATTGTTTTGTTAATCAATTAAACATGATAATTCTATTTAATTTTAAATATTAACAGAAATTTTATGTAAATTTCAAATTACCAAAATAGGTTAAAAATATAAAAAGGGACTTGTAAAGCAAAATATTCGTGTATTCGCAGTATTCCTTTATATTTTTATTTATTTAATATTCAAAAATACTTAGAACTTAAGATTGGTAAAATCCAAAGCAAAAATAATATACAAACTCTGTGAAACTTTGGTGTGTTTTTTATTTTCTCTTTTATCTTTTTTGTTTTTCGCTCGCTATTTTTTGAGGTTATTAGTTTTGGAAACTTGGTTTTGACAGGAGATCGGAAAAGCCCGCTTATGGAAAAACCAAACAAGATTTCGTATTTCTTTTGAATAAAAGTACGGGATACTTCTTTGCAAAATAAACACTCGCTTCGGCATATGAATCTCTTCAATATGGATTTTCTTGTGTTGGCAGCAGCCAGCGGCAATGTCCATCCAAGTCTGCTC
Organism: Thereuonema tuberculata; assembly: GCA_023159025.1. Taxonomy (NCBI): domain Eukaryota; kingdom Metazoa; phylum Arthropoda; class Chilopoda; order Scutigeromorpha; family Scutigeridae; genus Thereuonema; species Thereuonema tuberculata. Next base: position 33,248,002 of record JAFIDM010005346.1, on the reverse strand, counting down.
CCGTTGGATGGTGGCGATCTGATGAAATCAATCATAGTTGTTTCCATGGCAACGGTGACACTGAGAGTCTATTATCAGTAATCTCTAGGGTGGCGCCGTACACAGCATGAAGGGAACACCTCGAAGACGGCTCGCCCTCGCCGCAAATTTTCGATTTCCATCAAACAAATATAAAGAGCATTAAGTCTATTCTTATCTATACTAAGACGTCTCCTCCTCTGACGGTCAAGGAGAGAGGGTAAATCTGCTAAGAAAAGTCGCCAAAGAAAGAAAAGGGCCAACATTGACTCAAAATTAACCTGACAGATATGATTAACTGCTGACAATGTCACATGAGGTTACTAAGAAATAAACTGAGTGTAGAAGTACATTACTAACTTATTATTACTAACAATATTGATGTATCTGTGATAAGTTGACAACATAGATGAAACCTCAGTGATGTATTTCAATATATTTGGTTTCATTTTAAATTTCCTTATTCAATATAATATCTAAAATATGAATGTTTAATTTCATCAAAAAAAAATAACTATTTTTAAAAGCACTCCTACTTTCAATTTATTAAATATCATTTATTTCTTAGTTAAATAACAACATTGTTGTTTAATTTTATATTAAAACTGTTTTTCTGATGTTATTTTTTTCTTCTTTGCCAGGCGTTCAGCGTAGTCGAAGCGACAAGAGGATGATTCCACAAGCACTACAACGCCAAAACTAGATTTAAATCCTAGTTGGCTTGAATATTTACTAATATTATCTATGTGTATTGTGCGTTCGATCGTTTAGACGAATGTAAAGTAGACAGCCTCCGTTGTTTTATCGATATCATATCGAACGATAAATTCGGCAAAATAGTCTACAAGTCCCAAACGAATTCTGTACTATCAGAAAGATTACATATTGAAGAAAAGTCAAAATTTTAATTTTGATACATGACATAGAATAGAAGCTCTTTCTTAAAAGTTGTTGAAGCTTACAAGTTTCTTAAAGTAATATAAAATTAATAAAATAAAATTTTAATGGAAAATAAGATAATAAAGTAAGAGAAATATATTCAATTCTATTTCACTTCAGAAAAATTGATAATGGATTTTTATCACAAATGTTGCACTTTTTCTACCACATTATTCTAATATCCTTTACATTACTAATAAAATTTTAATCTTCAATTTAAATGGAATCATCATGAAATTACAGCATTATTTTATTTAGTATCACACTTAGCAATTAAAAAATAATTTAAAAAATTTACAATTCAAGCATAAAAAACTTTAAAAATTTAAATACAAAATATCCATTGTTTTAAAAATCCAAATCTTAACAACGCAGTTTTATCTAAGAAGTTATCTAAGAATCATTCTAACTTTTTTTTTATCCAAATCTTTCCCAGATTTTTATATTTTTTTTTACGTTAAAGTAAATTTACAGGTTCAGTCCTAATAGTCCACCAATACAAACTGGAAGGAACATTAAGATTTATATTGTATTATTGTTGTTTTATAATATAAATTGCTAGTACGTCTTACATAAATTTTGATATCCTTTTCCCATCTTCTGAATTTATATTTGTTACTACATCACGAACAGACTTGCTTGTTTTGATGTACATGGCTTTCAAACTTTTAATTGATTACGAAAATTTAATCAGGCGCAAAATTAAAATCACAGGCATGATAAGTAAATAAGGGTGAAAATACGTGCTACATGCAAACAACGTGAGACACCAAATGAAAGTTAATACCCCGGGTGAAGACCTTCCTACATATAGGCGTTATGGTGCTTTCAACGGAGCTTTCAAATGGTAGACTGCCTCTTGTCGCCTTCTGAGCTCAGGAGAGAGAAGGAACTCTTAATTGTGATCCGCGCTGCGTAAATAGGCTGCAGTGTCATAGAATTTTCTTAGCTCCCCCCACTTGCAACGGCAAATTAAAAGTCGTACAGAAACTATGTACATTTTCCGGGTTTTAAGTCTGTCGTTATCTGGTTTTTGGCACGCATAAACAGAAATCCTGCTATACAGCTTTTCCGGATGTTAACGAAATGGATAGTTAGAAGCTCTTCTTAGGCTTTTAAAATAATCTCAACATAGTTTCATTTTTAATCTCAGGGTTTATTTATTCGGTTACAAGCACATGATTCCTTTAAGTCTAGAAAGAGGTAAGGAAACTGAATTAAAACTAAATTCCATCTTTCATTTTGTTTAATAGATCGCAGAACCTGTCATCAGATGAGACAACGAAACAACAACAGCAAACATCCAGATTCCTTTTAAAAAGTAATATAACGAAAGGAGAGGTGTCTGTCCTCTTGAAGAAAGTTCCTCCGAGAAGGGAAAGAAGGAAAAAAAATTAAGTGGATCTGAAGAACGTAGAATTAGAAAAAAGAAATATTAGGAGGCAGCCAAGAAGCCTTTGGCAGTATTGGCAAAGAGCGGAAAAATCCAATCTGATAGGAAAGCTATGAATAATCTGACAAGCTCCGTGGAAATCCCCGCAGGCCTTCTTCCGCGTCACCGGAACATGTAATACCAATAAAATGATGTGATTGTTTGTTACAAACTTCATTACATAATATTGAGCAGACCACGTTAACAAACTTTCGGCTTAGTGTCACTGAAGGTAAACAGGATGTTCCTGCAGTTACATATTACGAAAATAATAAAATTCTCAATAAGTATTATCTTTGTTTGCTAGAAAATTGAAGCTCATCAAATTACAGTTAGTCTATAAGGGTGCGGATGGATGTTCCCTGTAAAAACATTTGAACCACTCGATGATTCTTCCTGAAACTTGATAATATCTAGCTTTCGCAAATTATTTTTTTTTTCCTTCTTAAGAAGTTTAGCAGGAGAAAATGATAAACATTTCTACAGAAATAATGAATAGCAATCCATTTGTTAAACGAGTATAGTAATCCGCTGATAATCTTCTTTGTCTGCGCGACCTTTAATGTGATTGTAATTATATTGGATATAATTTTAAAAAAATAAATAAATCCTGACTATCTGAATTCATGAGACGTAAAAAAATTGCCGGAGACTTTTCCTTATATTATTTTCAGGAATAATAGAGGGAAAAAAAAAACAAACAATAAAATTTAAGTTCATTAAGAAATATTTTTGTTTCTTTAGAAAATTTAACTTTTCTACTAAGAGTTAATAGGAACATCAGATTTTCAAAATCATTTTCGAAAACAGACTACAATCATGCTTGGGAAGGATGTGGAAGAAACTCCACATGAAAGACACAAGTTGATAGTTAAAACTTATCATCTTGCTTTTTCTTAACAGAAATGTATCATAGAATAATTCTTTTTCTCCCGATTTCTTTTTCTGTCCTTTAAACATCAACTCTGAGAACTCCTATTTAATGACAAATTTCCTTGACATCTGTCGTGTAGATTTGAATTCTTGCTTCTGAGATCTTTTAACAGCAGAAAAATATGGGTTTTCAATTATAACAATCAGGCTTCAACTTGATCGCGAATTTTTTATTTAAACCAATATACTAACTATCATCGGTGTTAGACATTATCTAGAGTTTTCTTTTCTTTCATCGCCGTAAATGGAGAGATGCTTCGCTTTAAAAGGACAAAAAATGTTTTCACGATGCATGTTATTAATAATAGCTTTGAGAAAATGATAGAACAAATAGAATAGAAGCCAATGTTACATCAACGACCTTTCACTACTGTTGGAATACAAAGCATTAACATCAACTTTCTAATCATGGATATGTGACTTTCTTTTTATTTTACAAAACATATCTGTGTGATGAAAAGTTCAGTAATAATAAAACTAAACAAAGATAAATAAACTAATTAAAAAATACTTAATATTTTTTAATATGTCAACAATATTAATACAGTGAAAGAAAACGTTGCGGTTCGTTAGCCTTCGTCAGTTCAAAAATATGTTTGAACTGATGAAGACCAACGAACCACAACGTTTTCCGTCACTGTATTAATATTGTCGACGCATTAAAAAATATTTATTAATTAGTTTACTTATCTGTGTGTTTATTTTTATTATTACTGAACTTTTTATTATTATGGATATGTGATGTAGAAGAAGAAAAATCGTGACAAAAAGAAAAATATGTCACTTCTAACCTTGTTAATAGAAAGTCAGGAGGGTAAAACTGATTAAAATTTTATTTAGAGAAACAACCTTAACATTAAATAAAGTGTGTTTATTATTGAATAGACTTGACGACCGAATAAATTACACCTTTGGAAGGTCCCTCCTAGAAAGGTAATGAAATAATTTAATGATAGTATTTTAGATTTGTTTTCTCTTAAGCTGAACACAACAGGGCTAATCTGTGGACGTGGAACCGATGTTTATGGGTAACCATGGAAACAGACTGTGCTGGCAACAGTTACAGAAGCGCTGCTTGTATTATGCAGAAGGAAATTTGGAAAGGTTAGAAGAAGTAGATGCCATGATTGGTGGATTCTTAATTTAAATTTTTCCCAAAGAACTTGCTAACATAATTTGCTTAAATGTCGACGAATTCGGTTCCCTTAAATTTTAATTCAATTTACATTTTTAACAAAAATACGTTTCATCTGTGTTTCTGAGTTTCTTCTGACTTAAAACGACACAAATTAATAACTTCTGTAGCTAAACTTATGTAAGGGAAAGTCTGAAAAGAAAATTATGAAATTGTATAAAATAGTAGAGACTCAATTCGCGAAAATACTGAAGTGTTACATGTTAAGTGTTCTTAAAATATTAAAGACATAACCATTTTATGATGCATCAAGCTAAATTTGAAAAAGAAATACAAAAGTATTATTCAGAATATGCTGAAGGGATGTTAATTAATATTTATGTGAAATAAGTTCATATCGTGAAACATAACATTAAAATTATTAAAAACCTTTTGATTTTAATCCAATTTTCATTCTTGCTTGTATTATAAATATAGGTTGTATTTTTCAATTATTTACAAAATCTTGATTAAAAACATAAACATTAAACTCCATTAATATATGCCTAAGAGTTTAACTTATTAAAAATGAGACAATCACCGTGTGTTTAACGCATGAACAGTATTTTAGTGCCTTAAAATACTCTTACCCGTATGGAATATTTTGTGTTAGAGGTGTAAACACACAAAGCATAAAAACTAACAGTATAAGTATAGCAAGAAGCTAAGTACTTTTCATTTAAGAAAAGAAGGCATGCAGGGACTTTTTTCATTAGTTTGAGCTTTTAACAAACAAATGAAAACATCGTAAATATAAATACTCAGCAGCAACATTTAATCCACAGTATCGGAACGATTGGTTTAGGTAATTTATTTTTTGTTTTTGTTTTGCTTATTGGAACTATATTCATTTAAAAAGTACCGTTAGTTTTAGAAAATGCACATTCTCTAAAAATGTCAGAGAATAATTAATAATGAATTCTACGACATATTAATAAATAACAATACAAACTGAAATTACGATAATTCATGAGAAGGAAAGACAATATCTACTGTAGTCTTCATTTTCACAAATTTTTAACAATCCATATTAATAAATGAAAAACAGTGCAATATTTTATATAATTTTCTGTTTTATATACTTATACGGAGTTAACATTTAACTATACCTTAAATTTTTTGGTCTCCTTTTTTAAAAAAATATTAAACTTACTTTTGTCTATATAGTGCTTTTGGTCTAGATTCAATAATATTTCATGTTTACTTTTCATCTGATAGAATTTAAGGAAAGATTGTCTCAATTCACTTTAAATCTATTTCTATCGATCTAGGAAAAGATATTTTGGAAAGCTACAATATTTAATATCTAGAAATGATATCTGTAATCGATATCAGAATTCCATGTTTCGGAAGCTAGCAGTTATATATACAAAGAAAACTTTCGGAAAATGTAATAAAAATTTAAATGTAAAGCCATTTTGAGTGTATTTGTGAAGGAATGTTTAGTATATATTTAACTGAAGTTGAATACTTTTATCTCTTAGAAAATCCAGTCGCATTACTCAAATTACATTGGTAGCTTGATTCATTTTCAATGTAGCCAACCTCCATACAATATTGTTGTTAAAATCAGCAGGAAAGATTAACAAGCTGACAATAGAATCCCCTTGAAGAAATTCCCTACCTAGCAAACTTCAAATACAAATTTCAAATTCTTATGAAATTGAAGAAAGTTTAATTCTATTTATTTTAAGAACTGTTCTTGTTATTTCACTCTATTTCTTTGAAGAAATTTTCGAAACTCATAAAGACACAATTTTAAACAAAGAACTATAATAAATACTAAGTAAACATATTTCTGTTTTTTTTCAGTTCTATTATTGTTATACGTTGTTAACACACGTTAAATCCCTTTAAATGCTAATAACTTCATTTTATTAATTACATAATTAATTAATAAAAAGATATGATTTTGTGAGAGAATCTGTAATGTAAAAAATGTTAAGAAACCAATTTAATCTATTGCCTGAACTACTTTTAGTTGAAATTTTAATTTTACTATTGGCTTAGTCAGTGGCACATTGACAGCTTTTCATTCAGAGTTGAAGATTGGCTAATGTTGGCTACCTTTCGGTTTTACTGTCTTTTTCCGTCTTTTAATTACGTCCACTTACTCGAATGTAAATGTGACAGAATGAGTTTGATTGATATTATTAATATAAGGAGACTAAATACAATTTTAAGAGAAGACAGATATAAATGATCTTCTCTTTCAATTTAGACAGAACGAAATTATATTAAAAATATATTTTAATTATCCATAATTTTTACTATCCGTATACGGGTTTAAGAAGGTTTTGTCCGTGCATCCATCGCCCCTTCTACAGCAGAAATTGTAAGTCCAATAGAACAGAGTGATATGTTTTTGGAATGCTCATGACTTCTAGAGGTGGAAAAAAAAATACGAGTTCGGGTCTACGGTTATTTTCGGTCATTAGAGAAAGTGCTCGAAAATGAAATATTTATACGGTGTCGCTGTTTCGTGTACAAGTTGAAACCAGATTTTTCATTATTTAATTTTTAAGAAAGTATTAAGTTAGACCTAAATTATTATTTATTTTTAATATAAAATGGAGTATACTATTTTAGGCAATTAAGTGTCTTTTAATTTTGGATTCGAAGACGAAAATAACACAAAAAAGAAAATAACACAATAAAAGTTCCTTACAATGCATCAGCGTAAGAAAGGAGTTAGAAGAGATTGAAAATAAAATAAAAAACTACCATTTGCAGAAGCAAATCCAAGGCCCTTAAATTTACCAAGTTTCAGTAAAGGAATCAAGGACATAATATATCATCATTCAAGATTAATAATTCTACAGTAAGGTGTTAGCGAGACCTTTTGTGTCATAATCCTTTACATTACTTGTTTTCTTCATCTAATAATTTCAACGATTAAAGCGACTCACATTAGTTATCATTCACTTTTACTAAAAATTCAAAAAATGCCATTTGACATGTTTGTCGTAAAAAGCACTAAGCTGAGATCTGAGTTTGATCAACGGAAGAGAAACAAAAAAAGTAAAATTCCGAGTTCTTTGTTTTTTCTGTAGAGAAAAATTCACCAAATTATTATTAACTGAAAAGAAGAAGATTCGTTCATGTGATAATTGAGACCAAATGAAAGCCTTTTTCTTTCAACGTTGCATTAAAGTTCTGTTAAAATAAGTTATTAAAGCTTATAATCATCGAAAATTAACAAAAATGCAACTTGATATAAATTCAAAAGCAAAAAAAATGTATTTCTACAAAACAAACTTTTTTGAAAAGATTAAATGTAACATTTATGTTATTAAACGCTCGAACTCCAAAGTATGAATCGGATATTAGATCTATACTTATCTCCGATTCTTAAATTGTATGGTCCTAATGTCAAATTTTGAAACAATTGATGAAAACAGTGATTAACTTTATCATGATGACTGTGAATTTCTATGCTTGGACAACGTCATCCTATTTCACGAAAACAGCTGAATTTGAATATTTAAATGTTTCTCAAGTTGTATTAAATTGAAAGTAAAGGAATGTCGTCATTCAATGTGGCTTTTTATTAATATTAGAATATTTGGGCATACCAGTGATCATTCACTTGTCTTGCTGTACTTGTGTTTAAAACTACAGTTTTGTTAGTTTTGGTTTTCGTAAAACGACAGCGTGTAATAAAAACTCAGAAAAAGGTAAAAGAGGGGGTCGTTTCATAGAAAAAGAAGTTAATAAAAGGGACAAAATGGTTAACCGTTAAGCACTAAAAAAATACCATTGAGTTGGAGACTTCAGGAACACGAAGAGAAACTAAATTGAAGAATCCTGTTCCAAAATTGTTTCGAATGACTCTTTTAACATCTACTCTTTTACTATATCAAAGTGATAAGTTAAATAACGCAAGATTCTATGATTTTCAAGCAGTTAACTCAAAGGATTCCCATCATTGAACCTATTTTACAAGAAAAAGCAATTCAATAAACAATTGTTTTGGATAACGATTCAGTATTTTGCGCAAACTGAACTGGATGCCTCTAGGAAGAATGAATGTTCACAGTAAAATATCGTTGTTTTCTTTTTTCTTATTTCTTGCCAAAATGTTTTTTTACTCGAATTTCCTGATTTTTATCTGACATGGGCGTGATACCAATTAGCTATAGTAACGAAGGTTCTACTATATTCTACTTTAAATCTCCTCATAGTCATTATCTATATCAATGCACAGGGAAATAAAACGAATTGCTTTTTGGCAAAAAGTTCAACACAATTATACTATTTTGAATTGTTTTCTATTTCAGTAATCTTCTGTATTTTGAGAATCATGGATCTATAAGATTCTTAATTACTCAGGAATCCCGCTTTTAAAAAGCTGTCTTAGTATTGTAATAATTGTATACACGCAATTGTATAATGCTTGGCATCACTGAGGCATTAAGGGGTTAAGATTTGACATTGGTGGCGGAACTACTGCTTTACACAAAATGCTATTTGGAGGAAAATCCATTCTCTACATACCATCAACACGGACAATTGATCCATCGAAAGAGGTGTGTGAGAAACCTTAATGTGGGTAATTCCGGACTCGGGTGGATTCTACCGACAAATGGGATGTTCGAGAAGGTAAGGGAAGCTGTGAATACAGCTTGAGAAACTCGAAGAACTATTATTCTAGGCAAACAGCTTCATGGATCTACATAGGTATTAGTAGGCTCTTTAAAGGCGATCATTTGGGATCCAATGAACTCGAAACGTCGAGAAGGAATTCATGTTTGAAAAAGTTGCTTAATGTACTTTTGTTCTAGAAGGCAAAAATATTCATGGTTATTTATAAACTTCTTAGGATATCCAATAACAATAAAACAAAGATAAAAATCACGAAATAGTTTTCCTCTGCCAAAAATTGACTTTGAATAAAAGGCAATTTTCCTAAATGTGATTAATTTACATTTATTTTAGATTATTTAGTGATGAAACTTTGAATTAATCTAAGTAGTTTATAATTTAAGAAAGAATGGAATTATTAATTGTAAGGAAATATCAAAACATTTCATAATAGTGAAATCACTTTGAATTTTAAAATTGGTTTTCTTTTCTTTTTCAAGCATAAAATATTAAAAAAAATAATAACAGATGTAAAATAAAATTTAGGAAATTTGATCATTAATTATAATTTTTAATATAATTCTTGTGCATAAACAAAAGTAAACTTATAATTTTTATATTGTTTTTGATTTGCAGTGTACAAAAATGGTGTATACTGAAAATATTAACATTTCTTATAAATTTCATTTATTTTAAAATATATTATATGATTATCAGTTATTCGAGGAACAACAGTTTTTATCAAATAATTTACAACTACTCTAATGTTTGGTATTCTGTAATGTTAAGATGATAATGAATTTCAAAAAAATCTCCAATGTCCAAAAAAATTGAATATTCATAATATCTGGAAATAAGAAGCTATATTTTTTCCATTGATTTTGTAAAAACTATCTTGTTTTACAAAAATATTTTATCAGTTTTGATAATATTTCTTGTTTTTTTTAGATATCAGTTACATAAATACTTTTAATTAGTGTGTTTATTCAGCAAAAAAATAAAGAAAGCGCCATGGAAGCAAAGAAATAAGGAATGTAATACATTTTCTGATAAAAGTTCTTTTAATGAGATTTTAAACCTTCATTTTCTTTTCTGTCCTGCTGAAGATAACAACCTCTGTGAGCATCATTATCTTTGTATTTCCTCAAATCCTAAGGGATTGTTTCAATTTCAGATTATTAAAAAGTCGCATTGTTAAATAAATGAAAGTAATTATACCTGAAAACGTTTATTTTACACTGACTGTCATACCAGCATAGGCAAGAGGTTTCTGAATATTTATTGGTGTCGACAGATTTATTTATTAGGCAATAAATAATAACTGGCCACCATCTACTCTCCGATCGACCTGTTCTAGAATTGCATTTATTTACTGAGCCGTTTTCAATAGATTTCCACTTGTCTTGAAGTCATAAATCGCACATTAATAATTGTCATAGACTCATTAATATGAAAGCATGACAACTACAGCTATAATACTTACTTTTAATTAAAGCAGGGATAAGCCTTTTGTCAAAATGTGGTACAACTATTTTCCGCAGATTTTGGAAAACATCACTCTACAAATTCTGATACTGGTCGTCCAAATACTTGTATACAGAATTTGTCGGTTCCGATGTGTGAAGTAGACGATGATTGATAAGGTTCAAACAACAAAAGTCCGGAGTACAATGATAGCAATGGACACGTTTATAAATATTTTCTTCTTCTTAAGTTACCAAGATTTTCAGTACTTCTTGACCATTATTCTTATGTTAATTTATTAAAATTTTAATAATAATAAAAAGACTCTTAACAAAAGCAACAAGATTTCTTATTTTTTTTCTCAAATTTACGTTTATGTTATTGATATTAGTTGATTTACTGATTTATATAATTTTTCTTTCCTTACCGTTAACTGCAATTATTAATTTGATCTGAAAAATTCTTTTCTTTTATTAATTTAAGAAACAGCTAAATCTAATAAAAACAGGACTTTCATCAATTTTGAAATGTCTGAAAAATTAAATAAATTATATTTATTATCTTAAATCTTTGAAGGATTTACACAAAGAGTCATTAATGAATTTAAATCAATAGACGATATACAATTGAAATTTCGCATAATGCATAATTTCTGTTTCGAGTATGTTGTTTCCATAGTTTTGGTATAGTTAAATTCATATATCCAAAAAAAGCGTTCCGATATATGAATTTGAACTTAACATGCTTCAGCAAATGGTCAATTTGATCACCTTTTGTTGGCAAAATGCTCTGAATCATTTCACGAGGAGATGCACTTCCGAACATTATCTAAGGTGATATGCTCGAATGCTCTAGTGATTTTCTCCGTAAGTTCATTTTCGGTGAATTTGTCTTTCTGACCGCTGTAAAACCTGTTTACATGTGAATCTCTTACTATTTAGTCCATCGGATTACAATCGGAGAACTGAAACTACCCTTGATCCTTGATCTCTTGCTCTAGATCAACGGTTCCCAACAGGTGGTCCGCGAACCCCCGGGGGTCCGCGGACGATGACTTAGGGGTCCGCGAGCTGTCATCAAAAAATGTTGCCATCAAAAAAAGTCAGGAATTTGACATATATTTTGAGAATTGCAATGGGTTTTCCTTTCACTATCATTTAATATCACTTATATATATATATATATATATATATATATATATATATATAAAAATATATATATAAGGGGTCCTTCAAATTATAGCGATTTCTTCGGGGGTCCTTGACAAATTTTTGTTGGGAAACCCTGCTCTAGATGATTCTTGGTCACTCGGCTTGTATGGAAAAGTGTGCCATCTAGCTGGAAAATATAGTCCTACTCGGGTACAGCTAACGGTAATCTGGGAGTAAGCTATTACTTGACAGGTTGATATACCTCTCAGAGTTAACTTCGGAGAACTTTAACAAAAATATACAAAATATAAAATTTAATGTCTTTTTAAGTTTGGCTTATGTTGTAAATCTATTACAAACATTGCTACATTACACATCACGCATTCAGAACGTTTAGAATTACTTCAAAATATTCCTTGGGATCTATTATTTAGACGTATGTTGTTAAGTGTTCAGCTGTAACAAAACCATAAACAAATATTCTTTTGTCGATTGACAACAAACAGATTCAAAATCCTAAAGCACCACAAATAACATTTGGAATTGGTCTTTTTCTTCATTATTTTCTGTAACCAAATGAACATAAACTTTTTTTCGCTGTAAATGAGTTTGATAATTAATTTCTAGCTTAAAACAGCAATCCTTGTTTATCAGAGTTTAACGCTTTGAAACCGAAAATTCAATTAAAATTAGTACCCAATTAATCGTTTTATATCTAATTAACTTCACTTGTATTAAAACTCTAAGCCTCTTAACTAATCACATACACAGTCCCGGTTTCTTTTTAAACGCCATCAAATTTTTATTAAAGGCAGAGGAACAACATACTCTGCTAAACCGCAACGATAATAACTTAAGGCACTCACATAAGAAAGACAGACCTAACAGAAACCGTAGATTAACAAATAACTTTCAACTTGTTTGATACTTATTTTTTATTTGGAGCCACTTTTCTCTCGTAGCAGCCAAAAATTATCAATATTTAAAGAAATAACAAGAGTTCCTCAAAGAACGTAAGATCTTATTTAAGTGAACTTCCGAGGTCATCATTTTCAAAATGCTGTTAATGATTTATTACTTCATTAATTATCATCACATTAAAATCATTAAACTCATCCTTATGGTAAAACAGCTGTTCGATTAATTTTAATTTAGTTTTTTGAAATAAAATGCTTCAGTTAGAAGCTTAATGATTAGAAAAGAATTAATAAGATATCGAATTTCAGAATTTCTTCTCATTTATGTTCTTATCTCCAGCACTTTTTGCTTTCGTGTCGCCGCTATTTAAATTTATTAAAAGAATAAGTAAAAAAAACCAAGTTAAACATTCCTCTTAATTTAAAAGTCAAATTTCAAGAAGCAACACTGGTTTAAAAGTTATTAAAGGGAGAAGGACATAAACACGAACACACAAACCAACAAGCCAATGATGAAAGGCGATTTTCCGTTGCTTTATATGTTGTACAAACATTTACAAAGTCACCACCCAATTATCTATCTTTATAAATATATTTATCTTTTTCATTGTGTCCTTTATTCTATTTCCTTACTTAGAACACTGTAATAATTTATTTTACGATGGAATCCCAGACATGATTAAATTAAAGCCAGCATCTTCAAAAGTCTATTTTTTTTCCTTTGTATTCTAAAGTCAGATCTTGTTAAAATTCGATGATGGATAAATATAATGTGGTAAAATAAAATAATCTCTATTGATATTGTCCGATTCGGAAGCAGTTCAGAGATTTTTTTATAGAATGTCAATGCTGTTTGAATGTTTTATCAGTTTATGTCATCCACATCTGTGCCGATCATCTTATGTGAAACTCTCTGACGTTTCCCGTATTGTTAAATAAAGGAAACCCCGTAGACTGTGACATCAGATGGCTGCCTAAAGGTCGTACTTAGAAACATATTGTATTGGACGAGAGTGCTGTAAAAAGGATCTGTTAACATTACATCAATTGAGCGAATTTTAAAATGCTGCTAATTTAATTCATTATACAATTATTCTATAGTGAAGTTTGTTGATTCTAATTATTCTATATTTTTCCTTCTTCTCCAGAAAGACTTTCTATATGTACATTCGGTTTCTTTTTACCATTTGCGTTTTCACAGATGGACACTTATCAACAGAAGTGAAATTGAATTGATAAAATCTTCAAAGGTTTATTCCCTATAATTTCATGAACCTTAATTATCTGTCTTTTCTTATTTTTCGCATTAGTAAACATGATAAATCTAATTACGATTTGCCTTATGTTTCAAAATTTTAATTAAAATGATCAAAATAACAGCCGCAGGAGCAAATAAAGATCGTCTCATAATAATACAGGATCAAGAAAATAGAATTTTTTTTATCATTTTATATTTGAAAAAAAAGGATTCTGTGGTTGGATTTCAGATTTTTCAAAAGATAATTCATTATTACATCAACAGCTAACTGCATGGAGATGAAACAATAAAAAAATGTTAATTTTTTAAAAAATTCTGTTTTGATATAACTATTATTATTGAAACATATATATTATATATTATTATTGATACATAATAATTTTTTTATGTAATTGTCCAGAAATATCAATTGGAGATCATAGGGAAAAATATTCGTATTTCTGACTAATAGGTATTTTTTATGACCTGTAATTATTTTTCTACCATAACAAATTCACGAAATTCTGCTAAAAGACTATTTCGATGTGACTATTTGTTTCCATTATCTTCTATTGCCATAGACAATAAGAAATAGCTACAATTCAAAAGAAAACTGGAGAGACCTCTGTATTGATTTTTCAGCATTGGAATGACAAAGAATGATAGAATAGCCATACCTCTCTGGGATTCGAACCCAGATTCGTTATGGTTACTTAACGGTCATTAGAACGTTGGCTTCAATAGTCATTCTACTTATTTATCAAATGATTGTTTACTACTTTCTGGCTGTCATGATATAAAGAGAAAATATGTTTTCAATCGAAAAAACAAAACTGTGATTGTGTTTTGTGTGTACGTGTAGGATTTTTTTAATACCAACTGTATCTTTCTAACACAAATTTTAAAGCCTGTAAAACGCCATTAATAGGATAAACAACACATTTGATAATATCTGATTTTCTCTGTAATAAATTAAATTTTTAAAGAATTATTTTTCATGATTCCAAAATGTTTATTCGTTAAAAGGATTTGTGGGTATATGAATATAATAAATAACATTATTAACATCAGACATTAATACAAACTTTATCTCACCAAATAACATAATATTATAAAGGCAAATTTTCGAGGTTTTTACGACTTCTTCTTTATCTCCAAAAACTTAAAATAAAAAGTTTGGAGAAGTTGTCTTCTTCTCCAAAATCTTAAAATAAAAATGCCAAAAACGAAAAGAAAACAAAAGAATACATTACAAATAGGACATTAACAAGAAACATAACCACAATAATTGTTAAGGAAAATAAAATAACAAGTCAAATAAGTAAAATAATATAATTACATAATAAACATTAATACAACGCTGTGTATTATTCAAATGAAGGATTGTCTTTCTTACTAAGGTTGTAAAGATATTATCAATAGTAAAGCTTTAATTTCTTATATTCACTATATTTGAGTGTGATTTAAGTTTTAATTGGAAAAATAATTTTAAAAAGTTAATATTTTTAACAATTATTCGCCATTCTTATGGTTTAAGCTCTTTCTATATCGGAGTTAAAAAATATTTTTATGATACAATCTACTTATTACGAATAAAAAAGTTTATGCCTTTATTTATAATAATTTCATTGTTTTTTAACATATTTATTTCATTTCAAGTGAGAGGCATGTCTTTTTTTTAAGTTTTCACAAAGCATTATAGTCGTTTATTTTTTAAGTCATTGCTGGCTAAAACATTTAGTATGGTATCTTCGAACCCTAAGACATCTTTTGAGACGAGTGATGTGGTTGAAAAAAAAAAAAAACCCAGATCCGATCCTTCTTCTTTAAGTCGAAGATACTCAGGAAAAGAAATTCTATGGGAGTTGAGCTCCACAGAAAAGACGATGAAGTCCAAAGACCTAAATCCTTTCATATCCAAAGTATGAAGACAACTGTGACCTGAGTTAAGCTAAAAGTACATCCTCCTTATAAAATCTGCCCTAAACTTTAGCCTGCTTTTCTTTAATTAATATCCTTCTCAATATTTCTTTTGTAATATTTAAGGATTTCTCATGTTAGAAATTGAGTAATATCCAACAAGGTAAATCCAGAGGGTTTTTTTTTTCTTTTCTTTGTAAAGTCAGATTCTTCAAATAAAAATCATGTGTGAGTGTGTGGATGTATGCATCTGTTTTCCTAAAAAACGTTTGAACAATAAACTCTGTTTTCTTGAAAGTTGACATGATTTATTTACGGACAACTAGCAATCTAGGTTTTATAATATGAAAGAACTTATAAACAGAACAAAAAATTATGATAGATAGAGGGTAGCCTACGAAAATAAACAATTTTCGTTAAGTAATGTGTATGTCT
Organism: Thereuonema tuberculata; assembly: GCA_023159025.1. Classification (NCBI taxonomy): domain Eukaryota; kingdom Metazoa; phylum Arthropoda; class Chilopoda; order Scutigeromorpha; family Scutigeridae; genus Thereuonema; species Thereuonema tuberculata. The sequence goes on along the minus strand of JAFIDM010005346.1, from coordinate 33,231,798 downwards.
TGCACCTATAAGGAGCTATAGTCATTTTAGTGTTGTGGCTGGTAGACAATCATTCATAAAGGGCCATTGCCATCTGCCTATTTGGAATGTTGTGCATTAGAGAAGATGTTGAAAGTGACGCTCCTCTTGTTTAACGCAATACTGGTATCGTTGGAGCATTGACTGCCACACTCATTTAAATACCAGGTATTGTACGGATGGTGTTGCAGGCTTCGATAATTCGTTGATGCAGTTCATCGACTATATCGACAGTTTTGCGTGCTCGAAGCTCTTTGTATGGCCTCAACAGAAGAAGTTAATCGGATTAAGATCCGGCGATCGTGGATGTCATCGGACAGGGGCTCGATTACCGATCCTCTTTTACCAAATGTTTCTATCAGGCGTTGTTGTGCCATGCGACTGAAGATCGCAGATGTTCCATCATGCTGGAACCACATCCTAGTAGCGAGCGGTACATCTTCTAACAGAACTGACAGAACTCAGGAAGTCCCGGAAGAGATTCCACGTTAAACGATTTGGTAAGACGTGTGGACTAATGAGTATATCGTTTAAGATGTCGCACCATTGACACTTAATAACAGCTGATGAGGGCGGATTGCAATGGAATGTGGATTTTTCTTTACCCAAATATGCTGGTAGCATGTATTAAAAACATCATCCCATGTGAACATTATTTCTTCAGTGAACAACACACAACTCGCGAACTGGGATATCACTGCACAACAAAACTCTCGCAAAAATGGCATCTTCGTGGATAATCCTCAGGGTTAAGACCCTATACACGTAGCGGGTGAAAGGGGTATAGCTATTGTTCATGAAGAATCCGCCACACCGAGCTATGATTTAACGGACCGTGCTGTTGGAAGGTTCATCTGCCACTTCCTAAAGATTGTTTCCTCTACGGTGTCACAGAATGAGATCGGCTGTTCCGGAGATGTTTGGGCGCAATGAACCCGTCTCATGAAGTCGGTGGTCGAGCCGTTGGAACGTGAGCGGTATGTTTGCGTTGACGAAACCGCTCTGCACATATCCTTGCAGCTATTCGCCCATGTTGATTTGCAGTACCGTACATCAAAGGTTCGTCACACTGCACTGCTCCATTAGCTGTTCGAATCACTCTCTCTGATGACTGGGGTTTAAATAACTGTACGTATAGTAAACATCAGACAATCACGCACTCCTGCGTATGGTCAACAGCCACAATACTAAAACGATTGTAGCGCCACAGTTGTGCAAGACTGGACACACATTATTTAATGAAAACGGTTTGTTTTCGTACTCTCTATCTGTCGTATTCTTCTGTAACATAAGTTCGGATACACCCTGTATAGATCTGAGAGTGAAATTGAAAAAAAAAATCATAAAAAAGTATTTTTAAGCTCCCACATAAGAACAACGGATCTATATTGACGTGGAACTATGCATTTAATTAAATGTGGGAGTGCTTAATTTCAATAAATGTATTGAATTTAGAAGACTTGAGGCGTTAGTCAATTTTACGCCAATGGAAGCTAAGGATTTCTTGTATTGGACTGATATTAAAATTGAGAAATATATAAAAATCGTTTGCTGCAGCTAAAATTTGGAAATTGAAATATATATATATATATAAAACCCATTATAAAGGAAAGCAAGGTTTAAATTCTTTGAGAAACTTGTTATGTAATGATGAAAGAACAAGATGAAGAATTTTAATAGGATATTTTCTGACTTGAATTAAGAGAAACAGCTCATAAAGTCACATCTTACGAAATTAGAAAGCATAGGGAAAAACAGATAAAGATCTAAAGGAATTGATATAAAAGGATGCAATAAAGTGGTAACTTCTATAAAACCAATCGCCAATATTCAGATACGTAGTTACGAAGTTAAACATCTACTTTGCAGGAAGCTATAATGTTTAAAGACAATAATAAAAAATATAACTAAGACATCTTAAGAATCATTTACTGCTTAGTTACTGTTGAAACAGAAAGAAAACCTATCTTGATAAATTAATCAACTTTTGTATTCAAAAACTATCAATAAATAATATAATATGAAATGGGATGTACTTTAATTGTCGCTTGCACTGCGGTCTCATAAAGCCTATTGTGTGTCCCAACTAACAATAAATACTAACAATAAAAAGTAACCCATTTTGAAAGCAATTAAGAAAAACATTAATTTTTTAACAAATTAATTTAGTAGAAGATTAAGAAGTTATTACAAGTTACATGAATATTTCATGGTAGTGAATCATTCTTTCTCAGTAGTTTACATTGATTGGCAGGGATAATTGAGAGAATATACATAAATTTTCCAAATTTGTTTGCTTCAATACAGCCAAAAGATTCAATAATAAATAAAGAGACAATTAACTAAGATGATAATCAAATAATTAACCTTATTTTTTACTCGTAGAGTAAAAACACATCTATAACTGAATGGTCTGAACATGCATAGTTTTTGGATTGGCGTATACAATACTTTCTCTTATATAAATTGGCCACCATTTCGCTACGATAGTATATGTTAATATAACTTAATGTCAATTCTATAAATTTAGAATACAATTCTAAATATTTTTTAATTTTATATTTTTACTTATTCATTTGAGTTTTTATAAATTTTATTCTCTTACATTGGATGACAAAAACAAAACACACATTTAACATATATCTGATGAAGTAAGTAATTTTATACAATGAATAAAGATTTCACCAAAGTAGAGCTTATTTATTTCACTTTATTACCCTCACCAACCCATTCAATGAAAGGACTAAATGTTATTCTCTGTGATTGAATTCGTAATCATCATGAAACATTTTTTTTTTTGCAAAAGAAAATGCTTACTTTTTTATAATGCAACACTGGAAAAATATTTCTTTTATTTCATGTTCATCATTTTTTTTCGGGGTAAAAGAAAGAAAACAAGAAAATCGATTTGCTCTTAAAGGGAAGCAAATTTCGTTCTCTTCACTTAACAGAGCAATGAAGCATATTTTGGTTTTAGAAAACCAAATAATAGCTTTCTCTAATGACATACCTATGAATAATAGACTATGCTATTTTAAGGTTAAAAAAGAAATACTTGTAAAATATTAAAACAGGACAATGAAATTTCAGGAATTTTCATTACAGAGGATGTATTTAACATACATTAAATATTTTATTTCAGGTCTGTTCAACTTTCATTCGAAAGCAGTTAACATAAAATCTTTAACATAAAAAGGTTTAACGTTATACATATAAAAGGAAATTTATCCTTTGTGTGGTTGTTGTTGAGTGACATTCGGACTTCGGGTTGAAAATGATATTAAGCTATTTGTGTGTTAAAACATTTGTATTTGTGTCATAAGTGTTAAAAAATAATTTCGAAAGACAGAACTGTCGTCGACTATTTGTATTTGCTAATGTACGAAAGATGAGTCTTCATGTTTCTAATAGCTGTTGTCTTCAATTAGAAGCAATGTCCGACTTAATGTAACATTTTGGGCATTTCAAGAAAGTATTCGTACATACAGACTTGATCCACATTTCTTACCTGTCAATCCAAATATGACGAAAATCAACAGACAGCTAACACTGGATTGCAGAAATCCACAGTAATTTCAAATTAAATAGCAGTTGAGTTTTTGATACTACTAAACTATACACTTGATAGATGGTCTTTCTTTTACTAGGAAAAATTTATATATTATTATTATTATTTGAAGAAAATTTGTTTTAAATGAGTGAACGAAACATACTATATTAAGAAATAAATACTGTATATATCATACCTGTGGACTAAATAAATTATTCTGCATTATGATTTTTTGGTTGTACTGTTACTTATGAAAGAAATTTAATCTTTCTAAAAAGACAAATTCCAGCGATTTTTCGAAAGATGTCAAATCAAACAAACAAATTAAACAAACCTCTAACAAAACTTTGTTATGAATAGATATCTCATACTTTATTGTTTCTAATGTCTGAATTTTTCTTTCCGTGTTCGTCAAATTATCCTCAGCTGGGTAATCCTCAGTTTTTAATGAACAGTGATGCGGTTCGTTAAATCGAACATTTTTATGACAACTATAGGTCTAGTACTTTCTTTGTATTGACTGGTGTAAACAGTTAGTTTTTTTTGTTTGTTTCTTTGTTTGTTTATTTATTTATTTGAATCGTTTGGCGAGACAGCCTGCTTTCATAATTTTAAGATTTTTTTCCAAATTTTGAACGAGAATGACTTTTTTTTAACAAAATCAGAGCTCCATTCCTTAGACAAGGATTTGACTCTAACCAGAAAGAAGTAATTTATACTTGTGCACTGATAAACTGATTATAGGATTCAATAATTGCTTGATTCTTAGTTTTGGAATGATTTTTAAAATGTATATTTTCATTGTAGAATTTCCAATTGAAAATAATTTAATAAGTCGATTCAAATTTAACTAACAACTTAATTGACGGATGAAATGAGAAAGAAAGTCATAAAAAACTAAACTAAAATAAAAGTAAATTATTGTAAATTCCTTTAACTTGTATTTGTCTTTTTGGTCTCACCTGTGAATAAAAAACTTATCACAAAATTCGTAATCTCAAACAGTAATAACATTAAAATTTGAATAAAAAAATTAATATCATAATAATTTCATTTTCATTTTCAGGATTTACAAACGTATAAAAGGCCGGTAAAATATTAATATTCTTCAGTTTTACATTATATAATTTAACTGTTATTTTAACAGAACAAATTACATATTGTTTCATTTCTGAACCGTAAACATTTTATGACTAACTAGATTGGCAAAATATATTCCCGTAAACATTATCTTATATTTAAATCTTGACAATTTCTTTTTGAAATGCCAAGCTATTATTACATTCATCTATTTTCTCTTCCATAAAAGATGTAAATGTCTTGAAGGCAACTCATTTTCGAAATGAATCACCCTATTAGATAATTCGAAGCAAGTTAAACAAATGTTCAATCTTTTGAGAAATTCTCACATTTATTCGGCAAATATTGCTTCTGAAAGAAAACAAAATATTTATACAAACAATAAACGATGCCAAGAAGTAACAGATTGCATTAAATCAGCCAGAAGCAATCCATTTGTTCCTGTTTTATTTACCCTCATTTCCATTAATAATAACTGAACTTGAATACATATTTATACGAAAGCAAAAACTTTTAATTCACAATAACCTCTCTCTATTAGCATAACATTTCAATTACTTAGCAAAAGATACGGATATTACAGTAATGTTCAATTTTAATTTGAATTCTTTATCAACATCTAAGAATACAGCCTTCCTCAAAGAATATCTTTTACTATCTCAGTAAAAATCCAATGTTGATTTGAACTGTTGAGATTTTAAAAGAGCAAAGGACTACCTTACTTTGAATGTGCGTAAGTATATAAAGTTTTATGCGACTAAATTAAAAAGTATGAAAGTTTCTTCGAATCTACAAATAAGTTTCTTCGAATCAAAGAGAAAATTTTCTCTTGTCTTGAGTAAATTTTTCGAGAAAACCGTTTTTGGAATACTAAAAATACCAACTAAGAGACAATAGATAGAGTTTAAAAAAATCTAAAAATGTAATGAATATATAATATAACACTAAAAATGTGTTTGGGCGGCATTATTCATTCTAACAGCAGAAAGATAGAATCGTTAAAAGAACATGGCAATTCATGCCTGAATTATTAAAAATAAATAAAGAGTTCTCGAATCAGCCAATCAGATAAAAAGTAACTTCTGAGGCTGCTGGTTAGTTTCTAAGTAATGTAACTTTTTCAAAAACTACAGCTACTGTACATTCGACTTCACAATGATTCTGACAATTAACTGATAATTTTGAAGCATGTTATTTCGCTTTCTTTTTGAGGTGACTGTTAGAGAAGTAGATATCTTGCTGAAAACTGAAGATTCTTTTCTTATTTCGCAAAACAAATATGTAGATATGCTAATGAAGAATCGTTACTAATTCTAAAAGACAATTTGAATAGTGTTTTCGAATGTCATAAAGTAAATATTCAAGTTTGAACTTTTATATCCAAATTTCAGTACAAATAGTTATAATAGTTGATGAACTTCCAAAAAAAACCAAAGAAAACCTAAAGTAGCAAAGTAACGGAGTGTCCGATTACTAAACTGTAGGTCGTTGAGTTACATAACGGAACAAAATGTACTAACAATTTGATTTTCGGTTTTCTAGCAAAAAAATTAGTTTGCTCTCCAGACATCCTGCTTTAGCAAAAAATCAGTTAATATAATATTTCTTGCTTACTTTCATTTACAATTTTTCATGGATCGTCGAATTTAATTACTGAGTTTGTTCAGTTTTACTTTTCATATTTGAGAATTTTTTTAAACTATCGAATTTAAACTATTGACTCAAAATGATACGTATTCAGTTATTTTCAGTAGTTCAGAACTCAAGCGTTTTATGTTTTGATAAACTAAAAAAAATTCAAAGACGATTTATTGTCTTAAGTTGCTTTTATATTTCCTTAAGGAAACTCTTACCTCTTATTCTTTCTAACGTAAAATCTATTAAGGAATAAAAACCTTGGTTTGCTTATTTACAATAAGCAACAAGCTGTTATGAAACCACATTTTTCTTCTTCAATTTCAAGAAAAACAACGACTTCAATATTCAAAGGACTTACTATTAAAATATTTATGAATTGAAATTCTGTGACGAGAAGAATTTTTAGTAGATCTCCAATTTACTTTCCTTTTAAATCTGCTAGACAATCATTAATAAATGCAGGTGTTCCAGTTTATGAATGTGAATTAAAGCAGAAGATTCTGTAATGAATCAGTTGTTTCAGGCTAGTAATAATTATTGTAAAAAGGAAAAAATTCAAAGAGCATTTTAAATTAAGAGAGAATTACCTTTCTACTGCTATAAACGAGAAACGAACATCACTTCTTACCTGTGAAAAAAAAAAGTTAAATTAATGTAAAAAGACTAACATGGAATTAACATAGCATAAGAAGTTTTTATTTTGTAATATTAAAAAGAATTATAAACTGATTTCTTAGTGAGCTTCCATTTTGAGATACTATTCCAAAGATTAAAATTGCCTTATCATATAACTTCTTATTATTTCGTTATAATTGTTTTATTTCTAAATTAAATAGATAAATAAAAACTGAATGTAAAAACAAAAGTATACTCTATAGCAAAATAAAGTACGCACCCCTAACAAATAGTGGAAGAGCCTCGAAACTCGGTGAGCAAATGCTTTTCGGTTAAATATGCAAATGACTAAAATTTCATCAACAATAAATGTATCTGGTGTTTTCAGAGGGCATGAGAAGCAAGCATTCAAGAGCAAATAAATAAGTGGCGTACCAACTGACAGACAAATCTCACTAGTTTTGCTGTTTCTTTGACTGTGAAGATGCCTCTACGACGCACCTGTTGACAACTGGGAGAGGTTTCATGATTGGCTCAAGAGAAGTCATGCAGTCGTATCAGCCGCCATCTTGTCAGAGCTACATATCGTCAGACGATGGTAGCAGTGTGTTCAGAAGGACACATACATTCGTCACAAAGAATCTGGATGTTCCAGGAAAAAAAAAAAGCTAGAGGTGTCATGCAATCACGAGAGCATCCATAATGATACCAATGGCGTTCTGTCCTTCACGAAAGGCACATAACTTCTTCTATCCATCATGTAGTGGCAAGACAATTCGGAGGCGACAGGCAGAGGAGGGAATTCATTCACGTCGTCTCTTCGGACATCTACCAATGAACATCCAACATAGAGAGCACCGTCTGGAGATCTATCGAGCCCTGGAATTGTGGAGGATCTTCATTGGAGTCATGTCGTGTTCAATGAGGAATTCTGCTTCTTACTTGGAACAGATGATCACGGTATCTGTGTCTAGTGGAGATGGGCTGCAGTGGTCGAGTGACCGACGCCATCATCACCTCAGTTACTTTTTGGTTAAACTTCTCATACGACAGCCGTAGTTTCTACTGCAGGACTCAATACATTGATAACATTCTGCAGTCAATTGTACTGCCTATGCTGTCAGCCTTCGAGGGGCTATTTATCACAAGATAATGATAGACCCTCACATTTCAACAATGCCTCCATAGCCAGGTTCTCAGACCTCCGCACAATCGAGAGTATCTTGGATATGTTGGGAAGATAGTTGCAGCCATCACCGAACAAATCCAACAAATTTTGATCTAGCAACATTCGAATATTATTTCACTCCATTTGTGTCGTACATCGGATAGGATCGCTACTAGAGAAGGATTTAAAACATAATAATATGTGTTTTATTATGTGACTGATATGTGACACTGCTCTGCAATAAAATTCCTTTTGCAATTAAAAATGCAATCATTTCTTTATTTTCACATACTTATTGTTTGTAGGAAATTTCATAGAGTTAGAACTTTTTTTCAGGGTGCGTTGTTTTTTTTAGCCACAGACAGTTTATGCAAATGAAATAATTCAAAATATGAATTGTAATAATTTTAAATGTAATAAAAATATACTTTTTAATAATTATTATCAAAATGAATTGTTTTCTGAATAAATGATATCAATTATAAATTCAAAAGTCGAACAAAGTCTGTTTAAACGTTTTAGAATAATATATTTGATATTTATAGTGGTTACAATTTTATAAAAGTCCGGGCATTACAATTCCTTTTATTGGGGAAAATTATAAAAAAAAAACTTTGTATCTGAAGAATTTTTTTCAAATTGAAAACTATTGCTCCTTCCAGTGGCGAATGTAGAATATATATATTTTTTTTTTTTGGGGGGGGGGGGGCAAGATTAATGTAAGGGCATCGGGCAAGATAAATTTTAACAACAAAAGAGAAAAAAAAAACAAAACGGCAATCTGTATTTTAACAACCAAAAAAATTAAGGGGGGGTGCCCGGGCCCTGCGAAATAATGAATATAAAAGGAAAATCCTATTTTATCCTCTTTCTTCTAACCTATTTACTTATTTTTTTCTTTATATTCATTATTTCGGGGGGTGGGCCGGGCCCCCTCGGCCCCCCCCCTCCCTTATATTCGCCCTTGGGTCCTTCTATACATAAAATCTAAGTAATAATAAAACTAAATACAGATAAGTAAACTTATCTTCATCTTACGTCATAGCCACAATCCCCACTATCAATGACGTCACCAAATATCCTTCTATGACGTCACCAAATATCTAGGAAGACTGCGAATACGCAACAATTTGAACTGACGAAGGCTAACGAACGTTATCTGTCACTGTATTAATATTGTCGACATATTAACAAATATTAACTATTTTTAATTAGTTTACTTATCTGTGTTTATTTTTACTATTACTGATTTGAAAACTATATAACTAAGATTCTTAAACTTTTAATATAATTCATGACGTCAGTGTTGTTTCATGATTCCACGAAGACTATAAGTTAATGAAATCTTTCTCAACCAAAAATATCCATAACTTATCTGTAGTAAAAATGGGTGAATCGTCTCCCATAAAGAATTTTATTTCAACATTTGTAAGCAATTTCTTCATGAAAACAATAATGGGTCATTAGCATGCAGTCACTACAGGCAGAAAAATAAAGGTTTTTAAATAAAGTAGTTAAATGTATACATTGCATACAATGAAGGAAAATTAAACAACAAATGAATTAAATGAATATGAGAAAAGTAACAGTGAATGTAATGAACAAAAACTAACATGGTGACATTTAATGTTAATATATATATAATTTGAAATTATTTTTTTTTAAATTTTGTTAAATAAGAAATAGCTTCTTTAGCTCCTTCAGGGCCTTAATGAAAATCTATTGGGCCTTTTTGAACTAAACTGACTGAACAGTCATTAGCCTCGGTTTTTTTTTTCTACTACTGTCATTTCAATTCCTTATTCTATCAGAATTGCAATTAAGCCCATTTTAATAACGAGATTGCTTATTCACTGGTGTTAGTAATAATTCTGAAATTAAGCTTGAAAAGTTATAAAAATTATTAACAATACCCATATAAACATCACTGTCATCATCAACCTATTTATAACGAAATGATCTGAGAGATGTGACATCGTTCAACTCCGATTACGTGAAGGTGAGCTGTTTACACTGTTAGATGATGTTTTACCCATGTCACTAAATTATATTTTCTCAAAAATTATTGCAATTTCACTGCGAATTTATCGATTTTGCTATTTTTAGACGCTTAACCTTGCTCGTAAAAATCGTCGCGGAAAAATAATTGCTATTCATAACATTGATCGACTAAAACAGGAAGAATCTGCTATTCATTTTACAAGTGATGGTTGGTAGTTTTTTTGATTTAATACGAATGAAAATTGCAAGCTATAACATAAATGTCTAATTAAGATTTTCTGCCAAGGACTGCAATATCCAGCCGCAGACATATGTTTTTTTTAATTAATTACTCACAAAAAAAGTCATAAAGCTAATTATACCATCAAATTTTATTTAGACAACTTAATTACTTGTTTATTCTGATAATAAGCTCGGTAATTTCTTGACATATATATTTGTTTATACCAAATAGATCTTTTTAATTCAGCGGCTTAATTTTAATAGCAGTCTATATTATATAAATTGATATAATTTAATTTAAGTAGATTTAATATTACAATTAAATAGCTAATCTTTAAACTAAATCTTAATTTTAAAATTTAGGCTTGGGAAATGAAAAATTCTGATGCAACTTGTTCTATTAAAGATATCTGTATGCCAAACCGTTAATTCCCGAAATTCATCACTACAGGCTTTCTTTGAAATATAAAAAAAATCCTTTTTTTTAAAGATTATTAATAATATCTTTTGCTATTATCGCTATTGCTGTCTCTACATTTCAGAATTCCAGGTGTAGCCATTGCATATCACAAGTTCATTTTTAAACAGGCAAGGCTGCATGAATATATTGTTCTGCAAATTCATCTTCCGTTTATGAATAAATCAATTGCTTGTTCAGTTTAAAGAAAGAAAAGTAGTATCATGGAGTTAACGTATCGTTTATAAAATATGAATTTATTACGTAGTATATATCTTACTTTTATAAGCATCTTCAACAGAATTCAACAGATGTGTCTTTCATACTTCTAGATAGATTCTTTTCTCAAGTTTTTTGTTTTATATATAAATTAAAATTTCAAGTAAACTTACTAACCAGAATAAAATTCTTAAAAAAAAAGATAAATGTTTATTTTACAAAAAAATAAATTGTTACATAGAATGTATAGAAAATTGAATTAAACGTTAAAATAAATATCTTCTCGAACTGTTGCGAAAAATTTATAAAGAAATGTACACAAATGATCTACTAAGCTCTAATAAATTTGCATATCTTCTCTCGCCAGTATGTCTGAAACAATCGTCGGTATAGGAATATTTAAAGAAATTGATTTCATAGTCACAACTTTCTTACCGATCTTCTTAATGAAGCATTAAACATTCAAAATGTAAAATGTATTTTATATTTATCGGCTTTATAAGATATTCAATTTATTGCAACTCTATTATGACTATTGATATCTGCGTCAAACATTCAAAAAAAAAAGGCCAACATTTAAAATACTTTATTACATTTAATACTTTAAACTTTCTTAGCTTTATATAGGATATCTGAAACTTCTGCGTTTAAATTATTGATACAAACATTATTTTAGTTGCTATGTATGTGAAAGTCTGAATTAAGAAAATCGAAATTTGCGTTAATGAGTTGGTTGTCACAGACTCATTCATTGTATGCTTAAAGTCATATTTCGTGTACAGCGTTTGTTTACATTTCAAAGTAATTAGCCCGTAGCAATTTAAAAATTCCATGTAAATAGTTTTCGGTGGATTAATTAGAAATTTGCCAAAGATTAAATTAATTGACTTTTATGCATACTTCCAGCCTTTTAATTTGCTGATAATATTATGATGGAATAATATCTGAAGCAGAAAGACAAACAGTACTAATCGTTCAATTGGTGGCTACTGATTTCAGTTGATAATAGTACTAACAGCAATGTTAGATCATTTGTTTCTCATGAACAGAAAAACAAAATAAGTTAATGTGGTATCGCCGTCGAGTATCTAGTGAAGCATTAGTTTCTATCCTCTTTAAAGGTAGGCAGCACAGAAGGTAGTCTCTTGGAAACTCTATGAATCCTAGGACACGTTTGGAGGAAAAATACAGGAAATAATCTCCCAATCTCCGGAAGACAGCGAATTTCACTTCTCCAGCCAGCAGACAAGTGTCACAAGAAGAACTATGCCCATATCTACTTTTCAAAATGTCAATTTTCGCCTCGAACAGTATCTCTTAGTTGTATTACATGGTCAATAACTATTTCCTTCGATAAATGACATACGAGGTAAACAAGAGGATTTACCTGATACAGTATTTAAAGTTACTAATTTCGTAAATGAGTTAATCATATTGGTGAAAAGAAGAGTTAGATTATGGTTTCCAAAGGGAAAAAAGATGCATATCCTATAAAATTCGCTTTTAGATTCAGCCAGATCAAAATACCAGTGTTTACTTTGTTTCATCTATTAATTTGTTTATGTTGAGAAAATTATGGTAAGTAAAGCTTTTTTTTTTTTTTTCTTTTAATTAATATAAATATGTTCAAAATTGAGAAAATTTGTGATGCAACTAAATAAAAGTATTTTTTCATTAATACTTTTATAGTAAAAATAGAAAAAAAAAATTTTTTCGTTCATCTTTCTTTTACACTTTGTTGTATTTGGAAATACTTTTGTTGATTTAATTAATATGCATTTATATTTAAAATAAAATAAAAAGAATTGTTTTTATAATATTTGCACAAATGTTTTGTTTATTTATAATAACTAAAGCTATCCTAACTTTTACAAATATACAAATTTGTAAAATAACCTATTTGTAATGACAGTTCGTATTATACAACCTCCGCTACAATTGAATGTGATAAAACTTAACACAATTTTTGAATTAGGTTCCAACCCACAAATGATGAAAGATTTCTTTTTATCCTGGTTTCCTTTCTTCCTATTTGATGGATGTCTAGTCATTCGTTTTTGTTTTTTGTTTGGAATGGTTGTTAAAATGGAATTACTATTAATTACTTACTTTTTCTACATTTGAATTTTCCATAGGTTTTCATCTCTGATTTCAAAAAAATACATTTAAAAAAGTAAAATAAAAATAGTACGTCGTAAGATATTTTGCAACAACCTAAGGTTAAGAATATTACATCTCAAAAAATAATTCTAAACAAAATATCCATTTATTTTATAGAGATTTTTTAGATTAACCTAAGAATCGAAAACAAAGGGATTTGTAATTTGTAGGAAACCTGTATTGTTGTTTTTTCTTTCTAAATATCTACAAAATAACAGAACTTCTTCTATGAAGAGATTGGATGTCTTGAGAATGTTGTTTAGTAATATCAAATGGCCATTGTTAAAAGAATTAAAGGAATAGAATCGTCTACTTTTTTATTTTTAGACAAATGAAAGTTTTATTTCTGGATTTTTTTTTTTTAATTTTTAACATTGACTGATTTTTACTTAATATTAAAATTCAAGATTGATAACCAAAAAGAAAAAAAGCTCTTTTACAATATTATTATTATTTTTTTTGATGTTTTGTTCAGTGTTTTTGGTCTCTTATACGAACAGCTCCATTCGTTTGAATAATAGAAGAAAATATTGTTGTCTTTTGTTTAAAAAATGAATTCAGATGTAAAATTCAAATGTAAAATAAATTAAGCAAAACAAAATACAACATTGAAGGTTACGCTGCCAATTCAGTAAGTATAGTTATTGAATGAATTTTCTCTTTCAACAAAAATAAAAGACGAAAAAAAAAAAAAAAATGTAACTTATTTAAGAAATTTGCATTAACTTATTGGAAGCAAATTTGTAGCAATTTTTTTTTTTTACCTCAATGAATCTTTAATTAATTTAATTGCAAAAAGTAGAAACTGTGTCTATTTTTTTTTAATCTTTTCTGTTATGTCTTGTACATTATATAATGTTAGCACTACTTTATGTATAAAAAAATAAACTATGTTTTTTTGAAAAATAAAATTCAAAAAAGATAAATAAAATATTAAAAAAAAAAAAATAAAAAATAATTTCTGATGCAGTAGTTAGTAGTTCTAATTTACATTCTTTTCATGAAATTATGTATTATTACTTTCATGTGATTAAATTATATTTAAGCTCTGATTAAGCTTTCTTAATTATAAATTCATATTATATTATATTTATAAAGTTTATTTATAAGACATTAAATTATTATCAAGAAATTTCTTAATTTTATTATTTAGATATAGATTATTAATGAAACTATGAAGCTATACAAAGCAAGTTTTCGAAAACTTTAATAACTACTTTCTGCTTATTAATTTTTTCTAATATTTTTAATTATTAAATTTGGGTTTGATTATATTTCGGAATTCAATTTGTAATTATCTTTCTTTTGTAATATGGAGAACATATGCAACAAAGATTACGAGTTATGCTGATAAAGAAATACGAAGCAAAAAATATTGTCAACTAAAATGGCAAATGCATATCAAATATTAAAAAATTTGAAAAAAAGTTTCCAAGCTAGATTGTGTAAAAAAATATATATATTCTCGAAAAAAAATTAGTTGGCTGCCAACTCTTCGACGCTCTCAATTGTTCTTCGCTATCTGCTGGATTACGTGGAATCCTTCAATGCTATCAGATATTATTACTGCACAGAATTCAGTCAATAACCTTTTTTTTTCTTTTGACTGGATAAAATAATTTCCATTCATTTATTTATTGTGACTGTTGAATTAATGTTTCTTTTAAAGAGAAAACCGGTTTTATCGTTTGAAAGGATGTTTCATTACCGAATATTCCTGAGGATGAGTCAAATTTCATTGTAAAGGTAAATGTAGTTCTACAATGTTTTACTTTTTAATTCAAGTAATCTACGTATTAAAGTAATTAGTTAGCATCTTTTTAACCATAAAAAAAAAAATTATCATACACGTCTTCATATAAAATTTCTAAATAAAATTTCAAATTTCTAGAACGTTAAACTCGTTCTATTAAAGATTAGTAATTTTTTTAATGTTTCCTAATCTTCAGTTATTCCAGTTGTGGATGGTTTTGAGGTACCCATCAGATTCAGAGGTTTAAGTCAAAATTTTAGCCTGTTTATTTTTTATTAATTTACACATGCTGCTGCACATGCTAGTAAACTTGTTTTAACAAGATTTTTCAAAGTAATAAGAATCTAAAATAAATTTTATTTTAATAATAGGCTTTATATTTCAAATGTATTTTCACATTTAAAAGAAAAGAAGAAAACTCCTACTAGTGATTAAATGTAATATGTTTTAATAATTCCATAGTATAGATTTGAAAGGAAAGCTTCTGAAAATATAATTACAAATTTTATTTAGATTTCACTGAAAACACTTTCTATTAATCTCTTGCCCCCCAAAAAAAAGACTTTGAATTTATAACATGCTAAAATCCATAATATGTATTATTTAAGATTCCTATCCCATAGGAAACATTATAGTAACCAATGAAATTTAAGCAAAAGTTTTAACTAACTTTCAGAAAGTCACGATTCCTAAACTTGGGCAAAAGCTGTTGACAGATCTTCTCTGGAAGGAAAGTAATGCATTTTGTGTGTCAGTTCTATTTTCAAGTAATAAATCAAAACTATGGTTTTTATTTATGGCCAAACAGGTATGAGGAAAAGCCCATTACTGTATCCTTCTTGGAATCCCAGTGGAAAAACCTAGAGTACGTAAATTTCCCTTCACGTATCGCGTAAAACCCAAATTTCTCATCATGCGAGCATTAGGACGTTATCATGTGAAGATGTATAAACTGAAGAGAGATAAAAGTTCAGGATACCGATTCCTTCCAAGTTATATGGACCCTTGGGATGAGGTAAAATATTTACCTTCCTTCTCTCTTTCGATCATTCAGCATTTGGAATCGGTCGATATTAACATCTATAATATCTACCGACCCCATCTAAGATCTCGTGAATTTACAGTGGAACTCTGTGTACGACCGGTCTTTATGTTGCACAATTATCGCCACTACTATCGATTTATTTCCCCCCAGTTAAGGATTACGCCATGATTAAAACGTTATCGAAAGACTAATCACACTCGTTGCAACGTTGTTCCATATATGTTAGCCGGGGTTATGATACAGCCGGGGAACCGAAGTGAAGTACAGAAATAAACTGTAGCTAAGCTCGAAGGAATATTTGCAGACGCGGACTGCCGCCCCCACGATTCTCATGGGTCTTCAACTTACACCTTTAATGTGGCAATTAAACAACCGTTAAACTGTGATTGATTGCCCGAAACGCGAGAATTTAGGATTCCCCCAAGATTGATTGAAATGGAGAGAGATATTAGAAAATACGTTGTCAAATATACAACAGCCTAACTAAATACAAATTATAATATAATCCCAACTATGAAATGTAACTGATTTTTAAATTAAAATCTTTATAGTTATCTAAATTTGTTTATCAACTTTTGATGTTACTGAATGATTGATAATTGTTGCTAAAATTAACTATCCGTAGATTTTCCTGATGTGAGATACTGTGATAGAAATGGCTACTGTTGTCGTTTTAATAGTTGCCTGTTTCAGGTTTTCTCTGTTTATTTCGCCTACAGATGGGTTTAAGGGTTCTACAAATCCTCTACAAATGAGTACCGAGTTTCTTCGGCTTTAAGACGCCAGCATTGGATTGGCTGTGGGTCCTCTATTTCGCCTGTAATGCTAGTATATACATTAGATGTTCTCCCATTCTACCAATTAAAATACATGCTTAAGTTGTTTTGTCCAAGACCAGTACAATGTAAAAATGACTTAAACAAAAATTAACTATATTTCACTAAGTCATTTTATGTTTTATCACCTATATTCATTTATATTCTACATATGGCATTTCTCGTAGTTTGAAAAATTTAAAAAGGTAGTATGATCTTTGTGATGCTTTTCTTATGGAGGATAAAACTGGACAAAAACAACCAATTTCTTAAGAAAATAAGAAGATTTGAGGCTTCTTAAAAATAAGAAGCCTTCGAGGTTCACTTTAGTAATTGTACCAAATTTCAATTTTATTACATCTTTTGACGTAGAATTTACAGTTGCCACACAAATACGATGAACTTTTTATTTATATGAATCTGACTTTCTTCATCAAAAATATTTGTTTAAAATTAGAAAATCAATAAACTAAACAACTTTAATGATTAATTTCAGTATAATAAAAAGACTTACTCAGACTACGTTTGTCTGTTTTTCATTTTTGAAATAATTTAGGCAAATAAGGTTTTTACTAAAAACTACTTCCTCTGACGTCTTTCTTTTTCAAAATTTCTCTCAGATTCTGAAAACTTATTTTTAATTTTTACTTCTATTATCAGAATTGTAGTGAATTTTTTAAATCAATCCGTCAAAGAAATGTAGCATAAGCAACAAGGTAATCTCATTTTCATAAACAGAGAAATTTCTTCTTCGGGCAATGCGGAAAGACCCAAGAAAAGAAAAGAACAAGAGTGAGAGGTAACAGAGTTCATTCCTGTATTAACTAAAAACCCACAAAACAAAAACGTTTCTGCATGGAAGCACACAGTGCTTTTAGAATAGCCAGGGAGGTTGCTGCTTCTTCAAGTGTTAGCAGATCAATCAGCCGTGTTGATACGCCCACATTTTCCCTTTACTTCACAGAAACCCGAGCAGACGTATATGAGTGGAAGCTTTAGGGTCAAACCCACCGATTCTCAAGTGCTTTAGGTTTGGCTCGACCTGCCTCAGGCCTCTAATATCATTTTCTGGGCGAGAGCACACGTTAAAATAAATATTTATAGGCGAGTCCCTATTAAGAATGACTCCAGGGAGCAGCTTACATCTCGGTGGCAACCGTATTTTTAAGCGAAGAGTGCAGGAAACTGGATATCCGATAAAAGATGACTATCATCTTGTGGCATTCTCGACACTTTCAGTCAGCCTCTGCCCACAACTTAAATCAGATATTTCCCATTAATAAATTTATTATGTAAGACTCCATTTTAAAAGGCAAGTTTACGTAGTATCTTCCTTAACTCCACTTAATGTATCATTGTTGGAATATTAATACAACTAACATTCAAAAGTAAGAATATAAAACATCTTGTAATTTATATATTATTCAGAATTTTAAATTCTGGATATTGTAAATACAGCAATGCAAATACAACTTTACAAAACAAAAACTCAAAAACTTTATAATCACAATGAAAAAAGAATTGTTTTTTTATGAAGTAGTCGTGATGGACTCGATGAATAATAATATTTAAAAAAAAAATCGGCTTATTTTAAAATGTTAAAAATTCTGTCAACATTTCAAACAAAAGCACTAATAGTGATGTTAAGATTGGTTGAAACAAAATAAAGTTGTAACATAAAGTTATATAAATAAAATAGGGAAAATTATAGTGAACGATTTTGTTATAGTTGTTGTACTAGATGTGGTTATGTCTCCAGTATTTTAATAAAAGAACGTGTTCTCTTTGCAAAAGCTTTAACATTACTTTAGGCTTTCTAAAATTTAACAATTCAAATACAAACAATTACAACTTTCATAATCAAGTTCTGTTTTCTACCAATGAACACGGAAATTTGTTTATATCAGAAATTATACAGAAGATAGAAAAAAAACCACTTTTGCTTACACTGAATTAAAATAGAGAGAAGTTTCGAGAACGAGTTATGTGAGATTTAGTGAGCCTTCACTAGTATTACAATTACTAATTACATAGGGTACTGCATTTTAAATTTTTAATTTATATTTTTTAAGCTTACTTAATAATTTACGATTGCAGTTTAATTATTAATTGTAGACATTTTGTTGTTTCTGCTAAACTTTAAAACTAATGTTTATATTAACGTTTTCTGAAGTCTATATAACAAAATGCTTTTCAAAATAGAGTAATTCAGTCCTATTGCCACTTTCAGCCCTCCCACTCGCAACTGATAAACAAGTGACCTCTGTAAATGCCAAAGTGTACGTTCATCACTCAATTCTTAATCATTACAAACCTTGAATTGAAAAATATTACAAATATTCCCATGTTATAATTTGTCAATATTGGATTTTCCTTTAAATTTAGTTATTAAGAATTTCGAGAAATGTTACGTAAAACAATTATAATTTGAAAATAATTTTTCTTTTTCTAAATTATCTACAATATTTTCTTGGACTTCTAATCTTTGAAAATGACATCTACATTGAAGTTTTTGTTTCTTCCACTTCCTAATTAAAAGTTATCACCACTTAATTTCACCAATTATTTTTGGAGTAGTTTTACTATTTGTAACCATGTTAAATTTCAAACTACATTTCGTCGCCCAATGACGAAATTACAGCGAAGAAAATAATGTTAAGTACGATAAGTGATACATTCCAAGAAACAAAGCGCTTTGGACAGAAAATAACGCCGGCTTTCCAATTAACAGTTGTGTAGAACAGTACAAATGTCGTGATGTTATGGGTGCAGTTTCAAGTGACTTTTACGAGACTCTTAAATTATTAAGGAGGCCTTCGTTTTACTGACGAGGGAAAGAGGATAAACTATTTGGGCCTATCTTTACTTGATAAATATTGTAAGCCTTAAAATTTTCATCAAATCCTTCTGCAGCACTCTACGCCAACGCCACAGAACTTATGTTTATCACATTAGTGTGGTATCAGATATCTCACTTAAATTAAAAGAAGAACTGGTCAAAAACTACAAGCTTAGAAACTTAAAATTGTTAAGCCCTAAATAAAGAATTCCGTTTATATATAGCAAGGAACTAGCTGACGCTACATAGAAAATATGAAGGCAAATCTAATAATACAATAGAAATCTAATTTCTTAGACAAGAATAAAGAAACTTTCTTAGAATAAAGTCTCAGGAAAAGATAAAGTTGTATTAAAATTATATTAACGTTATACCGGTATTTAATATTTGATTCTGCTTTAAACTGCTCTTACGAAAATAATAAGAAATAACTGAAAATTAAAATATATACAACTCACCATAGTCATATATGAAAAACTAATTTCAAACTTTCGATAAAAGTATAATTTCTGGATTTTAGAAAACTGGAAAAATGCTTGAAGAAACTTCTACTTGGAAAACGGGTAAGGAAAGAGCAGACACGACCTTTAGTGAAGATACTGTTTTATACCAACCAAACAAATGTACCTTAAGCCTAAGTCTTAAAAAACACCAGTTAATAGTTAAAATGGGGAATAAAGAGAACCATTTCCTCTTCATTTAGTTATTTTCAAGTGAAGATTTCCTATGTTATTAACATTTTCTTTTTCTATGTTAAGGTATTTATAAAAGAACCATCCTCCATCTTCCTTTGTTAGTTTCAACTCTTCCTTCGCAAATAGCTTACAGAATATTTGTGCTTTGATTGTTTTCTTTTTTTGTAATGTAGAATGAAAATAAACCAGAACGACTACAGTATAATTTACATGATCTCTTATTGTTACGCGAATGTATCGTAATAAAATTCTTTTTCAAATCTATTACTAAATTATTTTTAATAAAAATCAGCAACTAACTTTAATGAAAACTTTTAAAATTGGATTGTAAACTTACAAAAAACTTTATTCAATTCTTTTTGTTAAAATAGAAAGACGACTGCATAATAGAACGCCATCATTAAATTTGAATGGATCAACGAACTTATAATTTAAACATTAGTAGAGCATTGAAAATTAGGATATAGCGCAAAATTTAAATTAAAAAAATCATTGAAAATTTACGTTGAGCTATTATGTATCAAAGTAATATAATGTATTCTTTCTTTTAATTCCTATTAAACCAAATTACACCCATTCCACATCAGAATGATCCAAGCCAGATATGAATATTGCTTTTTAACGCTTCCATCATGTTTGAAACTGTTCACTGTTATTTTGATATAGGCGATTGCTCCGTATTTTCTCCAAGGACTATTTGAGAACACTGAAACAATGGATAGTTGTAGGAAGGGTGGAGATCGTTCAAACAATCACGAAAGTGGCCATTTATTTGGTGTGCACCATTTTGTTATCTCAAGGATGCAATTCAATATCCAGGTCGTCACAATATCTCAAGATGCCAATCTAGAAAAAAATAAGAGAAAAGCGAAACTTTTTCACTTGTTATTAGACTCAGAAGGTAAGAAATATCTAAGTCAATTACGAGAAGAACGAGAGATTGTATTTCCATCGACATAGGTAACGATCTTTTCAAGACCAAACGTAGAATTCACATTGTTTTGATAGACATAGTATTTCCGCTGCAAATTTACATTGAACTATTCATATTCATATGAAAACGGGACCTTTTGAGTCAACCTGAAACCATTGGGCACTTTTTCGAGCTTATTAGTCTTTCCTCAAGCAGGGTTAGCCATCGTGCAAAGACTCAAAAGGCATAGCAGGGGTTAAGAATAATATATTCGTAGAAACACAAATGATTCCTCAAAAGATTAAGCAAATAAAAAGAAAGGAAAATGTGGAAGTCAAATCTTTGGTTAGCTAAAGGCTCAACACAAAGGCATTTGATAAAGCTGGATCTTGAAAATTAATATTCCGTTCAAGAGAGAGACTGTAGAGCTTTTATCAATTGCAGAATATTTGTTTTTTCAGACACAGTTTTCAAATAAGTTTTTGCTGCTTTTCATCCGAGTGCATTAAATTTCATTGTATGAAATAAAATCATTAAGTACTTAAAGAACAATTTGTTAACATCTAACAATTTCAACTTCTAGGTGATGCAATAAATGAAGGTTTTGATAAAGTGGTGATAATTGAGGTGGTGATGCTTGATGAACATTTAACAACTTTAAGCATACATATAGTCATCAAAACCTATTTTATAGTCATCAAAACCTATTTTATAGTCATCAAAACCTATCTTCCCGGAAGTCAACCCAGCGTGAGACTGGAGTTACTGATCATTGGTTACTGGTACTCACAATGAAAATTTGCAATATGGTGTATCTGGTCTTTAAAGCTATATATTGCTTTCTGAGCTTAGCCTATGTTTTGCTGCTGCTGTCTTTCTATACAACATTTAGATAATTCGTTATCTACTTTTTCTTAAACCATATTTGTATCATTCTCTGTAGGCACATAAACAGAATATTTATCTGATAACATAGATTGTATGCCATATGTCTGACTAACTATCTAAATCTACATTGAAACAAAATCCTTTCCTTTCCAATATAATTTTTCATGTTAGTTTCGGAATACATTAATTTTTCTATAATTTGTGTAGCCATTTTATGGATCGTGTTGGGATGATTCATAATTGGGGTTTATTTTTCCAAATGTTCAATTCACATTTTTTTGAACAAACTGTGTAGGCATGATCTGAATTATTTGTAAAATATTTTGTAGATATATTAAATTAGCTCTAACTATTATGATAAAAAAGATAGAGTTTAATAATAACCATTAACGATCAGGCGATTTTCTTGATCATTTTGGAAGTCATTAGTTCTGAAAGGACAATCCCGAAGCGTTGATCACTGATATCATAGAAGGAAATAGCTTCAGATATAAGCTGAATTCCATTTCTTTGTTGGCACCAAATTACCCTATTAAGAAACATAGCTTCGAAAAATTCATCGGCCAAAGGAAAGAGAGAAAGCACTGCTGGGATAGCAGATGGTGTTAATCGTGGATTTTTTTTTTCTCGTTGAGAGAGAATTCTCCGCTTGCATTAAAGTGAACATCTGTTTATGGAAGTTGGCATAATACTTAATGGCAACATAGCATCAGATGGCCCTCACCCACCTTAATAGTGTCTGCTTTATATTCATTATGTTTGAAACATAAGGCACACTGAATACATTGAGAAGATGAATTCGGAAATCTACTAGCATCCTCGGAATCTCAGTGATATTCCCAGATTGACAGTAAAATCAAAAGGCGTCTGCCAGATTTAAAATGAAATTTCGTGGCAGCATATGTCTTATCCTTTTACATATACCTCATTTCCAGCTCAATTATGTAATGGAACTATTTCAGAAATTCTGCGATTTTTAGTCTCGAATCAGAAGACTAAAAATATTAAGAAATGCAGTAAATTTATAAGTGAGTTATTTAGTATTTTTATTTTAAAAACGAAGAGGGAGAAGAACTTACAAAAGCCCTAACTATGCAAATATCCAGCGATTCTAATTATTATTCTGAAAAGAAAGAGACTAAAAATTTCCATTTCTTTCCTCATATGCCTTATATGATCACTTGAGAATATAGTTATTGTTGTGAACAATATATTAAGATAAATTAAATTTCTAAAGATATATCCCATACAAATTTCAATTTTATTTCTCAGAATCAGGATTTGTATGGAATTCTATATTCGCCTGATATTATCCAGATGTGTAAAATAATTCAAAATATTCGTAAACCTTTTATTAATCTACATATTTAAATTTTATATTAATTGTATTGAAAAAAATACAATTTATATTTTATAAAAAAGCAAAGAAAAAGATATTTGATAAAGAGAAACATATCGTGAAAAATTTTAAAAAAAAAGTTAAAAATTTAAGTGGCCATGCTTAATTATGCTTATTAGCATAATTTTCTGAGTACAATTCTCTGTTTTTAAGTTATTTGTGAATATTTAAACAGAAATCCAAACCGCAAACTAAATCATTATTTTTAATACTGAGAATATCATCGTTACTTAAAATTTTTTTCTCAAAACCACTGTTTTAGTAAAAACATCGAATTTTATAGTATCCATAATAGAATGAAGGGTGTGAAATTCTGTCTAGCGATTAGATTTTTTTGGGGAACAATAAATTTTCAGTTGAAAATAATATGGAGAATTCTTAAAAGAAATCTTTTTAAATGCGACAAACAACAACTCGAAATCTTACATCATTCTGCTGACTCCTACAATAAAATTCACTAAATTGTTCACTGTGTGTCAGAATACTAATCGATTGACAAAAGCCTGTAGCTGGTTCACGTAGCATTAAGCAATTCAGTTGCAAACGATAACAACGTGTTTTCTTTCTCATCAAAAATTAATTAAAATAAACGCAATTGTAAAACATTCAATAGCTATGTTGCAACCCTCAATGTTTGGTAAGTTTTGAAAGCAAGCACTGTTCCATAAAAGCAAGTAGGTCAGCAATTAATACGATAAAATCTTCCCATGAACAGGCGACATGATTACAACCCCAGGTTGTCTCGTCATGTTCTTTGACAAAGCTCGCACACAGTTGTCTAGCTGAATGCTAAGACATCTACAAGGAAACTATATTCTCCAGCGTCAACCATAAGCGCTTTCTTCTAAGTAACGATGATATTTAAAGCTTCCCTGAACATCAATTATGTCACTTTGATTGATTAACATTAGAGATCAATGAGAGTGGATGAAGTATTGCTTACATTCTCATTTTTCTCCCTGTTTTCACAGGATTCCGCATTTTTTTTTCTTTATAAAAAACTTATCTTTTTTTCCTCTCTCTCTCTCTCTCTTTTCCACTGTGGTTTCATAGACAAAGTATTTGGACTCTCATTAATTCATGGAAATGTGCTCTTAAGAGTGCATTACACTCTATATATTTTTTACCCATCCCGTCACGATGTTTTAACAAGACGTTATGTTTTATCTGGGAGCCTTTTTGCGCAGCGCCGCCCGCCTGAATTGCATTGTCTACGGGGGAGTGCACAATCCTCGCTTTCGACTAGGGGCTTCATAAATCACTTTGGGATAAGTTATACTCCTCCCTACGTCTGCTAGTATTAGACCGAGACGGAGCCCAACCTTTAGGCACACCACGTTCCCTGATAAAACACGACGAAATGGGCGCAGTCGAATGCAAAGAGGGCGAACACTATGGGTGACGCCTGCAGGGTGATTGCTCCTTTCTCACCGGCATCCGCTCAGTATTCTTCTCAGTATTTCAATATACGAGTAACGATCATGAATTCCGATACAAAGGCCAAATCCTTCGTTCTTTCTCGAGCACTATATGGCCAGCTTAATTTCAGGGCTCCGTCGTCTGGGCGATATCGTCCCAAATAGCTGATATTGTGATTAAACAAAGAATAAAAAGCGAAAACAGATTTTATTTAAGGAATAAACTTTGGATTCAGAATAGCGTGAAGTTTCAGGCGGAAAATATATAATTCTGAATCGAATTCGAATTTATAGTTTCTTTTGTAATGGAAACGGGAAACAATTCCTATTGCATATTCAATAGATGTGTATTCAAAAAATTAACTCAGGGAACAGAAGGGAGATCACCTATAACTTTTAAAATGTTTTTAAAAACTAATGATTATAATATTTAAGAGGACAGGATTTATAAGTAGTAACTTAAATCAATGCCTAACTCTAAATTCATCATCATCATCAAGGATTAGGCCTTTTGGCTTGTTCTGACAGACCACCATATTTACATTGCGTTTCCAACAGGATTAGCTTGCAAAGCTAGTTTCGAGAGACGATTTCCATACAATCTGGTTGCATGTTCATACCTGTTATGATGGTATTTTTTTATTTTGTTCTGCATAGAGAATATATCTAAATCAAGTCTTATTTCCTCATTTCTAAGATGTAGAGATCAGTACACCTACTGCCGCTCGCAGAATTTCAGCTGCTTGAATTTCGTCTTTAGCTCTGATTACTCAAGTGTCACTACCATACAGCAGGGTTGGTACTACCATAGTTTTATAAAATTTCAATTGTGTTTCTCTTCTTTTGGTTCCACACATTTTAGAAACGTTTGTTAGTTTGTTATCTATGTCGATCATACTGGTGATAGATTTCTCTTCCCAAATATTTTAAATGTGTAATTTCTTCCATGCAGACGTAATGAGTTACAAATTTTTGATTTTATAGTTTCATTTCCTTGAAAGCTATTACCTTCATTTTTAATTTTGAGGTTTCACAGTTGTAGTCCCTACTTATGATATTCAATTTATGAATGCGTCTTTGAAGTCGTCATCCGAAGTGGTAAGCAAAGCCTGGTCATCTGCTTACAACAATGAATTTATGTTTCTTTTTGAATGAAGTTGTATTCCCTTTGGTGCAATACTTTTCCACTTTTTTTAACAGATAATCAATATACAGTATATAAATTAAAGAATAATTGCGAGAGACAGCAGCCTTGTCTGATACCTTGATTTATTACAGAGTTGTGCCATAGCTGAGACAATGTCATTGTCTAAAATGATAGCAGTGTGTTTCTACAAGCTCTTAACTGCTTGTATTAAACGTCTTGGAATACTTTTCTCTTTCAACACGTCCCACAATTTATGTCTTTTAACCCTGTCAAATGCTTTACTGCAATCAATAAAAGCAATGTGTGAGATCCGCTATATTTTCTAAATCCTGTAGCAACTTGCTAGTGGGTGTAGATTCAATTCTCTGATAAGGGAGATTGTTTATCTAACTCAAAACGTATTACATAAATAGTCTACATTTGCAAGTTTCTGGAATTTGAATACCTTTAATTTTCCTCTTAATTGTAGTATTATTACCATTAAAAAAATATTGTAAAATAATTTTAAATTACAAAGTATTTATCAATATAAAATTCACTACTGAATTTATTAGGATACAAAAGGTCGATTGATTGAATAAAACCGAAATGAACCGTTATATTGTGATTATATGATTATAATATAGCTATAGTTCTTACATTATAAGAAATTTAACTAAATTAATATTTTAGGAAGATATTATGATTGAAGAATGTCTATATTAGTAAGGATCTAATTCTGAATACTTATATTCTTATAGTAACTTGAATTTACAGAAAAAAATCATGAAAATAAGGAGATCAGAAAACAAAAAAAATGCAAAATACGGGACAGCTCATCAAAAATATAGGCGTTAGATCTTTTTTTATTTATTTTTTTAATTTTTTCTTTTGAAGGGAAGGAGCAGATCTGAGGTAACGGACAAAAACGCTTTACTCCATCGCCATTTTGAAGTTTACTGCTATTGTATAAAGAAAATCCAAGTCCAGGAATATTGGGTAATCTGCGCGATTATGGAATTCATGTGAATTTTTTTCCTTATTCTTCAATTTTTTTCCACAAACTATACACTGACAATATTTTATAAAATATATAGAATCAACTGTGCTAATAGTACATTTTCTTTTTTCTCTATGTTTACGTTTTTAAGTTTACATTCATCAAGTTATTCTCTAGGTTGTGATAGAGTAACTTCTAAACTGATCAATACTGTCGCAAAAAATCCAGTATTTTTTAAGATCTATGTGAGATTGCTAAATTGCATGCAAATATTGCTATCACGTATCTTCAGTGTTAGGTGTTTATTATTTTTTATTCCATTCATTCGCTCCAATAATTTTCGCAAATGACTCTACAGTAAAACACAACTGTCATGCGGAGAAGCTACCTTTTGGGGCCCAATTATTTCCTTCAGGAATTATAACAATCTTTCGCGAACTTTGAGGAAAAAAAAAGGTCTGATGATGCATCCGTCAATTTTCCTAAGTGCGGGAAATCGTTCAGAGAGGGGCTGGAACAGTAGTGAAGACATTTCATATTCTGGTCATGGTTCTAAGCCATTTGTCAATCTCTTCCCTTGACATTAAATAAACCATTGAGTAAAATTTTCTGCTAATAATTTATCACTTAGGCAATTACGACAAAGCCTTCAAAACAATTTTAAAATTTCCGATAATCGACATGAAATTACTTTAGTTGTATGATATTCACATTGAAATAATAAACTGCATTAGAAATTTGGAATTTTTCTTTAAAAACTTAAAAGAATGAAACCAAAAAAAAATAATAAATATTAATAAGTAACTTAAGTAAATTTTATAATAAAAATAGCTTATTGTAAAAAAAAATTCCCTTATTATACATGTTGCATAATTATTTTTTAATTTTCCTTAATTCAGAATAAAATGATTTTAGCTATTATTGTTATTAATAAATTTTGGAAAAACTTGCCAAACATTTTGTTTAGCAAAAGCCTAAGGAAACTTTCTGATTATTAAAGAAAAACATAGAAAAATGTAAAGACATATGGAATGAAACGATATAACTAAGGGAATTGATTGACTTCTCTAATTAGCAGATTAAGTAAATGAATTAGTGAAGTTCAAAAAGAACGCCTAAGAAAATGACGGCGTTTTTAGTAGGTGGATTTCAGCGTCATTAATTACTAATACTTCAAGTTTAGATATGAAAAATACTAGTTCATCATCAACATTTTCTGCTAGATATTTCAAATATATGAAGGTAGTGAACAAAATATTCATCAGTGAATTTTCTCTTAAAGGATAATCTCTACGAAAAGTAAAATTAGCCGTCAAATGCTTTCCACTGTAGAAAGACTTCCTGCAAGTTTAACTACAAAGAGCTCTAGGCCTATGTAATACTATTTTTAATGTCTTCTTAACCTATAAATTTCCACCTATGTTATTTATTGCCACTAAATTTCGCTTTTCTAAATATTTTTTTCAAATCTTTTGTAGAATTGTAAGAGAAATACTTTAATTTCAAAATAAAAATATTTTAAAAACATCCTGATATTATGATATTTTAAAAACAAGCAGGATAATATTATTTATTAAAAATTTTAATTTACTTTTAGAAAAAAACATCAAATTTCCTTAAACCCATTTACTGATTTACCACAGGTTTTCATTTTGAGAACAAAATATCTATCATTTAAAGAAGGTATTTTTTTCACATAAATATTTGATTCACAGAATTTTGAAAATACAAAAGAAATAATTATTCCAAGAACGTAAAACCTAAAGGAATTCCTTTATTTCAACGGTGTTGGTCACAAAAAAAAATCATTATTACCGAAAAAAAAACTATAAGAGCACAAAATCTTTTATTCTGTTTCTATGTCTGCATCTCTGTTTCAGTGAATAGAAGATAAAAGATAAAGTAGCTCCGGTACCAAACTCGGAAATTTTCCTCTTGTAATCTACGCATCAGATTAAGAAGCAGAATTCCTGCTCTCATACTGCTAAGTGGAAATATTAACTTTAAATCTTATTTTTCTGTTAGAAAACTAAAAATGATTTCAGTGTTTTTGTTAAGAGAAAAAAAATCTCACCGGCATATCATCTATCCTATTCATGTTGTCGGAAAAACTATTTACAGCAATAGATTATATTAAACAAAATTCCTCATTTACACAAAAGAAGATAAAACAAGTCCTATTTTATATTTTGTAATTTTAGGTACGGTACAGATCAAAAACCTTAGCGCTCTTTCAAACGAAGCGACCGACCAAACACCACCAGCTGAAGTTCATTAAGGTGACTCAAGCAATTCAGGCGACTGCAAACCTTTTATTTCTTTTGTATTGACTTTACCAATGCATCTAAAATTCCGAAAATTTAGATAATTATGAAGCATGTGAGCTTTATATTTTCTTGTTTTTCATTTTCAAAATATTCTGTAGTTAATTAAATTAAAATTCATAAAATAATAATTTGTATTTAAAATATTTACTATTAGTGCAATAGCTAATTTAAAAAAAATAAAAATTGTGTTTTAAAAAATTGTTTGAGATTAAAAATGATTTTTTTTACGTTTTATCAAATAATCATAATAAAAAGTGGTTCCATTAAAGGCTTTCTAAATATAATGCACATTCATGTGATGCTGTTTGTTTCCAAAAATGTGAATAGTTACTTTTTTTGTAGATTACGGCATCTATCATCTGATTTCGAAATTTTGATGCTGTTAGAAATATGACAGTTTCTGAATTCAGCCAATCACATACGATTTATATAAACCTGTCTAATTATAGCGAAACAGAACATTCCTATAAATATAAAACTCACAACAGTAATGTTATCATATAAACAGTTATAGTAAGATGATAGCAGCGAGGAAATATTATTAGCTATAACTAATATCATCTTATTAAAAACATATGAAAATAATAGTTATTTTAATGTACGAAACCTTTTTATTTAATAATTCTTTTTCAACTTTCAGAAAAATCTTATTTACTTTCTGTCTATAAGATCTGTCTATAAGATAGCATTAAATAATTTTGAAATAAATAAATAAAAATAATTCCATTTTATAAGAAAAATTACTTTGCAATGTTCTTTTACTATTATTTGACTTCTAAACAAAACAGCATTTTAGAAATAATATTTTGTAAAAAGCGTTATTTTAGAAAAGCATTTTCTAAAAATAAAAGCAGATTCAGAATATCATTTACATCACTTTAATATTTATTTGAATATTTATTGAAAAAGTTTTATTGTTATGTAAAAAATAAAAAAATAATAATTTTCTTCTTCATTCCTTTTACAAAAGGTAGCGACTATAATAATAGTGAAATTTAACGTGCGTTAAGGATATACAACAAGAAAAAAAAAACATAAAAACGCACAAAATTAAAGATTCACTGAACTATTTTTAGAATTTTCGTCCGGGGATCCCAAGACAGACTGTTTCGAAATTCCAATCTCTCATCAGTTGGGTTCGCCTAGTAGTCAATAGCTCTTATGTTTCTTCTGGTTCCACTGAGCTATTGAGTACTGGGCGAACCCAACTGACGAGAGATTGGTATCTCGAAACAGTCTGTCATGGGTTCCCGAAAAATTCTAAAAATAGAAAATTCTAAAAATAGCTCAATAAACCTTTAATTCTGTGCGCTTTTATGCTTTTTTCTTACTATAGTAATACTATTTCCAGACTGTATTAAAGCATCAGACTTTAATTTATCTATTTAATATACTGAATTTTGTTTCTCCTTTTCAAAACGACTTTGCAATTGCTCTCTTCAAATTATCCAATAGCCCTGAAGTTTTCGATCGATCGCAGAGCGGGAATAAATGGTCTTAGGTTGTCGTTTGATGGTCGAAGACAGACATTCACCTGACCGCCCCAATCTATGCCTCCCAACATGGTTTGAGGACTATACTGAAGGACATTGAAATCTTTGGCTCATTCGGCCGCAGAGATGATTGTAGAAAGTCCAGCGCCAAGAGGTAGCCATAAATACTGATCTTATCTGCAACGATGGATGCTCTTGGAACTTTTCCAACGGTCCGGACGCCAAAAATGATGTGAAAATGGGCTTCCCAACCGTCGTCATGGCAACGTACCGGAAGTGGGACAATGGCCACTGACAAACACCACAGTAGCCCTACAAAACTCCCCTTCGGCCTATCTTACTTTAAGACGCTTGTATGTGTTACACTTCCACATAAGAGATAGTTAAAAATCCCTTTTCCTCCTCTGTCAAAGCAATAAAAATAAAGAAAAATATTCTTTTTTCCTCTTCTCGTCTTATCT
This sequence comes from Thereuonema tuberculata, assembly GCA_023159025.1. Taxonomy (NCBI): domain Eukaryota; kingdom Metazoa; phylum Arthropoda; class Chilopoda; order Scutigeromorpha; family Scutigeridae; genus Thereuonema; species Thereuonema tuberculata. The sequence continues at coordinate 33,200,498 of JAFIDM010005346.1, read as the reverse complement.
CCGAAGACACGTCAAAGAATTCTTTTTCTTTTTTTTATTGTGAAGAAGTCATAAATATTTTGCACGCCTTTCAAATTTATATGTATTCGGACTTATTGTGCGGGATAACAGCAAAATGGTTATGATTCTGTCAGCAGAACTTTTCACAATAGAGGCGGCAATAGTAGTAATACACTGAACATGACATACAACGTTGTAAATTCTCATCTCTCATCTGCACTGCAACATAGTAACGAAGGTCTCGGTTCATTTTACGACTAAATTATGGGTTCTCTATTCCTTTCCCAAAGATAACTTCATTACAGCTGCATTCAATAAATAGCTGACTTACAGCATCGAACACAGATATATTGAGAACAACATAATTTACGAAATCGTTTATTGCTCAATTTCGGAAACAATTTTTCCAGTAAACAGAAGGTCTACATTAGAGAACGCCAAAATAAATTGAACAAACTTTTTAATATTTTTTTTTTATTATGCAAAACGTTCCGAATTTCAGAAGTAGCTGCTAATGAAGAAAATAGTGATTAGACTAAAAAATAAATAACACTGTATTTTTATTTATCGGGTCTCTAATTCAATAAAATATAAAGCTCAACGATGTCACTAGCGTCGTAGGAGACTCAGTAGAACAATTTTTGCAGCAAAGAATGTTTTCAGAAACGAAGAAATAACTGATAAAAAATATTTTAATTAAAGCAATTGCCACTTATATTTTTAACTAACTACTAATCATCAATTATTAATTTTCACAATAAGTAGCTTAATAGTAAAAATGTTTTTCTTGATGTTGATGTTTGTCTTGTTATAATTAAATTCCTTAGTGCCTTATATTGAAAGGACAAGGAATTTATTCTGTGGCTTTCACAGGATTATTTTTTATTTGATTGTTTTTGTTCTCCACGGCCATTCGCGGGAGCCAGAATGGTTTTCCTTTAACTTTCGCGCAGACTGAGCCAAACATCATGGGTAGATTCTGCTGATGATTCTTAATAAGGATGAAACAGCTGCTCAGGATTCCCGTTGATGTTTGCTGAGTGTGCGAAAGCATATTTACGGTCCAGTTGTGTTTTTTTCCCTTGATTAATAGTAAAAAAAGTAGATTAAAATAAATCTGTTATTTTAATTGTAGGAAACTATAGCTAAATAAACACAATTAAGTATTCCGATATTAGTCCTCTGTATATTATATGGCTGCCATTTTACAGATAGCTTGCTGAGCTGACAACATAACTATTCTGCACAAACTTTTTCCATCACTTATATTAAATGATGAAGATTTACATTAAAAGAAATAATGTTACTGATAACCACAGTGGCTCTTTAATAAATTTATAAAATAGTATTAAATTGATTGTTACGGTACTGAAATCATCTATTGTCAGTTGCTAACAGAAGGCGACTTTGATGTTTCGATTCCTAGAAGCATTGCAAACCGATGGCGAAACAAATTACGAGAGTTTATTTTCAATTCACAAATTTGCCAAATGCTGTTCTAACATTCCTCTTTTCTTTTTCTTTTTTACAAGTAGTAACTCGCTTTTTGAGTTTTGATCATCATTTTCAGGAAAAGGATGTTCATCTTTAGAATGTTCCAGTATTTTTTCATCTGAGTTATTTGGCGTATGATAAGTTTGTCTGTCTGTCTTCGGGCAGAAAGAAAGAAAGGGGTGAGAGGTCAAAATAAGAATTCTTGCAGATTTCTTTACAGTCTTGAAGGATTAAAACATTCATTAGTAAAGACAAAAATTATTTTTAAGAATACATTAATTCGCTTACATTTTTAGTAGAAATAAACTATTTTGCAGTTCATTATAAATCATTTCCTATTTCTTCTTTGTCTAATAATTACAATATTTCTATGGAAACTATTGATAATTAATGCTTCAGCAATGAACCTTTCTTTTTCGTTCCTAATCTAATACAAAATTTCAACATCAGATCTGGATTTAAAGTTTCCAATGTATTAATGAAGATAAGGAATTAAGTTAAATGATTATTCAGTTTGTTTATTTAAGCAAGAGTTTTAGAGATTTAACTAAATTTTAAAATTTTGCCATATTACCTACATATTTGCATATTGTGCCGTATGTATAATACAGTAAATGTTACCATGAAGTTTCAAAAAAACATGTAGGATTTTTTTTCTTTATTATATTATATAACAATTCCACTTCACTTATGATATTTCATTTAATTACAACTCGTCATCACAAATTCAAGTGTTTAGAGATTATCTATAATATAAAAGGGAAACAATTGTTGGATATGTGAGTCTGTTCGATATGTTAAGCGTATTCCCAACATGCTACAAACTTGAAATTTGGCAGATAGGTAGGTTCCATAGTGTAGGCAATGTAAAAAGTATAAAAATAAATGTTTGTATTTAGAGAAAGGGGTAATGACACAATGCTGTTTTAGCAACTGAGGATGATTTCAAGATATAGGGGTGTGAAGAAGGCCACAACGGGCAAGGATTCGGGAGCGCAGTGAGGGTAACCGGCTAGTTAAGAATATAATAAAGACTTCATATATTTAAAACGTTTCTAATTGATTCTGAAACACTTATTGAATTCAATCAACTTTTTATAATAACAACATTGTTTCTTTATTGATAACTCACATTACCACTGAATAAAAAATAACTCGTCACCTGTTACCGCCTGTCAAAAGACATTTTAGGATTTCACCAGTTTTAATTTTTGAAATAAGAAAGAGAAGTAGTCTTCTGTCAATTTATAAGCATGATAAATTTAAAGAAAATTTATTTCCTAGTTTAAAAGTTTTTTATGAGAAGCAACGACACAGAAAAAATATTTTTAAAAATGGTATTTCTTTAAATATTTATTTGCATTCACAAATTCTTTATCAGACTATAAAGTTTGTGTATCACAGAGTTCAGTTCTGGGACTATGCTAGATATGAAATGAGAAGTTCGATTCTCTGAACAAGGAATGAATGAGTATTTTAATATGATACAGAGCAGGAAACTCAATGTATTCGTAAAACTCTGACTAAGTTTGATTCAGAATCTCTGCAGATTTATTTATACCCTAAACTCATTTTAACGCCGATGGAAACCAGGCCTCAAACTTCGCACTTTCCTATTCCCATTCCCACAGGTCAACGAGGTTCACTGCTCAGATGCAATACTCGAGAAAAGATCTGATACAACTGAAAGCTTATTTTCTTTCTGAAAAGTTATTTGGTGTCATTTCGCGTCTATTTATAAGTGCGTGAGCGAAGGCTCGTCAGGCGTAATTTGCTGATACTGCCCAGATTCGCAACTAACCGAAAGCCGTTGCTGCACATCCGAGTATTGAAACGAGATAAATTTTAAATATCTTCTCAAATACTTCCGTCACGTCGAATAAAGGGCGTCATCCTAATTAATACCTGCTCTTTTCTTTTCCGCTTGCAAATTGCTTGACCAGGGAGGACATCACTCCTCAGATAGTGTAGCAAGTAAACAAGGGATTTGATGGATTAGTTGCATTATATGCATCACACTAAGCCCCCTAAAGCTCCACCGAAACACCGAAACCCCTTCTTATTACCTACGTTACTTAATCATCGGAAAAATTCTGAGACAAAGCCACAGGACGTAGCATTAATTTTCCACCCTATTCTTTCCTTCTCCTCCCCCTCGCTTAAATGTTGTGGGAAGGTTTTACATTGTAAGGGAAATTCTTTGCCTAATCGCGTATGACAAACACGAAGGGGGAAGAGGGTAAATGGGTAACTCAATTGCACTTTCCTCTTTCTTTTATGCCTATGATAAAAACAAACAAAGTGGATTTTTGAAGTCACCGACAGATGCTGAAGAGAAGAACAGCATAAACGTTACTTCAAAACAAATACCAATATCACGGAAGTTTTACGTTTCCCAAAGTGGTGCCTTTCAAGGTTCCTATCACGAAAAACATCATAAAAACAAACAAAACAAACAAACTTCAGAGAAACTGAAAATACATTTATTCAAAGCTACTTTTGATTTTCACTGAACAGTAATAGAAATCAATAACAGAAATCGCTGATAATATTTATGAATTATCCGAGAAAAACAGACTAATAATAATAGTTAATAATGAATTTAGATAAAAAACTTTTCAGTCCTAAATAATAGGATATCCTATAGCAAGATATTCACAATATAACAATTGTTTCTAAAATGAAATTACCAGGAAACTGAAATTACACTTTAAACAACTGAAGCTTAATAAAAACAATCCAAAATACAGGTAACCACAATATATTTCAACGTTGTTAATCTTCATACTCACTTCTTAATATGCAAGTGTCCATATAATTATATATAGGTACACTAATTCTACAACATTATTCGAATTGCATTGAAAATGTACATAATTGAAAAAACAATTATAAAAATATCCCTATTATATATATATTTTTTGGAAAATCAGTCTGAACCAGATTCAACAATTTATTTAAAATTAGTTGAAAGTAGTAATGTAAACATGAAAGAGGTTATAGTTAACACTATTTCACGGAAAAATTACGTGAAAATAATTACACTGAAATGTTCCTTAATATTACTGGAAAATAATGATAGAATCATTTTCAGTGAAGAATAAAGATTTCAAAAATATTTATTGCCTGCTCATGTATTTAGATCATTTTTTGTTTTTCTCTGGAATACTGAAATATCCGAAAAATGAATATTTAGTACAGAGGATAAATTGCCGAACAGATCTTTTTTTCAATAAGTTAAATTAATGTTTAGTGATTCTTTATTATGTATAGGTTTTTGGTCCTGACGTTCTAAATACTTTTAACTGATTCTTTAGTCTTTATTTATTCAAATTCTTCCATGGATAGCTGGAATGAAGATTAAAGCTATGCTTCATGTTTGTTTGTTTTTTCTATTTACTTTCTTAGGAATATCCATTATTTTATTATTTTATCCATTACAGAACAAAATTAAAAGAAGAATTTCTATTAAGTTGTGGCGAAATATCTCAAGTGTGGAGTAATGAAAACTATAACTTCACTCGAAAATATGAAGACAAAAATAATATCCAAACTCTCTCTCTCTCTCTCTCTCTCTCTCTCTATATATATATATATATATATATATATATATATAGAGAGAGAGAGAGTGTATATATCTTTGATATCAGATATTAGTAAATATTTAGAAAATGCCAAAAACTTATAAATTTTTTGATTTTTTTTTTTGGCTCATGTGAATGATTCTGGTATGCCATCATTTAAAAACTACGTTCTAGTTTCAATGCTGTATATTCAGTGATGCCGGAAGATACTAAATTCAAGTTTACGAACCGTTCATGAAAGCATTTCAAAATCAATCGGAGCTGGAGCAACAACTGAACGTAACACGATCTTGTTGTAGCTGAATGGAACGAGTAGCTTCAGCAGAGGCGGCTCTTAGGCAATTTATGGGGTGAGTCGGAAAAGATGGCCCGTGTTGCAAAGCCACTCATCCGAAATGACGGGCAACAATCCGGCGGTAGCATTGTCCTCCCCCATTTATTGGTGCATGGACGGGAATCCTTTTCTATTATGTATGTAAGTGCGCCCGAATGGCAGCGACAATGTTATCTACGCACATGCAGCCAAAACATGCCGAGAGGTTTTGTCAATTTCGTGTCAAGGAAATCTCTCCAAATGACTGACACTCCTCTGCCTCTAACTAGTTCAGCAGAATTCTTTGATAGACTCGCCAGATACAAAACAACACCTACTAAACTCCTGTCAGCCCCTTGTTAAGAGTTTTGAAAGCTGCAACGCTGTACTTCATAGGCTCTAAAATAAACTAGTTCGAATTCAGAGAAATAAAAACGAAAAACAAGTTAAACAGTTCTTTAGGTAAACAAAAGAGAAAGTCTTCCTACAAATATTTAATCAATAAAGTAAATGTCAATATACATACTGAAACTCAATAAATAAGAGGGATCTAACTTCTTCATTCCAAAAAAGCATAAAAACAGGTTGCTTATTTTCATTTACTATCAATTCAAAGAAAAAAGCATTTGTGTAAATGTTTATACTACATTAATCTCTAGATTAAGTAAATAAAAACACATGCTCAGTTCACCTTAAACTTTTTTTTTAATATTTTTATTTGCCTCTCTATACATTAGAGGGAAATGTCTGTATAGTCTACATTATTTAGCATACATCCTAATGTTTGTACATCTTATAATGCAACATATGCTACAGAAGTCAGAGTGGTAAATAAACATGAAAAAGAAGTACAACGAATTTGGTGTTAAATAAACAAACAACAAACTCAAGAGAACTATTTTTCTAAACATTTCTAATTGGGGTCCAGGATTGCTGTTTCGAGTTGAAGTAAGTTGCAGCCAATCTTACGTTTTCGATTTCTTAATACATCGTCTTCTTCCAGAATCCTCGAAGATATTTTCCAATTTTACAGTGACATATTGTTTATAAAATTCAAATATTGTAAGTATATCATAATCATTTACTTAAAATTTAATAATCTTTTGTTGGAATCACAGTGGTGCCTCAAAAACAAAAATATAACAATAAAAATCTCACTAATGAAATACTAGTGAAACAATTCATATGCTAGCTGTCCGCTGGCCTCAATGAATTTTTTAAGACATAAAAAAATTAAATCAGCACATTGAATTATTAATAAATAACAATGGATGATATCAAATTGTTTACCAATTGACATCCTGGAACAGCTGTTTCACATTCTTTGGCGATCATCAGCCAGGAGTAGTCACCAGCACACAACGAGCTCTCAGTACTGTATTGGTATTGGGAAACAATTTGGTCTATTCGATTGTTATTTATAAAAAATTCAATATATAGATTGAATTTTTTATGCTTTAAAAAAATTCAATGAGACCGCCGGACTGCTGGCACATGTATTTTTCACTAATATTTCATTAGTAAGTTTTTTTATTTTATTTTCGCTTTTGAGGCACCACTGCAATTCCGATGATTAATCCTATTAGCCTCAGTACTGAGACCTTGTTTTTTATTCTTGTGACTGCTCCTGGCTGATGATCGCGAAATAGCGTAAAGCAACTATTCCAGGATATGACTTGGTAAACAATTTGGTCACACCCATTGTTGTTTATTAATAGACATTTGTTTAAGGTATAAAAATATCTTAAAGTTATGCAAAATTTAGATGTCTGCTTGTTTATTTTGTCACAATTTTTCTTTATTTTACGGATTTGAAGGAGTACACAAAGTATTCGAATATAAGCGTAACATCGGCATCATTCGTATCATCTGCATCATTTGTTTAAAATTTTTATTAAACTTTTATAACCTACATACAACCTTTCATTTTCAATCTTTATTTTAATAACATATAAATAAATAAAACGTTATCAAACCATTAAGGGGCCGTCCATTAATTACGTGAGGTGTTTTTTCAAAAATTTGGACCCCCCCCCCTCCCCCTTGGTGAGATTTGGTGAGATTTTGCCGGACCCCCCCTCCCCCTTTTGACCTCACGTAATTAATGGACGACCCCCAACTGTAAACAAACTGACCGCTAAAATTTATAATTTTGTTATAAAGATGGCACTCCTGTGAACAATACATCATGACGTGTTCATGTTTTGGTAATAAAATTAAAATTCAATATTTTATTTTCAAAATTTCTTGTTACATAAGTCAGATATAGTATTACGGTACTGTTACAATATTAAGAAGTTTTATATTCAGAAAATTTATTTATTTATATAGTGAAGAAATTTAGATGCTTCTATTATTTAATCTATTATTTATTTCCTTTAAAACTTAAAAATTCAATTTCTCTTCTACAATAAAATCTAACTTTATAAGTTTTCTTTCTGTATTCTTCTGCTTCATAACATCTGAAATCCTTTCTTCTCTCACTCATTACTTATACATGAATGGTATTTTTTTAAATTATTTTAACTTTTGTAAAATTAATTATAAAAAAAGCAGGGGGAAAAAGAACTGATACTTTTTTTTTAACCTATGCCATTACATTTTCATACTTTTAATGAGACTAGCCAAAAAGGGGCGCGAGTTCAAATTATACAAAATTGACTGCTGCCCTACCTTAATTATGAATTTCCGGTTAACCACCGAAACATGTTTACAATCCGCAGTTTGAGTTGGTGTTCATAACACACTGTCTTCAACACAGGCTGAGTTTTTCATGATATTTTGTGTTTTGTCGTACAGGGAATTGACAAACGCAAATATTTATCTAGGTTGTTTTGCTAACAAAAGTAAAACGAGAATCTGCTGGGAAATCAGTCTTGACACAATAAATAACATCTGCAATTACTCTTAAAGTGCACAACACTAGTCGACAAGACATATAAATAAGATGGCGTACTTTTGATGGAAACAGCAGCAAACGAGAAATAAGAGGGAAGAATCTTATAAAACTATTTAGAAAAATTATAGTTATTATTCAAATTAAGGAACTCCCTTATTAAAGCTGGAGGGGATGGAAAAAAAAAATTAGAAAATATTTTTATTGAAAAGAAGTCGAAGATATTATTGTAAAGGTTATTTTCAATATATATGAGGTCTAAGTATAATCTCTGACTTAACAGAGGTCAAATGTTAAAAAAAAAGAATCTATTTAATTTATTTGTTGTAGTTAAATTAAATGCATCCACTAAAATTACTAATAACAATAGTTACATTTTATGGACTTCTAAAAGCTGTTAATTTTCAATGAAAATCAAACAAGTACAGACAACTTGAAAATATATTTTTTTCATGTTTGTTTCACTTGGGCAATTATTTATTCGAAACTTACGCAATGATTCTATTGCTATATATATTTAAAAAGGGTATATTTATTTCGTTATACTTAAAAAGGGTAATCAAATGTTAAGGCTTCTGAATTATTGGATGCTATTTCCAATTCATATATTTCTGTCAAAATGTTAATTACTTCTATAAATCATAAGAGAAAGCAGGATTGTCCCGAAACGATCAGAAAACCAATAATCTTGATTTCTAAGTTTTCTGTTTTTAATTTATACAGCTTAGTAATCAAGCAACATCAAGTCCTAAAAAATATAATGATTTTATTTTCTATTTTTTTGTTTTCTAATTTCGTTTTCTTAACATGGTTAGCCAAAGCTTAGCAAGGGTCCAGCAAAATAAGGAGGGTTGGTTTATCTGTTTTGATTTGAAAATAAGACTTTAAATCGGCATTTTGATCTTTTACACCAAATATTCCTACTGTGTCAGTCATAAGCCTAGCATTAAAACATGTGACTGATCTTACTTCAGGGTTTTTAAATTTGGATTTGTCACTTTGAAAAGAATAAAAGCTTTTCAGCTGTGATTGAACCATGTATCCAGATATGACTAAATAACAATCGAGTAAAAGTCCTAGAAAACTAAATATTAATTTTTATTAACTCAAGTAAATCCGTATGAAAGGTAACAATTGAAGTCTTGCTGTTAATATTTTCTTTTCAACATCAGAAATTTAAATGTAAAAAAACTACATTTAATACTAAAAAGCAAATTTTCAAAAAGATTACATCTTTTCTTTTTCAAGCCTAAAAAATAATAAAAATAAGTTGAAGAACAATTAAATTCCTCGAGAAAATATTAACAATATCATTTACTTACAATCTTTGACATGATACAGCTTAACAATTTAGTTCCTTGATTGTAACCTTATTATTACATTTTGTGGACATTTTATCTACAAAACTTTTAGCTAATCTTATGAAATATTTCTCTATTTCAATACCATCATGGGAACTTTACATATAAAATATTTTCTTTTGATATAAAGACTACTCTTAAATGAAAGTTTGAAATTTACTGCACTGTTTTAAAAAAAGAAATTAATAATATCACAAATCAGTGATTAGTTGCTGTCGTAAAGAAAATTAAGCCTACGTGCTGTCATAAAAACTATCCTTGATTAATGCTTGAAGTTTACTAGTTTGTCGTTCCGCCATTCTCAAAAAAAAAAAAAAAAAAAGCTAGGAAAACACCGTTCGTTGTTTACTGAGTAAACTTCGGTATCCAAATATTTTTTCCACCAAATCTTCTTGTAATTTGCTGGACATGATGCAGCCTGGCGAACAGGGATTTCTCCGTTCCCTTCCGGCTTCCTTTCTTTCTCTCTTTTTTTTCGCGGCAATTAATGCCATTCATTCACCACGATATCTTAATCCATGTTGTTTATCGTCTTCCGTGATGCGGGATCACCAAACGGAACCTCCACCATTCGACGCTAAGAGATGGTGCGGCCGTCTTGTGCCAATCCTGTTTGGCCGCCGGCTCAGCCTCATGTTTCACGAGCTAAGATCTCACCGTCAAGGCCACATGTTTACCATCATCGCTAATCAGATGGGGAACAATCAGCTGCCTTTGGAGAAAGCCTCTGAGTTCACAGTTCTGTCATCTCTGACATTGTAATTACGCTTACAATCTCTTCCACCGACAGCAGAAGCTTGTTTTCTCTTCTTTATTTTTTACACATTTTCTCTTTCTCTCATTATCTTCCTTTTCTTTCTTTATCTTTTTCTTTTCTTCTTGTTTCTATCTATATAATAATCTGTAGCCACAAGTCCTATTTATTTCTAGTTTTGTTGGGGGGAAAAGAAAAGGGCTTTTAGATGAAAACGAAAAAAATAACACAACAGAAAAAAATCCGAATTACTTCAAAAAGAACAAAACTAAAGAAAAAAATAAGAGTTTCATCGAGAATCCTGAAATCTTTCTGGAAATACAAGTTGAATAGCTAAGAACTGCACAACCTCAAACATATCCACTAAGTTTACTACAAAAAGTTGAGCTAAACATTTAAGTTTTTAAAGAGGTCAAAACAAATCCGAAAGTTTATGTAAGACTACTATTCAAATGGTTTAATTACAAATTTTGTTAAGAACTTAGCAAAATGACTACACATTCGAAATATTCTTATGGTAAATTCTAACGTAAGCTTATGAAAGTATGACTTAATATTTAAATAACTGAAATTTGATGTTTATAAAATTTTTGCAGCTATTATTCCATAAAAGAATGTCAAAAGAAATTACAAAAGGAACTAAAAATTAATAAAAAAAACATTTTTTTTTTTCAAATCAAAAACGTGATTTTAGTTGATTTGCATTTTCTTCATAAGACTAGCTTGCACATAATGATTTTAAGAGTCATTGTGAAATCATTGACAATAAAATCACCATCGTCATAGCATTATTGAAAAACGTTTGGAGGACAACACAACTGGAAATAAATTAGCAAAAATACTGGAGTATTATTTCGCTATGACATTCACTTTGTCTCTTTATCACACATATGATTTTGGAATTATAGAACACTGAATGTATCTTGCATTCCTATACATTTTTATGTAATAAAATTTTAAAAAAATCACTTATTTATCTTACCAAACATAAATTCTTAAATTAATATTGTTTTCAATTAGGTTTAATTGAGAAACTTTAATAATTTGAAAAGCATTTTAAACTGTAATAAATGCCGGTAGTTTTTCGAGGATATAAAGAGGATTTTATTTTCCCAAAATCAGCAATTGAAAAGGAAATCGGAAAAGATCAACTTCAATATCTACGCTTCAATTTTTCTTTCCCTACATTTCTAGCATCATTATGTGATAAGAAGCATATGAATCCCAGAAATCATCCATTTTCGTAATCTAATTCTTCTCGATTGTAATTTTAATTCTCGTGTACCCTTTCATTTTAATCAAAAAAATCCTTTGGAATAATTTTATTTCAGTCCAATGCTTTTTGAACGGAGTTGGATCTGTTTTAAAAGGTATTAGGGTCTCTTCACTTCAATAAAATTTATTAAAGCTTATAAATGTGGAAACCCATAATTTTTTTCCCTATCCCAAATTAAATCGTGTTTCTGCGAACCGGTGCTTCGAAAATGGTTTCGGACTTATCTTAATAGAGCCTATTTCTCTCTTCATATCGACTCCTTCTTGCATAATGTAAATGTTCGCCGTGATAAACGTCTTGTTAATAAAAACAACTTATCATATAACGTCCATTTTTAGTTGGTCGACATTGGAGGGAAAAAAAATGTTATTTTAAAAGAATCTTCTCTATCGCTATCAATGTGGCGAGGCTGGAATTGTCGAAGAAACGCAATCAAGGGATGCCGATAGCGATCTTCAGTAAATTGAAAATTCCTTGAGATAAAGATAACGAAGCCATTCGTATGATTATTCTGACATTTAATGTTTACTAATGTTCACTGAACGAAGTAATTACTGTTACCTAGTCAGGGGAATCTACATATTTATCTTAGGACAGAAGAAAGAGAGGAAGAAGGTTTTTTTTTTATTTTAAGACGAAGAGTTCCCTTTAGTAACAGAATAAAAGGAAAAAGAAGAGGCCTTGTATAATTTGCACTTCATTTGTGATGCTATCGGCTCAAAAAATAAAGAAGGAAGAAAATTAGTATTTCTGGATGCGTGTAACCCAAAGTCGAGGAAATGAAAGCATCAATGTGTCACTTATTAAATCTGGACTATGGATAAAGAAATCTCAAACGGGAGATTTAATCAACCATAATAACCGTTCTGTTTTCTTCTTTATTTGAATTCTTAAATAATTTTTTTGTATATGAAGTGAAGGAATATTTCATGAACCAGGAAAAAATAAGAAATATCTTTGGGTTTTCTAAGCACAAAAAAAATATTTATCAATAACACTATTGATTAATAATAACCTTACAATCCCCAATGTGTTTAGTAAATTTACTTACAAGGACTTTCGTTATAATGAAACACTTAAATTCTGAGAAGTTTTATTACAGTTAACATTTTCAGCCATAAAAGACCTAAAGATGAAATTTTCATTAAATGCTGATTTTGAAAATTGTTATCGTACAATCTTCGTCAAAAATACGTAGCAGTAACTTTTTTGTAAGAAGACCTGCTAAATATAGGCTGAATCTCCATAATTATGATGGAAGAAACAAGAAAAGACAGAACAAAATAAGTGGAAATATTAAAAGATATGTAGTTTTAATTTTTTTTTTAATTTGAAAACAAAAAGACTAAAATCATTCTAAATTTTATTAATAAAAAAGAAACATATTTAGAAAACATTGATTAGGCAGACGAATACAATTTGGCAGACTTGATAATTATATTAAGATCCATTGGCTGCTTATTTAATTTAAATAAATATTACAATAAATGTATTAAATGGAATTTTGTTATTATTGTTGCCAGTGTTAAACTTGTTATGGTTAATCTCAATTATAGAGTTTACAGAAAAATTTAAATATGAATTTTGCTAAATACTGATAATTAATAGTGAAAATTATTAATAATAAAAATTCATTACTAATTAATAATTAGTAATGAAAAACAACTATCAAATTTATAAGTTATTCCGAAGTAAAGCAGTTAAAGCACAATTATTAAAGTTTAGAATATATTCAAATGTGAAAATGGTAAAATTTCAATTTTTGCACAAAAAAAAAGCAAACTTACAGTTGAATGAGATTCCAGTTTCCTGAAAACCTATTTATTTAGGCAAAAAGAAGAAGAAAAAGGATGGAAGGACAAGCAGAATATTTGTTTTAGTCGAAGGAAGCACTTTCTGAGCATTAACTAATAAATTGTGTGTCATTCAAAATTAAGTGGAAAAAAGCCTAGAGTCTCCCAGATCCAAATAAAAGAAAAAGAGAAAAAAAATCCATAGTGTACTTTTTTAATTCTCTCTATTTAGCTTGGTCTTGCAAATAGCTCACAAGGATTGAGCAACGCCTTAGGGAATAAAGCTTTTTTCCATGTCTCTTAAGAAATCCGTGAGAAAGATCGGGCGCTTTGCGAGCTGCTGAGAAATGCAACTGCTCAAATTTCGCAAGATCTCGTAATTTGCATGTGTATTCAAACTGATGGAGAAGAAACGGAAGAGAGGAAAAAAAAATAGACAGTGAAAGAAAAGAAGAGAAAAAAAAAGAAAGAAACTGAACAAAAAGCACATGTAGTAGTGCATTCAAAATGCAGATGGATGGAATACGTTGAAAATCTATGCAAAACGCTTCTGGGTTGAATACGAAACGTGCTGGATTTACCGCTGGTCATATCAATCTTTTCAGTGAATGCAAATGCGAGCAATAGAATGATCATAATTTTAAATTCCTCTGGGTCTCTGTTACTTTTGAGCTGGTAAATCAGAAGTTTGTAACGAATAAGCCCGGATGTTGTCGGGAGGTCGGGAAAAGATCTGCATAATACGATTTACTTTCCTTTGCCGAACGATATTCACCTCTGCACTCCGAATAAGGCTCAGATTTAATTAAATGCAGCGCTGGATCATTGAATATACGTTCCTCTTGTTCCAGGTCATTGATGTAATCGTATAGAATACTTCCTCCAATGTAACCAATCTTTACACACTTGGTCAAGTAACACAGCCAGAAAAATTCTTTCACTACTGCCTTTAAATCATATTTCTTTTAATTTTGGTTAACGAGAAATAGATTCAACGAAAAGCTACAGAATGGTTTCACCTATAATTTACATAGTTTTCAACAGATAATTTCAGGAATTTGCTGCCAATGAGAAAATAATAAATATATAAGCAAAAAATAGTCTTTCAATCCAAAAATAAATAAATAAATACAATTATTCACAAATAAAAACAAAAACATTCCGAAGAACTCTTATCAAGATGTCTTTAAAATAAATTATAAATTTCGTGAATTCCTGAATTTCTGCGAAGACAAAAAACAAATAATGAACCAATTTCTAATTATTTGCATGATAAGATTCCATTTATAAAAATAAAGATGGTAAATGAAATGTCAGTTTCGTGTTTATATTGATTGAACTTTGGTCAATCAGAATCCTACTTTTACAAATCAATTTCTTCATAACTTATTATGTTCTATTTAGATTCTATAATACTACAACATTTTAACCTTCTTTCTTCTATATTCCGGCGATATTAGTTAGAATCAAAAGTTATTTTGGAAAAAGCGAAACGATATGGTTTCGCGAAATATCGCCGGAATATAGAAGAAAGAAGGTTAAAATGGTGTAATATTATAAAATCTATTTCTATCAAATCCAAAAAAGTGTAACTACTTCAAAACTTTCAACTTTCAAGTATGATAAGTTAAAATTAAAATTGAATTATCGTAATTATTGCGCCGCCGAAGCTCTGTCGCCGGTCTCTAATAAGCGCCGGGCTGCAGAGGGGACACGGCCAAATAGTAGCCGGGCTCTAATAGTAGCCGGTCCTCTAACAGTAGCCGGGTCTTTGATATTTGCCTACCGGTACTAGTGTAAGCGTCCGTATCTTTGTAGTCGTGCGTAATGTCTTACGGTACATTGCTTTACAAAATACCGCCGAAACGGTCATTTGACATTGCCTTTAAGATTCGCGCGGTGGAATACGCGAAAGAAACTTCCGGTGAGGCGGCCGCCCGTCATTGCTGATTCGGACGACGAATAGCATGGAAAGGTATAGAAAGACATTTATGTTTAACGGTCTTATGTAGCATGTGAAATTCAAATAAAGTAGCTGTTTGTAATATTAGAAGGGGTTTATGTGTAAAAATATTGCGTTCTGAAAGTTTTTGTCAATAATGGCCGGCCTCTAATAGCAGCCGGTCTCTATTAAGCGCCGGGAGCCGAGGCTAGTTTTGCAAATAAACGCCGGGGGCCTCTATTGGAGCATATACAATACTATATTTTCATAGAAGTAATACTGTAGTATTACTACTATAGAAACGAATTGTTTGGACGAAGTTCTAATAAAATCAACAGAAATCATCGTTATTCGATCCAAAAGCGAATGCAATAGTTACAACTTCACAAAAATTGCATGGCTGCTAAATTATTTTTAGTAGATTTAGATGAACAGATGAAATGCAAATCTCAATAAAATTTTCTAGCACCTTTTCGTTTTAATACTGCTTGTCTTTATGGTACACATTAAACTGATATGATAAACATTAGGCCAAACCTAAACTTTCTTCGTAGTTTGCGATACCAAATGAAAATTCGGTAGAAATGAAAAACAAATTGAAACTTTTGATCAACTATCTTTGTTTAAACAATGTGGTAGAAATGAAGATATAAATTATCTTGTTTCTTCGGAAGTAATAAACAACTTGTAAACAAATTTTTATAGATTTTTGTACTATCTTTGTTTTAATGTTGCAATTTTTAAATTTATAATGCAGGTTTTACGTTAAATATATGGATTTCATCAAGTCTTTAGTTTAAGGAGTTGAAATGCATAAGGTGAAGCTAATTTTCTAAAAGCTTTGCATTTCCACGTACGTGTTAATTGCCCAAAATTTAATGTCAACACAGGCTTAAAGACTCAAAGTCTTTGCTAGCTTTAGTCCTTATTAAATGAAAGTAAAATAAATAAGGAATTCTTTATTTTATGACTGTAGATCACTTGACTATAAAAACTGATTGAAATTCGGAAAACATTGAACTGTTGTTGTTTAATTTCTGTTGAAATAACAGGCAAAAATGAGGCATTTAAATCTAAAGAGATTTGTTAGCTCATATACTTTAGGATCATTTATTATAAAAAAAAAATATTTCCAAAGAAAACCGATTTCCAAGTTTTCTATCTAAATGAAAATAAGGTTGACAACACTATCTTCAAGGCAAAGTTCAAAATAAAAACGAAAAGTCTATAAACAATTTAAACATCTATTTGTTATCTTTTTTTCCTTAGATGTACGAAATTTCACAATCGTACACCTAGATCAATTAGAGGTCTTACATATAAATCTCTTTCAATACCAATCTTAATTGCAATCTTTGGAATAAAAACTTTCATATATCAAATTGCTCTAATTAAAATTCATTTCTCGAAAATTTAAAAAATAAAAATATATGTAGTATCATAACTAAGATAGAATAATGCTTCCTATTTTGGACACCTAATCCTCAGTTTTGCCATACTTGCACAGGGCAACTATGATCTCTCACTTTTGTTGTCTAAGCCCATTTCATCTAAATCATTATCAACAACTCTATTATTGTTTGCCCCTATTTTGAAACAACAAAAGAGTTTATTTGAAAATTGAATTTTACATAAATGTTCTAAAAATCTTCACATCAACATATTGTCATCTCTAAAAAACTTTAATATCCGTGATATTTCATACTCTTTATTCATAAGCACTTCTTCAGACGGTTAGGGATAAGCTTTATAAACCTATTCCCTAATACTGAGAATTAATTACAAATGATAGAATTTTATAAAGTGATACATTACATTTTTTGTTAAAAAACAAAGGGAAGGTGATACATCATTAATACAATGGAGGTGATGTATTATTCATTGTTAAATCAATTTACCCCTTTTCAAAATAATCAAGTTTTATGTCAACATCACACAATAATATTACTTTTGCACTTAAATACTTTTTAGATATTAAGTTTAGTTTCAAGTATGAAAGTAATACTAAGATTGAAATTCAGTAAACAGAATCTATCTAAATTAGCTGTTCTGTTTGTAAGTTCGTTTGCAAACTGTATTAAAAATTACGATTATACCTAAGGAAATGCCGGCCTTCGAATAAACACAACAAGGCGATATTGTAGTTCCCTGGAGGTTCAGGATGATGCTTAGGCTTAATTATGAATAGTAGCACTTTCCTTTCAAAATGCAAAAGAAGAAACTTATTAATTAGAGGCCAAGCATTAAGGTCCACGGAAGATTATTAAGTTGCAAGCTACTAATATTTTAATATCATTGATACACACCACGTTTTCCCTCGAAAATAAACTTTTTCTGTAATAAATTAATTTGAAAACGAAAGCTTATCTTAATTAGTGACGATAAGATCAGAATGAATACTTTTCAAAAACTTTACAAATTGAATAAAACAATAATTGTTGAATAAATTTCTGATAATTTCCCTATATTTAGTTTTTTCAAAATATTGTGAAAAATCACACAAACTTATTAAACATATAATGTATTTTTGATTTTTATGCATATTGAGAAACATATGTACAGAAAATAAGTCAAAATATATTTTAGCATTACTTTTGTATATACATACACATATAAGTCTATATTTGGAAATTTAAGTTGTCATTAATTAGAAAATTGTAATATCTAACAAATTATATTATTAGATTCATCAATAGCATTATATAGATATAAATATATAATTGTATCAGAAATCGGTTAATTACTTTCAAATTATTGTAAGCCAATTAGTATCCAATATACTTTATTTTACGAATGTGAATCTGATCCTTATGTTGATATTAGAATGACTAATATTTTCTTTTTAAAATTAAGTTTCTTTTCTTAATTAAAAAAATCGTACGGAAGAATATTGTTTTTTTTTTCCTTATCTCCAATTACTCACTAAAGATTTATTTATTCATTCTTAGTTTAACCCTTCGAGATCTTTCTTTCTACTACAGCTAAGAGTCTAACAAACCAACAAATTTAAAGAACCAAAAATAAAATATCATAATTTATTAAATTTTCAATCCATTCTTGCTATACCAATTTTAGGAATTCCATTTTAATATTAATCATTTGTTAAAGTTATATAAAAGCAACATAACTTCAAGGATGTTATTCAAGATATGTGTTTTTGATTTTTATTTAAATGGATTGAAAAGTGCTTTGCGTGATTTTACCAAATTTTGAAATAATATTATTTTGTATTTTTTTTTACAATTCGCTTATTATATATTATTGTAAAAAATCTAAGCTTATAAACAATTATCCTAAAGATTATTGATATTAGTTTTATTATTAACAAATTCTACATTCACAACTTTTGTCTAATTATGTCTTTTCGTTCTTTATCATCTTATTACTTTATTTACCATAGTTAAAAAATTTAACAAAGGTTCTTTACGTTTAAAGAAATACTTATTTCGCGTAAAGAAAGCAGATATTATGACAGTATCTTATAAAAGTTCACTTCTTTTAATAATTACAAGAAATATCAATAATAATTTTCAACTCTAAAAACATAGAAACATAGAAGCTTCTTTCAAGCTAAATTTACGAATGTATCAGATCCATATACCTCATAGTCAAGTATAGAAATATACAAAGAGAAAAAAAATACCATTATAATAAACATTATACCCTCATAATTTCCTCTAAAAATACTACTACTATTATTTTTCTGATTAATAAACCTTATTCCGCTATAAAATTCGAAGTAAAACCCCTACTTATGTCCTGAATATTAAATCCTGATACTAATTCTGATTCTGCTTCCGTCAAATTAAAAGGTCTTCAGGTAATATTGTAATTAATCACATTGTTTATTAAAGGAAGTGAAATAAATAAACACCATTAATAACTGAATACTTGTCTATTCCGTTAAATTAAATCTTGCAATAAAAATAACAATATATAATAAAATTAAAACTATTCTTACTTCACAAGAAACTGTCTGAGCTGCTTTTTTTTAGGAAGGCTTTATTCTTCCTAATAAAGCATATTTAGAATTTGATGACCATTCTGAAATAATACTCTTATCTTATTTATTTTCTCTTATTCTACTTGCATCAATAAAAAAAGTAGTTCTAATATTGTATCTAAAATCAATCTAAAAATAAGGTAAAAATATTCATAAGAATAAAGTTAACATTAATCTTAAATTAGGAAAATTATAATAAAGTATGGTTACCTATAATTGGATTAATAATTTAATTGCATCAGAAAAAAGTTGTTACTCCCATGAAACACTTACTAATCTGAATATATTCCAAAGCTATCCGCTTTAAGACAGTTAAAAATGCCACCCCAACTAATAGACATATTACCAAAAGCAAATAAGAATCAAGTAATAAAATAAAGGATTTAACACACGTATAGAGAAATTATCTATCTGATATTTAAGCTACTGAGTTCATTTTCCATTAGTAGGGTTTTCTTCTTTTTAAGCATTAATTGATTTCATTTCCCTTGCAGTCGAAGTTTTTATATAAACTATAAATCCTGAAAACTGAACATCTTAAATAAATTTATAATTTACTGTCTTTATCAGCCATCTTATTTATTACTATAATAGTAAATATGCTATTCATTTTAATATTATCGTCAACTGTATTTCCTGTAGTCATTGTATTTAAAGAAAATTTCTGGCCTAAAAAATCCTCTCCATTTGAATTCGGGTTTGATCGTAAAAATTCTACATGAATATTTATCGTGTATAAAGTTTTTTACGTGTGCCAATAATCTTGATTAAAAGTTCAGCCCGCACACAAACGGCGTAAAAGTCTAAAAATTAAAAATTTAAAACATTAAAATTTTTTAAAAAAGAAGTTCCATAGCTTTCGCCAGCACTTAGACGTGGCTTCTTC
>JAFIDM010005346.1:33085530-33179796 GCA_023159025.1 Thereuonema tuberculata | reverse complement strand
ACGTCTAAGTGCTGGCGAAAGCTATGGAACTTCTTTTTAAAAATTTTGTAATGTTTTAAATTTTTAATTTTTAGACTTTTATGCTGTTTGTGTGCGGGCTGAACTTTTAAATAATATTTATCGTGTATCTTTGCAATTATCTTCTTAATCTTTGATGTAGAAATTATTCTTTTTCTTCACTTAGCAAATATTTTAATCTTATCTCAATCAATCTGTTATTTTTAATATTAACTGTGCCATCATAACTATTAAAACCGTAACCTAAGCCTTGGAGGGATGTAATAGTGTTAGATAATCACTAAAAATAAGCTTTAGAAATAAAATATTTCTAAGCTTTACTATTTTCATTTGCATTTTCATATGACTAATTAACCTCGATCATCATAAAAAAACTACAAATAATCTAGGATACAGAAAATTCTTAGATGTTTTATCTCCTGGTAGTGTGATAAGTTTTTGATTCCAGGGAAATGGTGCAAGAAGGAGACGATCTTGCCGACATCATGCTGCTGCTATCTTAATCCCATCAACGATCCTGATACCTGGTACATAAGTATGCATCAGAGTTGCCTCCGAAGGAAAAGAAACGCGGAAAAATCCCCAATCCCCACCGGGAATGATCCACAGACCTTCCAAGTCCCAGCGATTGCCCAACGGCCAGACGATGCTCCGCTATAAAATGAGGCTTCGAAATATACTTTTGAGAACATCTATACCTCCAGACTCTACAGGGATGAAGGAAATTTAAACGATAATAAACTTACTCTTTAAAGAATACAACAAAATGAATTAGAATAACAAAGTGAAAATATAACATATGTAAGCTAATTTAAATTTTTAAAGCCCTTTACAAATATCTTTCATCTCCAACTTTTAAACTTTTTAGTTATCAATTGTTTTATCAGTTACTGCTAAATATTAACTGCGATTTAAATAAATAACCATTTAACACTATTAATATTTAACAGTGGTTGATAGAGTAGTTGATAAATATATTCATCTTATTTATAATGTTTCCATCAGAAATAGACTTCACTTTAAAGGTTTTAGTTTTAAGGGGTTTACAAGGATTTACGTCCTCAATTTTCATAAATTCAATGACATCGTTAAAAATAAATGGTTGTAGGAGTCATGTGACTCATTCAGTTAACTGAATAACAAGGGAGTTATTATTTTAGGGATTTACAGTTTCAGTAATTCACACCATATTTTCTAAAATAGTTTTTTTATGTTAAAGTGTAGTAAGAGGAAAATAGTACTAATAACAATAATATATTATTATAAAATATGCTCCGAAAAACTGTATGTTAAATATTAAGTTAGTTGTTCAAACAATCTACAGAACTATACTTACAAATCAAATTTTATCTTAAATCTTTAATCGATAATTAGTTAATCATTCCTACGGATCAATACAGTTCAAGAAATAATATAATTGTGATTTAGCATTGTATTGTTAAAACTAATAGAAAACCTCTGAGTTACATCATTATTATATTATATACAAGCGTTATTCAGTCTGTATTTGTCATAAGACTACGTTTTTCCAATTTTGTTACCTAACTATAAGCGATAGACTGGTCATGTCAATGGATAAAATGTAGAGCTTTTTAAGACAAACAAAATGCTACAAAAATCTTTCGAAAAAAGTTTTGGTTTCCAAGATGGCGCCTTTTAAAGGGTCAAATTTTGACATTTTCTCAATTTAAACGAAAAGTAAAAAAGTTGGAAGAAACATTATATTGAGAAAATGTTGGTAATTGAAAGTTCTATCGAACGGTATATCAGTCATTAATAAACGTTTCTGCGGTTGGAAGATACATGCAAAAATGAAGTGTTTTGGAGGCAACCCCCCCTCCCCATGTGAGTGCCAATGCGCAATACACCTGAGTGAAGCGGAGAAGCCCATAACGAGCTGGAAAGTCGTGTATTCTCCGATCTCCATATTAATTTTTTAAAAAAAAAAAGGTTTTTTTTTTTTTTTTTTTTTTTTTTTTTAATGCTCTACATGCAAGGGTTCTGGAGCGAAGCAACGGAACCCGTCTAGTCTTCTATAATGTTCTTAAATTAGACATTGGTGAAATAATCTTGCAATTCATATAGGATTTTTGTAATTATTGCTCCTGAACTTGTAGATATAATTTCAAACCGAGCTTTTATTTCAGTATAAAAAATAATAATAAATACTTCTTTAGGAAAAAAAATACCTGTGAAATTTAAAAATAGCGTTTTCCAAAAAAGGTGTGTGCAGTAAAGTATAGTAAGTACAAAGTAATAGCTACAGTCCATAGCACTGATAGACCTCAAAGACTGTTGAGTTACTGAGATATCATTCTAAACCAGTTCAGTGGTTCGAGAAAAATTTCTTGTTAAAACGTTTTTCTCTATGTATTTTCGCTTCTATATTGTTACAGTTGCCAAGATCTTGTCAACACGAGAAAATTACTAAAATTTTTAGATATATCGTAATTCGAAGATTTGGAGCTGCTCACAAGATATTTGATTTGTGAATTATAAATTTAATTAGAAATACTGAGATTTTGTGTTTTCTTGAAATGTATCTATTTTGTAGCAACTGGTTTCAAAAACAGATCAAGTCTTGGGAGGTCACAGTCAGCCTAAATGTTTCAGAGCTTATTACATATTTAACTTGAAACCTCAGCAAACAGCCAAGATTTGGCAATGAGGCATATGTTTCAGTAAAATATGAGGCTGGTGGAATTGGAAAAAAACATCATAAATATGTAACTAACCAAAACTTTTCTATCTATCGTAGTTTATTCTGAAGATAAAATTTGAACTGCATTTCAACAAAGCAGTTTGACGTTACGATAGAGGTGGAAAACTTAAGCCAGTAACTTATAAGAGTGTTTCTATAAAATAAACTTTATAATTATGATTTATCAAGTTGCGAAAATGATCATGGATCTTACATCAAAAAATACATTCTTACATAAATTCGGATATTTCAAACGTTACATATATAACACTCATTTATTTTACATACTCAACATTTAATATATTTAGTATTTAATATTTTAAGTTTTTTCTGGAACAGTCAATTCTCATAAACGGTTGCTCTAAAGAAGGATATAGCGCGAAATCTATGTAATTATCGAATGAAAACTAACAATCATTACAATTATTTTGTATGTAATCAAGTCGTTTATTTTCGAAAACTACAATTTCTACAGATTAAATTTCAGCAAGTTTTGTTGATGACATTGTTCGGAAACTTATAAAATTATTCAAATTAAATTTCTACACTAAATTTCTCTAAATTCGTTAAATGAAGATGAATACGTAAAGCTGACAAATAGATAATGAAGCTTAAAAGATTGAAAAACTAATTAGTTTCTTTTCATTTTCTTAAAAAGAAGGAACAAATACAGTGGCTTTGAAATAAATTAGTCTCCAGACTAGAATTTATCTAAAAGTTGGATTAATTATCTCAACAGGATAAAGTTTACTGAAGATATGCTGAAAAGAGAGAAAATTATTAATAGTATTTAATTTTCTTTGATTCATTAATCTAGTAATTGTTTTTTTCCTGTATATATTCTGCTGTCGTCATGCAGTTGTCTTTTTCCATCTCCATGTGTGACATTTTGAATTTAACCACCATTCCAATCTTCTAGGTATTTATATGCAACAACGACATTTGTAATAACGATTCTTTATGCATTTCCAATGATGATTCATTTTAATAAAAACTGATTATTGCCAAAATTCAAATCGGAATTTCATCGAAGAAAAGAATAAAGTTTAAACCAAATTATAGAAGAAAGCATTGGTCGGTTCGCTTTATTTTCAACAATTGAAAAATTAATTTTCTAAATACATTAAAAAGATTCATTATTATGCGTATAATTTTGTAATTTATTTACAAAAATGTCTTTTTGAACTGTAAGTTAAAGATTTTCACAATATTTTCGTGTATTTTTTTTCGACACAATATATTCTAAAATTTTATTTTCAAATAGAACTTACCAAATTTAGCTTAATAAGAAAAAATAAATTTAAAGTACAATTCTCCATACTTATATGCATTCTACTAAAACTGAATTGGGTAATTCAAATTTGAAATAAAATTTGAGATGTCATTGCAAAAAACCAGGAAATTATAGTAATAAGAAACTGTGGTAGGACAACACTGTATGAATTACTGCATAATTTACAGAACCTCAAATCAAAAATTTAAATAACAATGAAGAAGACAAAAGGCAGTACAAAATTTATCCAAATATCCAATAACTTGCAAATGCTAAGAATTTTGATCTACATTTAGAGGTAATATTTTCAAACTTTTGCTGAAATTGTCTGTGACATATGTAAGTTCATAATTTTAAAAACTATACGACAAAACAATAGACAATAAAATAATAGATGGATTTGCGACGGTAGCAGCATTTACATTCATGGGATTCCGATGCTTTCAAGCATTTCATAAGCGATCTTCTATTAACTATTTCTATGTTATGAGGATAGTTGCAATATAGAGTAGCAGGAGGATTATTTGGTTCTTCGGGGTGAGTAAATAAAGTATGTGTTTGTTTAACTTGTTAGCAGCTGACATGTGGCCTGTTGTGTTTTCAAGAAGTAGGCAAAAGCTGTGTCAGCGTTGTTTAAATTCTTCAATTACTGAAAGAATAATAAACAGTTGAAAATTCAAGATTCTGTTTATTTATCGGAACTAACTCGTTTAATAAGTGGTAATCTAATCAAATCATCTACATTCTTCATGTTTATTTATAAACAAGGTTAGCAGAAAGTAAATATTAAACTGTATTTTCAACAGCAACACATTTTTGGATGAACACCAGCAGAATTCGTTAGGTATCTTCTATAAAGAGATTTTGCATGTGGAAAAAAACAAAAACAATTGTATTTGTTTTAATACAATTTTTGAGAAAAATTCCTGAATATCGAATAAATTGTCTGTAATCTATTTTTGCATTAACTTTTGTAATAACAGACATTCGAAATTATAACAGCACAAAAAACAAATATTAAGTTGGTAATAATATTTTAGGGATTAAAATAGAAAACAAAAACTATTATTATAGTATTCTAAAGTGCTAGTAATACTATAGATACTAAACAATTGTTGTGGTGGACTATCAATTATACATTCAATTGCTGTTTCTGTTAATCTTGACTACTTGTTAAATTATGGTAATAGTAACTATATCCATTGACTGCCCTCATAGCATAATAATGAATCATGGCTTTGTTAAAAGTCTTCTTCAATAATGTCATAGAATTATATGACAGATTAGAATTCTACATTTTTAAAGTTAATAGATTTACCCAGAAATAGATTTAAATTTAATAATAGCTAAATTATGTGCATACAGTATAATTGGGTAAAATATTGGTTAAGTTCTCGTTATGTACTTCATAAGCAGTTGATTTTATCTGCTATTTGAAAAAATATACTAAAGAGACTTGATCTAACCTTTCTCAATCTTCTGGTAAAAGTTTCAGAAGTCGTGGCTTTTCTGTTGAAAAATAATTTATTTATGCTAATATGGTTCTGTTGCTGTGGCTGGAAATAGAACGAATTTTGTGGTACTACTGGTCGTCAAGAAGACGAAGTGGCTCACTTCTGTTTGGGTTGCTTCGAATCTCGTCTCATAACAAATCGAAATACACCAATGATCAATGAACAAAATGGATTAGGTAAATTCCATCATATTTTAAATGGTCTCCAATTTTCCAATTGCTTCCCTAATAGTTTTGAGTTTGGTCGCCATTAGGTTTCATAATTATAAGTATTCTTCAATTTAAAAATGGCAAATTGACTTAAAAAAGGGTTTAAATTTAATACTTTTTCTGACATTTACGTGTCTGACTTAGAATAATAATTAACTCCATCTCAAGTAAGTTTTTCATGTTCCAAAGTTTTATTTTTATTTTCATTATTTAGAAATAATACTTTTTTGTTATCAATTTCGATATTATTTCAGAACATTTTATTTGAAGTATGTAGGGTTCTAGTTCTTCACTGCTCACAATATAATAGTTTTTATACATATTTTATATAGTCCAATTAATTCAATTAATTAGTAAAATTTCAATCAATATGAATTTCAAAAGTCAAATAAACACACTACAGTTCATCTAAATTGAAAAATATCAATAGAAAAAGCATTTCTACAATCAAATTTTGATTCCTTCAATAGTCTGCTGCGTCAATAATTAATAAATGAACTAATAATTTATAGGAAAAGGATATACTGAGTATTCGATATATGATAGATTGCCTCACTGATTGCTTCATTGATTAATTTACTGTTAGCTTTGAATAGCAAATTACCAACAACAGAGAAGAATAAATCAAACATTCGGAAGTTCATAATGAGCAATAGTTAATATAATGATTGATATGATAATGTTTTTTCGTTGTGATTGTAAAATGAAGGACTACTCCATTCAGTGCAGTTGTAGTATTATTCTTTAACCGAAAACTTAATCTAAAACAGTCTATAGTGTGATGTGGAATAGATTGCTTTACTTTAAACCTCTTTTTGTTTTGCTATCTGTTCTAAGGGGTTCTTCATCCGACTAAAATAAGAATCTGTTATAATGCAGTTTCCATTGCGTTAAATTAATCATTTATTTGCATTATAATTAATTCATTTGCCTGTTTTATGAATGGGTGAAGCAATAGAAATCTTAAATTAATGTAAGTATTGGGAACTTAAGGCAGAAAACATGTTTACTTACTTGATACATGCTTAATACGTACTTGATACATGGTTAATGCAGACGACAAATTTTGCCAAAACACAAAAAAACGACAGATTCGATTAGATTACTGATGCTGTTGTAAGATAACAGAAAGGGCAGCTTGCCGTTGACTGGTACTAGAATCACGTAATAAATGTAAGTGTCTTATCAGGTATGCTATCCCTATTCCCATTAGATATATACGTAATAATAGCAATATAACTAATAATAGCAATTGATTCTATATCATGTTTTATGCCTTTAGAATTAAATTTGTGTTTAAAATTGATGTTTGTCATAAAGCAAAAAGGTTTTGTTTTAGATATTAACATTCAAAGAATTTGTAGGATTTGAGCTTTATTTTCTTAGGACAGTATGCACCAACGATCTGCCAAAGCTGTTATCAGTTGGTAAATCGCTACTCGAGATCGACGATCTACCGATTTTTAAATAATAGGTGATATCCACCAAGCACAGTTAGGCAGTATTTTACTAATGATTTGTTAATAGTGTGTCATGTTTCTAAAAGTAATCGCAAGGGTTTTTTATTTTTTTTTCAAAATGACAACTTCCAAAAAACAAGAAAAAAACAAACATATAGGCCGAATTTTTCCTATGAAGAACAAAATTTTTAAGAAAAAAAATCTTTAAAGAAATAAGCCGAACTATATTTTCTGATTTTTGGTAGTGTAGTAACTATTGTCAAAAATCACAGCAAAAGGAGTCGTTATCAGCCATCTTGAAAAAAATTAACAGATCTGGTCTGATGGCAATTTTGTAATTGAGGAATGCTTTAACAGAATAAAATGGGGCAGCTAAATTTTGAAGATTCTCCAGCGCTTTATCTTTCGATGAATGTTGATGAGGCGATTTCAACAACACTCAAAATTTAACGTAAACATACAGATTCAGTGCTACAAGTTAAATTACCTTGTTTTAATTAATACATGTCAAAAATTGCGAAATCCAATTATTTATACATTTAGACAATTCCTAATGATCTCCAAGTGTGAAATCATCAACGATTCTTCCATTAGTTTTTATATAGTAAAGTATACATCTTAATCTCGCACTTCTATTAAAAAAAATAAGCAAATCAAGGGACAATACCTACCGTTAGATTAAATTCTATCGACGCCAAGTTTAATTATTATAAGATTAGTTTCTTTCGGTTTTTCAGTGAATTTATTAAGCTGTACTAGATATTTCTTTTCTAAATATAATATAAAATTCTCAAAGGCTAGTTTAAAATTTGCTTCATGTAATAACACAAACACAAAAATAAAACCTAACGAAAATAAAAACTCATAAGGTTTCAGATTCCAAGGTACCGATCTCCTTGTGTCACCTTTGCCTCTCGCTTCATAAAAAAAACCTTAAAACGGGTGTAGAAGCACACTTTTCTGCAGATATTCGAACTGTGCTCATTCGACCTCGCTGATATATTGCTGAGCACAGAGTTCCGCCCATCTGCTCCAAGGAGCCGTCAATCACAAATGTGTGGCACAAATGTGTTGCCCGTGGACGTTTGGGTGAACTGAGCTCTTCGCTCCTCTGTGATACAAGACACATTCACATGCCAAATTAGTACCTGGATGCTTTTCATGACGTATAATTAACCTTCCGGATGGCGTACAATTAACCCTTTCGCTAGATGTAATTAAACTCCTCTCTTCTCCTGCCATATATCGAACCGGAGAAGAATATCCATTTTTTTTTATATAAATTAAAGTTGGAGAGTTTTCTAACTTTAAAACTAAAAGTGGAAACACTATGAATTTTAAAGAAATGATGTGATATTTCTTAGCAATTTGAAATCAATATATTATAGCTATTATAAATCTTACAATGATTCTTCAATAACTTTTTATTACATTCATTAATACGATGTGTAGAAGTATCAAATTAAAAAAGGGGACCAAACACACTAAAATAAATATAAATACATTTACAAAATTCATATTCGTCACATGCACATTCCGAGGTATCTTATACAAACCTCTTAATTTGCATTCTTTCTTACTTATAGTCTGAAGAAGAGGTTTGTATAAGATACCTCGGAACAAGTGCATGTGACGAATATGAATTTTGTAAATGTATTTATATTTACTTCAGTGTGTTTGGTCCCCTTTTTTAATTTTAATTTTTAATTTTAACTTTTTATTACCTTCTTAATTACATCAACGAAGATCATATAGAGGTATTATGATAAAATTTGGAAGTTGGAATCAATAGTTAATTTTCTGGAAATAAATTTGGTTAGAAAATGAGAACTGATAATATAAACTGATCAAATAAAAGAAAGTAAATAGAAATCACCTACAGATGATTGTGAAACTTAAAAGGAAATTGGAAGGTATTCAACTGATTTTTTTCGAATTCATTTCTTGTAGAAATAGAATGATGATCATTCAGAAAGTTTCCATGGTTCCTCGAAGTTACCAATAATGAACCGAGACAGATTGTAAGTACAAAAAACAGATAGTTTTCTGCGTAGTAGTTGATTTCGTCTGAAGCCATCACAATGGCAATATATTATGCTTCATTTTTGTGCATTACTGTATCCTTGCCTTGATTACGTATTCTGACAAGGATCTTCATATTCTGATGTAGTGCTCAGTATTTACTTCGTATGATTCCAGTTTTATTGTTCGTTTTAAATAAAACATTGCTGAAATAAGCATTGAAGTAAATGCTTAGAATAAAAACATAGCAGAATAAATATTTAAATTTTATGTTAAAAAAAAATTGGGAGACATTCAGTAAATAAATATTGTTATGAAAATATAGGACAGCCCCTAAAATGTCTGCCATTATATAACGAAAAATAAATTTTGCATTGAGTTAAACTAACGATTCTACTAGCATCTCAACTTTAAAAAAAATGATAATTCTTCCTTTTGAAGACAGATAAGGAAGTTGTCAAATTATTTTCTTTAATGGAAGCATCTACTGAGCTTTGACGGAGATATAATAGATTTTCATTGTAAGGTGCCAATGGAAATCAAAAATTGACGCATATTGATTTTCATCATTGTTACTATCAGAAAATTACTACAATAATGAATATTAATGGTAAAGCATTTTCAAATATATTACAAAAACAGTTAAGATTAACTCTCAAATTTAACCAAAAATAAACAAGCTTTTATTTTTACAAAAACAAATGATATACTTCTCTTCCTTTGTCCGCACTTTGTGTACTGAATAAGTGTGTACATTCCGATCAGTATTTCCTGACGATTGAAAGGAACCCGAATTGTTTTTGACGTAACTATTTATTCAGCCAATTGAAAGCGCGCCTCAAAGCCCAGATCTTTAAAAATATATAATATTTAAAAGAAATATATAAAACTAAAATGTAAAAGTTAAATCTTATATTGAAAGCTGTCAACCCAACTAATACTACAGCATTTCGTTTGAAACATCATTAAAACTATCTTTTTTTGTTTTATAACTATCTTTTTTTGTAACATTCTTCGGAATCTCTGAGAGAGGCTAGTTGTGACCCCTTATGCTCTGGAATTTTTCCAATCGTCAAGATATCGTGGTCGAACTGTTAGAAGATTTTTAATTTTTTATTATTGACCCTTCGGGAAATATAATTTAACATGGTTCTCAGCTTTCAAATTTTAAAAATATATCGGATATAAATCTGTTGATATTTTATTATATCTTTGTTGCTTATAAAGTGACAACTTAGCAAAGTGGTCATTAAGAAACTTAATTCACCAGTTACGTTAAACTAATGATCTTTGATAATATTGAAGTATTGATTTAATATTTGTTAGAAAATATCCAAAATAGAAATTGATTTAAAACCGCTGCCTAATGCAATTTTGAAAAACTGTTCAATAGAATAGAAAAATAAGCAGAAACCAAGGCATCGCATTGAGTCAGCAAATTAATCTTCTGCGACTAAAAAGAAAACCAATACAAGAAAACGATTTCGATTTCTGAGATCGTAGTTGGGAAAAAATAAAGAATTCATTTAAAGATACTAGTCTATTGAATATTAAAAGCAACGAACGATAATAGAGGAAAAGAAATTCTGCATTATTCAATATACAATAAACTTATTTTTATCGATCTTATTATTTCAGTCATCATGAATCCTGAAATTTTCAAACCGGTGACTTTGAAACGAGAGAGGGAAAAAAAAACCAATGTTAGAAAAAATTTATTACCTGGCATTTTTTAGAGATAAATGAAAACGGGCATGACTGTTAATGTCAATGTTATTCATTTCTACATAATGTGAAGTTAATTCAACAAAAATGTTATCTCTAAGGAAAGTTATAAAATTTAGTTTCATAAAGGAGTTATATATTGAAGCATTCGATTAAGTTCTACTTATTTTCATTCATATATATATATGTAAATTAGAAATGTTTAATATGTGTATATGTTATGTTATTATATACGAGTATTATGTGCGAGAGTCTGTTATATACATTTTAGAAATAATGAAATGAAAAAAAAAAAGAAAACAGTAAATGTTTTGAAAAATTTATTATTTAACATCTATAAAAGCTTAAAAATGATAAATTCTAACTCTTCATAAAACATTGGAACAAAGATACCGTTATAAAAATAATAAAGACATTAACTTTTGACATGTTTTTATTAAAGTGACAGTTGGATAATGTCTGAAGATTTAATTTCAAAGGGTTTTATTAAAACTCGAGGAGATGTTTACTTTACAACTTTGTTTTTAATGAAAGAAAAAAAAATCCATTTAGACTAACCGGGAAAACACAATAAGCGGCATTGTAAGCATTGGTGCAAGGAAACACAAAAATCGATTTTCTTGATATTGTCTGTAAGCAATCATGTGAACGAGTTAAAATTGTAATTTCAGTTGGCGAGGAAAAAGATATGAAGAACGAAACTTACAGGTAAGTTACAGAAACAGATACCTGGTATCTCTTTTGCCACGTCTGTGTACTGTAATTGTGTCCATAAACTGGTTTTGTCCATATTGGTTTAACGATCAATATCATAAACCACAACATAAAGGTGGACAGCACCACAATTTTCAGATAGCTGCAGTCGCACAGTGAGAAGGCAATTTTCAGAAGTTACGAGAAAAAGGAAGCAATATTAAGGCGTACCGCAGACAAAGACAAGAAGGAAGAGATAGAGAAAATTCAACAAAGCCAAAACCTTAAGAGATAAAGACGTAATTTATTGCTTTACAATTTGATGTGTGGAATTTGTACGAGTGAGCCTAAAGACAAAAAGCAATTAAGGAACGAAAGTATTATAATGGTGAACAAAGCACCTTTGGGTATTTTAGAATAGAATGTTCATTTCATTTTTCATTTTTTTATCCATCCAGTTCAGTATATAAAAAGTAAAGGAATTAATAACAAACGCATTCCTACAGGGCACTTTATAATATGCACTGAATTGTCAATAATCTTTTTTTTTTTTACAAAATTCGCGTGGGTGTTTGTTAAGACAGCTCCAGCAAGAAGATAAGAAAATTTAATTAAATTCTTATTGATCTGGGAGGTCATCCACAACAGAATCCTTCATCTTTCCTCGTAAGGGTATCATAATTTCTACAGTTGAGGAAAAAAACATAGATCGCTAATGATATTTCCAAAATTTTTAAATGTAATGGAGCAAGTTGAAATAAACTATTGTTTATGTATATAAGATAACATTAAAGAAGAGCAGAACTCTTCCCTCTTGTTTCAAGATACCAATTGATGACTTTTCATATAAAACACATTTTATTTTACGCATATAGGACTAAAAAAAATGAAAAAAAAAAAAATAATATCAGATTATTCTTCCACTAATTTTACGAATTATTCCTTTGTACTTCCTTCATTAATTCATCTGACTTCCTGTCAACTTTTCATATCTAATATACTTAAATAACTATACTATTGACTTTGACTTTATTTTGAGAATTACCATGATAATATAAATTTTCAATGTATACTAGGCCATCTCCCGTGTACAGATTGTTCGTTATAGATATTTGAAGAAGAGATTTATTTAGATGGACGTTGGTTGATATAGATGTTAAATGAAGATCATAGCTTATATACGATACTCCTGGCGACGAATTGATTGTGACTATTCTTTCGAGTGAAGATAACCAAATTCTGATGACTTGTGAATCTAGACAAATTTTCCTCTTTGGCGGAGATTTCAGACAAATTTTACCTGTAGTAAAGAATGGCCGAGATTACGACATTATTAACAGTTCTTTGAAAAGATCTCATCCTTTCTCTCGTTGTCCATTTCGATACTAATTGATTATCGATGATAAAACGATGGTTTATATGAGATAATCCAAGAATAATCGATTCCAATGAAAGGGGTTAAAGCAACATTTTGAAGTTTTGAAGACTCTTTTCAAGCCATCTCTTTTTCAAGCATAATAAAATTGGAATAAGTACAACAAAACAAAATAGTTGGAAGCTTAAACAAATTTCAAAAACACGTGAATCAATAAGTTTAGTTGTTTTTACAAAAATATATTAATAAGGTACAATTCAATTATTAAAAGTAATAATAATAAGAAAATAAAATTTAAAATAATCTAACAAAACTCGATTCCAAAGAAAGCAGTTAATGCATTATTTTGAAGCTCAATAATGCTCATTTTGAATTTGTCGACTTCCTCGTGACAATAAAAAATGAAAAACCGTTTTCCATTGTTGCACTAACATTGGGCACAACAACAACACAACAATTGCGGAGATATAAGTCAAAAAACAATATGAAAAGAGTTGTAGTCCCTAATGGATAACACATCCGACTTCGGATCAGAAGGTTGCAGGTTCAATTCCCGTCGCGGAAATTTCATTGTAAAATTATTTCTATTTTCATTCGCACAGAAAATTGCGCCGGACAGACAGACAGACAGAGAAATAAAAGATTTTAGTAATATAGATTAACATATTATGCTGAATCCTTTTGACCTGAAATATCAATTTCTGCTTGTAATTCTTTTCAGGTTAAAGAATAATCCCAAAACAATATCGTGAGAAGATCACTTGGTGCCTTTAAAATTTCATGAAATTTAGAAAAGAAAAACAATAGTTTCTGGTAGAAATGTTACTACATTAACATTGGAACTTCAATATTTATTCTTGCTAACAATAATCGACTTTATTTTGTTTCCTGCTTTGAATTTAAAAAATCATATGCTGAAAGTAATTATCATTGTATTGAAATTTTATAATAAGTGACATTTTTGAAAGGGAGTTTTAATGTAATTGAAATACAATCCAATGTTTCCAAAGTTCAGCGAGCAAACTTAGAACTCATACTATGATTCTATTACAATGGAAATGTATTTAGTAGTGAAATACTCATAAATATGTTTTTGTTTGTTTTTGATATTACTAAAGCTGATTTCGTGCTTTATCCTCATTATTTATTTGTATTATCGATAACGATAAAGCATTTAAAGATTTGGCATTTTACAAAGCAAACGTTTTAAACATGCCACTTTAGTTTGCACACAAGCAGAAGTGATGAGGTACACATGCGGAAAAATATGAAACTTCGTGCGGTTAATGGTCTCGTGCCTGACGAAGCCAGTGCCAATCTTGGCTTCCACTTTTCGATCTGTCGTTCGATATGTAATCTTTAAACGCATTACAGTGGCTGAAACAGTCATAGCAATTTAAGGGTTGCAGATCCATCTGCGATTAGGCTAAAAGAATGGTAATCAATGTCACTATTTCATGCTAATGATAACCGTGGAGGTAGGTTGAGTTCATTCGGTACGCGCATGTGCAATTAGCCGTGATAAATGATTCCTTACTGTCTTTGGCATTGCGAGGAAATAGGGGAGGAAGGTCGAGAGACAGAAGGGATGGGATTGAGTGAAACGAGTGCATTGCTAAAATGCACGAGGCTCGAATGACACCATGGCGCAACTTTAATGAAAACTGAGAATGGCGTGTGTGTTCCTCCGCGAAAGAGCCATTCGCAAACCAGGGCCCATCTTTTCTGAAGGAGAACACGTAAACCGCAGCATTCGGACACCAGTAATCGATGACTTGTCGTACGAGAAAGAACACCCTTAATGATGCTCCCTAGGTGACCACAACACCGGCATGGGATTGGGAATTGTTTTCAGAGAGATATGGCCTATTGACCGGGTATTATGACTGCAGGGTCACTTGCAAAAGGATTTCAAACCTCCTCATCGCGGGGAGTTAATTTCTGGGCTGAAGTCGACGTTGCAGATGTTTACACTGCAATCTTCGTCTGGAATTTCATTCGAAATTGTTTAATGCCACTGCTTTAAAACCCACTCTCCCTATAATTACGAACTATTTATATCAATTAGCCTCCACCTGCTTTCTGCTACTAAACTTTCTGTATTTCGTTATTCCTTGCATATGCGGTTGCCTATTCTCCAGCGTAGGCTGATGGCTTTGAGAAATTTATAGCATCTGACATACCATTAAGACTAATTACACTGCAATACATTTATTCATTAGGAATACTGAATGAAATAAAAACCAAATAGCATCTGGCTGTTTGAAGAGCAATGAAGAAGAACCTCTTAGGCGGAATGTCTTCTAAAAAATTTTAATGTCTTTTGAAAGTACTTTAAAAACATTATGACTCCTAACGATAATAGATACCCTCAGAAAATGTTTAATGAAGATAAAAGAAAATGGAAAGGGTTTCTTTGAAAATGCAATTAAAAGTTTCAATAATATTCTTAGATATTGTTGTAATAATGAAAGAATGAAAATTACTTTTAAAGTAAACAGGTAGATATAATATCAGGAAGGTTCTATCGATGTAATTTATTCTTATATACTCTTATATTTCAGTCATTTACCACAATTGTCTTTCTGTTGCTGAACAAAAATGAAAATAAAATAAATTCAAAGTATATAAAAAAAAAATTATTACTTTCTAACATAAGAAGGAGGAAAATTCAAAGTAATAAAGTAATCTAAAAGAGGAAAATAATAACTTCTACAAGTATCAGAGGTAGTAACTTTTATCTGCTTAAAATTTTTAGTTTTCTCAGATAAATAATTTTCCTGAGTAACTGTGATGATTGTGGATTATTTCCATAGGTTTAAGGAGGTTTTTCCTTAATGACTGAGCCGCTGCGTAGCAAAATCAATTGGGATTACATTATTTTGAAGCTAAATTTAGAAAGTTTCAGGTTTCAAGGATATTTTAAAACCTAATCTATGGCCCTTTATATTTCAATTTAAAACTGCACTCTTAATTTAAAATTGTTTTAAAATATCTTTTCTTTTAACCCGATTTTCTTTATCAGATGCATATCCAAGGACTTAATCTTAGTCAATCCATGGGCAGTAGAAATAATCTTACTATAGGAGAATTAAAGGGAATTTGAATATCCCAATATTACAGAAAATACATAAAAAGTCATAGAAAAACTATGAGTGCATTGATAAAATAGCCCAAGACGGAAAATGCGAATGTATGAAAATTACTTACTTACTTAACGTCGTAACACCCGTACAGGGTTTGGACGGCCTCCTACAATAGGAGGTATTAGCTGGATACCACGAGGGGGCGCCAACCCCAGGGGAAGAAGAGACGAACACACAAGAAAGGAAATTGAAACAGCCATGCCACTGCCGGGATTCGAACCCAGGTACTGGCGCATTGGCCACCACGACCGGCCGCCGCCGAGACCGCACGACCACGCCAGCACGGCATGTATGAAAATGTGTGTTACTGATGTGACAGTCTTTTAATGGGGCACCATTTATTTGTGCAGTTATTCATTTGAAAATGAGGAAAATGCAACATCTGTTAGAATTCATAAAAGGTTTAGTCGTAAGTGCACGTCTTGCAGAAGCTGCTGTTAACAAAACAAAATAAATAACTGACTACGGTACTCAAAATCTGCCATCTCGGAGGTTTTAGCCACTGGAAACAAGTAAATCTTCCTTATCCAAATGACAGAAATGATGTCATACTTGTAGTGCCTCACTATCGTTTCTTTGGAGGAATAGGTACGAAGGTTGTCAGTGTGCCACTACTGACAATTAGTTTCAACGAATAATGAAGTCTATCCAATCTGACAACTCGCTCAAAGTTGAAGAAATTAGTCTTGGAAGAAGTCTGCCCTTTCTATGCAAACAACAGAAACGGTATTACTAAAGGATCGAAATTTTTGGACCAATTTGTTTTCAAATAATTCTCAGTAGAATAAATAAATGCACAAATAAAACTAAAAAATACAAGGTCTTATTTCAATCTTTGATGACAAAAAGCAAACTATCTGTACATTCCAGTGGTTATTTCAACCTGCCATCTCTTACCGTTAGCACTGAAGACTGTATTGATGACAACTGCACTGTAATGACAAAATAACGGAATAACGTAAGTGTTTCAGTTTACAAATACATAGCATAGGATTCTTGAAAAATGTATAGGGTGAAGCTGTCCTTCAATCTCCTACAAATAAAATTTT
Source organism: Thereuonema tuberculata (assembly GCA_023159025.1). NCBI lineage: Eukaryota > Metazoa > Arthropoda > Chilopoda > Scutigeromorpha > Scutigeridae > Thereuonema > Thereuonema tuberculata. The sequence continues at coordinate 33,162,611 of JAFIDM010005346.1, read as the reverse complement.
AAATTTTGAAGTAAGTCAAATCACATTCAATAGTGTACTTAACAGCTGTAAGGTAACCGACTGGGATTAGTACGATTCAATTCCAGAAGCACATAGACTTTTCTCTGTTCCTTCCTTTTCTTCATACAGAAAGATTCACTCAATTCTCTGTAAAACGAGTACCTATCTATCTCAACTTAGTCCATGTGAAGGAATGCTACAACCCTTAAACTCATACCTCCTATGCCCATTGGGTCTACGCAAATATGTTGAGATCTTTATAATTGAAGTTATTACGTTATGATACTTAGGAGTTATATATTAAGTCTACAATTTTTGTTAATTAAGAAGAAATTATCTCTTAAAAACTTTATTTAAAAATAATGTTGTATGTACTAAGTTAGAACTTCAGTGCCTATGTGAGTCCTATGTGAGGAGTAGAGAAACTACTAATGAAATATCAGTCAGTTTTTTGATTTACATCAAAGTCTTCATTCAAAAATGTTCAGAAAACCTCTATTGGTAATCAAAGGATAGTTCTACTGGATAATTGTCATACTGTCAATAGTAAATATATAATGTTTTAATATTTCCCGTACTATATAAAAAAGAAGTGGAAATAGTTTTAAATAGAACTAAATGATATAAAAAGATGATGTATAGGGTTTTTATTATTGCCAATAAAACTGTTATCAGGCATAGAGTAGAAATTCCACTATCTGTAAGAAATCTGGCTCAATTTTCCGCTTTGGAAGTCAATGTAAACCTTTTCAAATGGGTACTCTTTGTGAAGAAATCTCTTTCTTCAAGTGAATATTGCATTTCCTGTGAGGATTCGGTGCCTTGGGATTGATGGAATGGAAGCAAAATTCTTATATCAAATATATTAAGGTAGAGAATTCAATATTTTTGAATTGTGTCGTGCCTCGTCTTTCGCTGCAGCTTGGAAGAGCTAATGATTATGTGATTGCCTCGCGGTTATTGACTCCCTTCCATTCGGCCCCGGGCTTTGTTTTCTCTGTATTGCAGAATCCTATCTCAATTCGAAAAAGTAAACAATATGGTGCGAACACTACCACGTTCGGACGGAACTAACGGAATAAATTCAACATGAGGACATCAACAAACACTAGCGGGGCTGCTATTATGCGTCTCGGCTATAGATATTCATCCCCTGTCCACGAAAGCTGATGAAATATTAAAAGCAGGCATAACAGAGCACCTGAGTAGATGACTTATTAGGGAAATCTACAAATGTGAACGGTATAATTAATTAACTGTAATTTCCTAAGCAAATTAAAATATTTAAATCAGTGTTGATCTTCCTTCAGCTAATTTTCCTTCATTCATCACAAGCATGATAAGCTTCTTTTCTTTCTACCGAACACTACTATTAATTTGACATTTTCTTCTTTTTTTTTTCCTCTTCATTCGTCTTTGTAATGCTGGAAAATTAATATGGCTGGGTTCATTAGCATTAATTGAATTAACGAATTTTTTTGATGTGATATCCGCAGTGATCCCTTCAAAGTTTGTTTACACGTGAAAGCGACTGATAAAATATCACCCAATTAAATTGACAAGCAAATATTACCTTATGCAAATAAACGTTCACTAAAATTCGACGCACTTCAATACTTCAAAAATTTTTGGGAATATTATCTCTCATTTGGAATATAAAACTATTTAAAGGTGACAACTTGTAGTACTTTACATTTCAATAGTATTTTTGCAGTTACAACAGTAATTCGAGGCTGAAAGAAAAAATCTCTGATTACACTGATGAATCTAGAGTGCCAATAAAACTGGACATATCTGCAGATCGTAGGTCCTTTAAAGAAAAAATTATTTGCAACTACAAAGATATGCTTTAATTACTTTTTTATTGTATTTATCAACGCGTTATGAATATCTTAGCTGATTTTGCTTTAAGTGTCATCGTATGGGTCTACTTGTGGGTTGTATTTTTAATTATTTCTTCGGAATCATAAAATATGCTATCACGAGATGAAATCTGATAACAAGAACCTTTAAGTTTTGATGGTTTATTATACGTACTGTCGATATTGATTGTCCTGCTTATTAACGTTACTTTTAGTCTTTTTTTTATTCTAAGCTTTTAGAACCTTTGCCTATTTGGAGTAAATAGTGCAATTTTCGAAAATTCTTCTTCCTCGGATCTTCGGAGATTGTGATTATGACAGATGTAGCCATGACTGTCATAGACCATAAGTATTATACACTACTAGAATTTGCAGATACTTTTTATTATTTCTCAGGATGGATGCCTTTTAAATCACAATAGACAGCATCTTCACATTACTATTTGACAGAACATTTAAAAAAAGAAAGTTTTTATTTAGGGCCCAAATATCAGTGTAGTTCAGTTTCATGAAGAAAGATTTATATATATATATATATATATAGATATATTGGCTGGCCAGAAACAACTTTACTTAATTCAAAGTTGAATAATTCAAACAATTCAATCTTATGTGACTGAAATTTGGTACACATTCTCAAATGAATATAGTTTATTATTACCGACATAGGTTATTATATACGTAGGTTCTATTATTTTGTTATAGCTAAAACATTAATTGTAATTTGGTTAGAAATATGTTTAAAAATAGTATTCTGGGGAAAATGAATTAAACTTAACATGCCTTATTTAAACAAATGTGACCATCTCTCTGTTGGCAATCTGCCCTCAATCGTTTCTTCCACGAGAAGACGCACTTCCGAACCTGATCTAAAATAATATTTTCCAATACTCGACTGATTTTTTCTCCTTAAGTCTATTTTTCAGTGAATTTATCTTTCTGGCCGCCGTAAATCCTCTTTATGAAGGAAATCGGATTACAGTCGGGGGACTGTGGCGGCCACTCAACTTTTTTGATGAAATTAGGGGTCTTTTGCTCTAAATGATTCTGGGTCACTCGGCTTATATGGCAGGATGCCCTGTGCTGCTTGAAAATGTCGTCCTCATCAGGGTGCAGCTACGACAATCAGAGAGTAACTTATTATTTAATAGGTTGATGTAGCTCTTAGAGTAACTTCAGAGCTAACTTTTATAAAAGTGACATAATTTTCTTTATTTTTAAGATTAGGTATACATCGTAAATTTATTACCAACATTGTTACATTACATGTCACGCAATCAGAATGCTTCGAGTTATATCAAAACATTCCTCTTGATATTTTTAAACATATGGTATTAATTTTTTATCTGATACAAAACTACATCAACCTATTAAATACTTATGAATTTGAAATTTTTCAGCAATTGTCGATAATATCAATCTTCTAATATGTGCCAAATCTCAATAGCATAACATTTAAATTTTGAAGTTATTAAATCAAAGTTCTATAATTCAACAATTGCATGTGTTAGTATATTTATTTTTAACACACCATGCTATCAATTTTGATTTTATTTTCACACTATAAATATACACTGAAATACCAGAAAAACTTAGACAGTCGTTTTAATTTCCAGTAATGCCACTACAACATTGCGGAAAAAAGCATCAGACAAAAATGGTCACTCTAACTTCGAAATCAACACGAAATTTGGATTTTCACTTTGAACAATTTCAAGTATATAAAATTGTATAAAACATCACGGTCGATGAAAAGCTCTGGATGATCGGGTATAGCATCATCTGGCAGGCATTATAACATCTGACCGGTTTGCGGCAGTGCAGCATACAACAGAACAATTCAATGCGAAAGCGACGCGGAATATCAGGGTTCTCATAATAGAATGCTCTCTTTCCTCTATGGGGTACAGGAGCCAACAGCTCACACGGGTTCCTTTACTGACCTAACTCGTCTGACCTGGGCTTTTGAATATCGTCACTTGACGCAAGACAACTGAAAAGATATAGCCTGTTGTTTATGTCGCGATTCCAACCGGCAGATTGAAGATTATCCATATGCGGAAAATCTACGAGACAACTGATCTCGTATACCAACAAGGGCTACGATGGCATACAAGAGTAGGGCGGCCGTGACTCTGTTATAGTGTATTCAGCCGTCAACTTTTCCCTGAGCAGTACTAGCGACGAACGAGAATTATAATAGTTATCACCAACATACCACTAATCCTGGCGGTGTATTGCTCAGCAATACGAAGTCCAGATTTGTGGGCTGCCGAGTGTTTTTCCGTATTCGAGAACGGTGATTGTCCGTATCCAGAGAAAACATGGATTTGCTTTCAAACACGATTCGTTGCCAGTCCATTGCCGTTTACATAATCGGCTCACTACACCACTGCAAACGAAGCTTCTGATGTGGGGTGTTAATCGCAGATAACGTGTTGGGCACCAAGAATGCAAGTCTCGTTCTTTAAATAGCCTCACAGTCGTGTTGATTGACACTAGGATTTCTCGCATTGCCGGTACGTGTATCTGGATGGTAGACAGGGATATTCTTTGATCATTTCGCACCTTCAGAAGATAACATGATCCTCTCATTTAGTATCTGCCAAGGTCTCCAAGTATATTCCCTTCGAGTATGTTTTCCCTCACGTCCCCACTGCTCCCAAGACCGTCGTAAAGTACAGTCAAACGGAACGACCAGCCTGGACCTATACTACCTCTCTCAATAATTCAAAACGTGAATTAGAGAATTAGAGAAAACCACAATGATTATAAACTACACAACGGTCTTATGACAGCCGTAGTGACACTAACGCCTCTGGTGGCAGTTCTCAAAGAACAATCGCGGCGCAACTACAGTCAGTGACACAAAAAGCTACGACAGGTGCCGTACATCTGGAGTTCCGTCGTTCCTGGATTATTTGTTCTGGATAGGCTAATTTTTATTGGCGATGAGTGCATGTTTACAGGTGAATATTTAATACTTTGTTAATATTTACAATATATTGGAATCTATACAAAACATTATGAAATGCTACTGTAATGCGTAGTAAGGCTTTAAAATAAAATTAATAATTTTTGGAGAAAACATTTCTTTAAACATATAGGTGAAATTTTTTGTTTCAATCGATGATATTTCCATTTAATAAAGCAATTAGGGAATCTGAATTTCAATTTACTTGACACCAAGGTAAATTTACAAAAGGAGATAACAAAATAGCATGATACATTTTGATTAAAAAAATAAATTAAGAAAAATATAATAAAAAAATAATATCTCTAGATTTATAAATGTATTTTATAAAGTCACATTGATTTTTAAGTTTTATAAAATAAGGAAATGTTCTTAAATAATGTATATTGTCAGTCATAATATGTTCAATAATATAATCTTTCAAAACTTGCATGTATAGCATTAAAAAAAAAATCTTTATTTACTTAGCAAATTAATATGGAGATCGGAGAATACACGACTTCCCAGCTCGTTGTCCGCTTAACTCAGGTGTATTGCACTAACACGGGGAAGGGTTGCCGCAAAACACTTCATTTTTGCATGTATCTTCCAAATGCAGAAACATTTGTTAATGACTGGTATACCGATCGATAGAACTTTCAAATACCAACATTTTTTCAATATAATGTTCTCTTCCAACTTTTATACTTTTCGTTTAAATTGAGAAAAAGTCAAAATTTGACCCTTTAAAAGGCGCCATCTTGGAAACCAAAAACTTTTTTCAAAAGAATTTTGTAGCATTTTGTTTGCCTTAAAAAGCTCTACATTTTATCCATTTACATGACCAATCTATCTTTTATAGTTTGGTCACAAAATTAGAAAAACGTAAAATCTTATAAAAATGATTGACAAAATAACGCTTATATATAATATAATAATTACTTTCAATTATTTACATTCAGACAATAAGACACTTGTTTTCGATGACAAAAAGCACATTCTTTTCTATTATAACCGAGATTTCTTTTGACTATCTTATTTTATTGTTTTTTTATTTTTTATTGTATTTGAGGAGAAAAAAACACGTCTGTTTTCAACTTTGGCGGCTTCTCTAACAAGCGTAGCAATCATTACTGGTCGGCAACGGATACAGAAATGACTGCACAGCGCTGTCAAATCCCAACAAATTAACTGTTCGGTGCGGAACGACATCGAGCTGATTGATTGGGCCGCGCATTCTCCCTGACAACATGAATGAACCGAAATATCTGGAAATGCTGTAGAATTTTCTTTTATAGTGATTCGCCAGCGGGATAATTTCGAAGAAGTGTTGTTCAGATAATGTTCACCATAGATCATGTAAGGAAGTGTTGATAAAAGCAAAGCTTGAATGTTTGGTTCGTCTTAAAATCATTTGTTTTTATTGGAATAAACAAAAATGTAAATTGTATAATTTCAAAACTCAAATAGTTTTAACTAATTCTTTCTCTATTAAAATAGATGAACATTTCATTGCTGTGTTAAAAGTTTCTTTTACGTTTATAACTCTTTAAAAGATGTTTGTTTTTAAAGATGCTATGTTACATATGGACACATTAAAGAACAATTACTGTGAAAGAAATCGTAGAACTTATAAATATTCATTGCAATCAAGAATGAATGAGGATATTTACACTGTATGCAACAAACTTTCTCTAAATGTTTTAAATTCCTAATGAAAAGATCTACAATAAGAAATGAATCTTTCCAGGTATATCAATCAAAGCAAGCCAAGTTTATCTTGGAACACGAATGAGATAGATCGGGAAACATGAACTCTTTGAGTTAATTTATAATTTCAGACGAGAGCAACAAATAAACCAGGAACCCAAATTCATTTTCAAATGTACACTTTTATGAAATTGAATGAGACAGTAGCAAAGTAGATGAACACTGAAATACAGTAGAAATATGTTCGATTGGCACTCGTTTTACCTGCAACAATCATGTGGATATCAATCCACTACAAAATGATCTAAGATTAATAATCGATATAAATTAGCAGATTCCAGTATAATCTTATAATCTGAATCTTTTAAGCTAACTTAAACCATTTTTTACAGACTTATAAGAATTTTGGCATGATCATGCCTGAGATCCACAATTCATTACTTTATTCAAACAATTTGACCTTTGACTGGATTGGGGAGTTCAAAAGAATAACAGTTTTATGTAAGTCTAAGAGACCTGTTGTGGATCTAGTTTTTTTTAGCTATGGTAAAACAAGACCCTTGTAAGGTATTGGATTTATTTAATGGAGTTTAGTTGAGTTTGTTGATATTTATTGTAAATTTATGTATTTGAGAAATTTTATTATTTATTGATTTGAATTTTATTTTATTTCTGAAATAAGAATTCTTAAATTTTGTCATTTTAATTAATTTGTAATTTGTTTTTGAACAAAGTATTATCCCAGGTAATCGGTTGTAATCCATTGTTACATTGTGCAGATTAGAATGTTGCCTGTGCAGGCTAAGCTGTAGTAACTGAGATTTTTGATTGTAAGGGGACACTCGATTTGGTTGTGAATGGTGTAGGAGGTTGTGAGTTCGCTCGGTTGAGTGTTGGCGGAGAGTTTTTTGTAATATAGTGAAGCTGTGTTATTTTTTCAATAAAAATTGTTATTGTTACATAACCAGTTGCTTTTGTCGTCAATCCTGCGACGTTATACCCTCTTCCAATCCGTAACCCTAATGATTACTTGACAATTTTGTTTAAGTGTGGCACAGAAGTACAATAGGATAAATCACTGACTACCGTTAAAAAGGACTATAGGATACTTTTCGATACGTCTTAGTTTTCTATGGAATTTCAACGATGCTTTACAATAACTTCTGCAATGCAACAGGGAAAACTTCTTTTGTATAGTTTTTTCTATTTATATCGTAAAAGTTTTAATATGTAAGTTATTTCGGTTTTTTACTTTTGTTCTTTTGGGATGTATCAACTTATAATACATATTATAAATAACACTTTTTTGTGAAATAATCTATTTTCATTTCTTCTCCAATACTAGGACTACTATTCTCCAATTATCATCTATTTCAAAGAAAAATATGATTTCTAAAAATAAATCTTATTAGCATTAAAATAAATGAATTTTGCAATTTTTTATATATATTTTTGCTTTATTTTGATTGTTTTTCAAAGGTATTAAACTTTTCAGAAAATAGTAACTGAAATGTGTACTGATGGACAGAGAAAAAAGAAATAATAATCTTAATCAACAAAGACACAGTGATCAGCTTCAATAAAAGTTTCAAAAGAAAATTTGTAATCTTCTAAGTAATCTTCTAAGACTCGATTTTTTTTAAATAATTTTTTGTGTGTGAACATTCTTTTCAATAATGCAAAGTAATTATGAAACGTCACAAGAAAAACGAAAAGTACTGTGTGGTAATTTTATTATTGCTGGTTGCATGATGAAGTTCTCGCCTCCCACAGTTCAGTAGGGCAAAGCACATTCCTGAGAAAATTCAGCAAATAATTATATAGAGAATGTATTCAACTTTAAGGTAATTTAATAAAATTACTGGTCCTCTTCCATCCCTTCACGTCGCTGAATTCTTCTTCTCGCAGATTTGCAAAACTGCTTAATCGAAAGAACAACTAGGTCTTCTTGTTTTTCCTTCCACTGTCATATCCTCATTAATATGTAACTCGGCACGCACACGAAATTTCCTGCCTACCCATTGTCTCGGATTTCTTTTTGGCAGACGCTGGCTTCTAAGTCTCGAGCTGTGCCAGGCCCCGAAACTGCAGTCCCCGTAGAGTGACAGCACGGCACTAAGACTAGGCAAACTGTGACCGCCTTCCATTGTAAATGAAAGCAAGGTCATTCGAAACGGCGGAGTTGTTCGACTGGCTGCAAATTAAACGAGCTCCAAAGATGCTTACCGAGCAGATTTTGCGGTGGCGACGCGATATTAGCAGCCGTGTTTGATCAGTGGGACACGGCAGGAAGGAAGCCGACCCCGTAAGGAAGACGGGAAAAGGGTGGAAAACGAAGAGAAAAGAAAAAAAAAACTTGAGACAATTTAATTAGCGCTTAAATAAATATCTGTCGCTTACTTAAATGAAATGAACCGCTCGCTACTAATAAGCTCTTCGCAGTAATTATGAAACAAGGGTTTTAGCAACATTACTCAAGTCACATTCTTGGGCCAAAGACATATGAAACTCAAAGACGTGACACAGAAAAGAGAAGAAGTTTAAAAAAAAAAAGGAAAAACGAAAGAAATAGAAAAAAATCCGCTCTTCCAATGAAGTGCAAAGCAAACATGAGCAGTGAAACCGAAGCGCCCATCCATCGTGTTTCTCTCCACAAGGCTTTGATCTCCTCAAAATCTAAACTCGCAATCAACAAAAATTCTCCAGCGAGACTTGCAAAGGCTGGCACCAAGCCTAGATGCAGCGATAAGAGGATTGTATCATACACACAACCAGTTATTAATGTTGAAGAGTGGTGGCCTCATACAAATTGAGTTTCATTAGGTCGCCGCTTCACATGAAGCCGACAGAGATTGGGAGAATCGGGGACTTCATTATCTGTATACTGTTCGAGTCTTAAGTAATGACTTGATTTGGACAAAAATGAGATTCTTGGCCAAAGGGAGCATCACACACCTAGACGATCAAAATGGTTTAAATTATTCTGGTGTGTCAAAGACAAAGTTAAGGTGCCGAGGTTGTGAAGGGCAGGGTCTTAAAATGAAATATTAAAGCAGATATTAAAGTTGTTATTGTTTTGTTTTGTTTTTTGAAAAAGCTAAAATTCCCTTTAGAAATCTCAAAGTATACAATATTAGGCGTAGCACTAACAGTCCACAACTTTTATTACAAATTTCAAACATTATTTTTAACCAAATGATTAAAGCTAAATGAATAAAATCAATTCGATATTTTCAGAGATCAAAATTTCCCCTACAGAATCGTTTTTGTCTTTTATTATTTCAATCTTTAAAAAATTATAATTTTATCGGTAAGAATTTTATCCGAAATCGAAAATTTCAAAAAGCAACAACAAATCCACAATAAAAAAATCTTAACATTGTGGTTTAAGTATAGTTTTATCTTGTAAACAATTGGAATTTTTCGTGGAATTTGTTAAACGTCATTGTCTAATTCAAAAACTTAAAAATGTTAAATTTTATGCATTTTTCTTTTATAAATGTTAGGGACAACTTTGTCATTTCAATATTTCTCTAAAGATATTGACTCACATAAGATCACAATGTTAAAATTTTCACGGAAACTACATTAATTGTTTATCAAATCAAAAAACTTTGCCTCAATTGCTGTCTTCTGATTACAATCACATTTATTAATTATCAGCATTTACTGTACATCATTTTAACATAGTCATTAAACTTACATAGCGATTAAACTTTAATCGTAATTTTCGAGTATCTCAAATAATGTAAAATTATGTGAATACGTAGATATCTAAAGAGAGGAAACAGAGAATTTATATTCTATGTAGCGTATAAACTAAAGAAATTTTATTGCTAGCCTCTTTCTTGAAAGCAATAGAATTACAGATAAGAAATACTTATTCTTACGATATAATGGGGATGTTTAAGGTCTCTGGGTCGAGGCTGGAAAAGTCACGTGACGTAGGTGTGTCACTTCTAAAAACATGCTAAGATTACAAAAGCACCTCTGTAAATAAAAGATTCTCAACTTTAAATATATTGAATTATCGGCATACAATTAAGGAGGCGTATGGAAATAATGTAGATACGTCATTTCTAGATGAAAGGCATAAATATATTTAAAGAGAAATTTGTTCTATTCCTTTCATCTAGAAATAACGTATCTACCTTATTTCCATACGCCTCCTTAATGGTATGCCGATTATTCAATATATTTAAAGTTGAGAAATCTTTAATATACAGAGGTGCTTTGATAATCTTAGCCATGTTTTTAGAAGTGACACGCCTACGTCACGTGACTTTTCCAGCCTCGACCCAGAGACCTTAAACATCCCCATTAAGATGGCGTAATTCTGATCAAGTTAATATTTCTGACTGCGATTCATTACCTTCATGAAACAATCTGGCAATTAATTTTTTTTAGTAATGCCTAGAAGTTTCTTTAGAATGTAGTTTTATTTAATATTATAGTTTTGTAAAGTATTGCGAGTTAAATTACAAGGGTCAAACTAACATGTGTGCAAAGTCGATTTGACTATTAGAACTATTATATAAGCAGTCTATGCATATGTAGACTATAGTTCATGCTGCTCTTACATATAATAAATTTGTTGTTTTTATTTTTTGAGAATATATAACAATAAAGTGATAAGTACTTAACATACTTCGAAGCTACAGAGAAATTAAAAATAATTAGAATACCTAAAGAATTTTTTTATATAAAGAATTAAGTTATATAATAAAATAATTTTGAAGACGAATAAGCATAAATTTAAATCTTTCAAGAAGTTTTTCATTAATCTGTTTTAAATATTAAAATAGGCAGTCCCTTCATACTCGCTTTGTAGACAATACAATACGAAAATAAATAAGAACTTCCTGATTTTTTTTTCGTGGATGGTAAAGAATTTTCGAGAAATTGTAATCATTAATCAATTTAAAATAATACATAATTTAATAAAAATAAGAACTAAGTAAATTAGAAATTGTGTTTACAGCTTTTAAAATTTATTTTTATTAACTTTAGATTGCTAACAAAGTATTTTAATTATTAATTAAAATTATCTGTAAAACTGTTTTTTTATCTTGTCTGTCTAGTAGTTGTGTGCGTCTTAACTTGAAATATACTATCCTATACTTGGACTTCCTCAGGCTTCTAAAAATGCAACCTGCAACCAGATTCGACTTAACCAACACATTCTGATAAGCCAGTTCTCGGTGTGTGTCGCATGCGAAATTTGTTCCAGGCGAGGCGTAATCTTTTTAGTGAGATTCTACAACCAGCTACAGAGATAGAAGTCAGCCATAACAGAAGTAGTAGCGATTAGAATAGCATTTGACCAAAAGCCAAAGAGACTGAATGAAATATGGTTCCTGATTTGTAGCTTAATGTTTATCCTGACAATCATCCAAATTTAGTGTTTTGCCAAAAAAATAGTTTCGTCTTTGTTTACAAAGGTTATCTCAATCTCATTTCTTTGTAAGGGCTAAAATTGGCTCTAATTATTAAAGACACAACTACAAGAAGGAAATGAAAGAACATTCTAATATTCAAAGTAATAATTGTAATTATTAATTAATAATTCTTATAATAAATTTATTAATTTTTTTTTTCTCAAATCTCATTTTAATAACCTATATAAAATGTTACATAGTAAAGCTTCGAAACTATCAACACAAAGCAAAGGACAGTTAATTTGAGACCTCTGGTTTACGATACATTTGTTTCCCAAAACATTTATTAAAAAGTATAATTGTGACCAATTATACTTTTACTAGTGTATGTGTAATTGCAAATTATAAAGTTGTGGTAGTAACATCAAAAATCTAATACTGCAGAAGTGAGTTCATACTTAAAGAGAAGTTAAACCTGCCTTACAATTTATAAGCAAAAAAGGCTGAAACAAGTTGTATATCATAAGAAATGTATTAAAATTGACTGATGTTGTGAATTAGGTTAAAATAGTTCAGTTAAATTTACAAATTTAGCTTAAAGTCTATACGCTAAAATATAAAGTACAATTCTCAGTTATAATTCTAATGATTAATGCTGACATAGCATTAAGCAATAAACTTCAAGAGATAAGTCTGCTGAAAAATCTTTATTTACTTATCAGAAATTGTTATTTCCTCTTTTTCAAACAGTTTTGTCCAAAACCCAAACAGAAGTTGCACTTGTTTTCTCTTTTTCATTTTCTTTGGTAAACCTAAGGCAAGTAAATAAAAGCATAGAAAAATGAAAAATAAAAGATTCAACTTTTTTGTTTACTTCCCGAAGAGTATGTTTTAACTCTGCCTTCCGAAGAGTAGTACAAGTTTAACGGCAGATCGTATTTGAATTCGGAACCCGGATTGTGTCAGCAAAAATCAGCCAACTATTCGCTCAATCTGAGCCACCAACCACAGAGGCAAACTGGAAATGGCAGAATTCCACTGCTTTCTGGCACAACAAACCCCATCGTAAATGCAAATATTCCTCAACAGACATGCAACCAAAAAATACCGAGGAAGGAAAAAAAAAATCTCTCCCTAAAATCGCAATAAGACTGACTTATCCTTCTAGGATCAATGTGAATTAAAGACCAAGTCCTCTTATTTATTTTCTTTTTCTTTCTCTGAAGGACGTTTTGTAATTGAACAATAAAGGGATAGGGACTAAGTATGAAGAAATAAACGAAGCGAGAGCGTTCGAAAAATCAGTCTCCTTGAATCACTCTTGCTTTTTAGAGTTCCAAAGCACTTTTCAGCGGAACAAATAGATTGCGTCGGGGTAGGCTCCGGATCCAAGAACCTCTAAACCTGAGTTCCTGTTCGGCGTCTAGCAGAAGTGAGTTAAAGTTTAATGTAAGATAGAGGAGTTGAATCCCTCGTGCTGAATCCCCAGACGCTTCAGAAAGCAAATATTACAGAAAAAAGCAGGGAAAGTGTTTTATTTTTAGCTTGAAGCGAACCTAAGTTGTTTGAAAACTTTCCATCGACAGTTAGTTAATGATAGGTACAATTTACATTAGATAAGTATTTAGCATCATGAAAATAGCAGTAATCTTTCAGACCTATTTTTCAAAAATTACCTGGCCATTTTAAATTTCGAATCCATATAATGTAAATCTTAAATCATGTATTTTCGTCCTTTTGAAATAGTTCAAAATGCTTAGTTTTACAGATACAAAGGTTTAAAAAGCGTTATCTGCAGAAATTTCTCAGCCACATTCATAGTAGAAGAAATTCTAGATAGAAAAGTCAAAATCGTTAGTTTCTTCAATGTAGTAATAATATATAGTTTGTAGTAATATGAAAGTTATTTTCACATCACAATTAATAATTAAAAAGTTATAGCTAAAGTAATCTTTGTATCCAGCTGCGATTAAAAAGAAACAATTTTTCATGGAATGATGGACAAGTAAGTTCAATTAGAAGTTACACGTACATAATTATTTATCTTTGCTTTATTTACTTGATAGATATTGCCTTAGTCACCCAGTAATATCGGATAGCCTTTTGTTAATATAAAACTAATAAGTCTTCAGATACTGCAAACAAACCATAGTTTGTCATCATTGAATAGTAACCAGAAAAGCTAATACAATTTCAGGAAAGTTGAATTTGAATTTTAAGTAACGAGAATTTTTTAAATAAGGAGAAGCAATGACTATTTTAAGCTAATACCTATTTGACTTTCCTACAACAATTTGGTTAGATTTAATGTTTAATTTTTAATCAAAAAATTGTAATTATTTATGTATTACTTACTGCAGTTCAATTCTTCCATTAAGAAATGAGTTTATATTTCCGTTTTATGATTCACTTAGCATCATTCTCATATTCGAACAGGAAGTCTAACAATAATTTTTATGATGTTACTTCATTTTTAATAGTTAATGTTCAGAAAACAAAATGTAAAAGGAATTTAAGGGAGGCTTTCTTCCACAGCACGAACTTAAAATCGTAAAAATAGAAAATTAAAAATCTTGGATAACGATAATCTAGATTAATTATCAAGAATCATTTTTCAAATATGTTCCACTAATTCTTCTGTTCTTAATCTTTTATAGAATTTGGATAAGATAATCACTTTACAATTATTCGAAATCATTATTTCAAAAAATTATTAATGTGAGAAAAATACATAATATCTAAAGTATGAATATTTTTTTTCAAATTTTTAAAACTGAAATGGCAACGCTATGGAATCAGTAAATCTTATTTTTACGTACGATTCTTTTTTTTGTATGATGAAATAACCGTTTTTGAGTTAATTTAGAAAACTAAGTTAAAGAAACTAAAAAGATTTTTTTGAAATATTTTAAGTATTGTTAATGATAAGAGAATAGTCTATATTGCATATTTAATACAACTATACGAAGCGTAAACATCGAATAAATCTAAGAAATATAATAGTTTATCTTTTTAAAGGGAAAAAGATAAGCTAGTCTTTATCTCTAGTCTTTTCAAGAGGAAAGACTAGAGATAAATTGCCTTTTGTCCTCCTTAGCTTGGGTTCAAACTTTGAACGGTCCGTTGATAGAATGTGTTCTTTTTTTTTCTTCCAAATGTCATCCCAGTCCTTCCCAAATTTTTCCTTTGTTTCTTCCAATGCAGTAAAACTATTTCAAAATTATCCGTTACTCCTCAGGTATTGATTTAATATTAATAGTTGAAAAATAGGAGAATGACTAATCAATTAAATTCAATTAAAATATTTATGCTTGACTTTATAAACTTTTCTTTAATGAAACTTCCAATTGCATTTCTTTTTGATATTCTGTTCGTAAGTGACTACAAAACAGATTGCCTATTGGGTTAGGATCTATAGAGAATACACGGATTGCGGCAACAATTTGGAAAATCTCAGATGATAAAGGCTATTAATATGCATTCTGAGCTCTACATCTCAGCAATAGAGCACGTAGCTCAGTTAAATCTAAGTATCTTCCGAATGAATACTTCTTCCAGACTTACTGGTTATTAAGCACTTTTGTCAGACATCACAGTGACTGTTTGATTATCTCAATGAACGGGACCACAGCTAGAAATGTTGCGGAAATGTAAGATAGAACCAACACATATAGTAAATCATTAAAGTGTTTGTCATTAAACTCCATAAATTTTCTAGTAACTAAGTAACTTACAAACAAATTTGTTAATAGATTTGTGTGAAATTAATGACTTGACAGTCACAAATAGAAATATTCTAGAATATTCTAAAAGTGTCGAGTTACTCGACACCAAACATTGAGGACATGATAAATTAGTAAACCAAAGATTAAGTACTGTGAATAAAATATATTTTAAATAAGCAAATGAACTGATATGAACTATATAAATATGCAAATAGAAACTCTGGCTCACTTTTTCAAAAATGTATTTCCTATTTTAGATAAAAGAAGAAAACTGAAATTTAGAAAAAAGTGTTGCTTTGGTACCCCTAATAAAATCTACGCTGTAAAACTTTTTCTAACGTGCCTATAAAGAAATGAAGATGTTATAAAGATATTAGAGTATTCTTTACGATGTTCCCATTCCTATTAACTTCAAAGGGTTGTAAAAATATATTCCTTTGAGCCTGTTGTTGTTTCACTTACATTGAACTACAAGACAATTTTTCTATATTTTTCTGATAAAAATTCTGTATATTGGAGGCATTGCATATTAAGCTTATAATTTGAGATCTGAGTTATAGTCTAAAGATAGTTACAGAATGGTATTTTTTTTCTTTTTTTCTGTATAGTAGTCGCGCAATTCCCCATTGTTTCCTGATATAGCATCCGCTGCAAAATTTCTTACTTATCACTGTCTTGCGAAAGGAAATCGAATGTAAACCGAACAGTAAATGATAGCATGACAGAGGATAAACAAATCTTTTTTGGACATTAGGCTCTTAACTAGGGAATGAAATAAACATTTGATGGTTTAATATAAAAGTACTCTCTTTACAATAAAAAGTCCCGCTATGTTGCTGTGACTGAGTTAGCATTTCCTAATAAATATATCTATTCGTTCATTATAACTCACCTTTAAATATTTTTCAAATTACATACTATCTCTACAAACACTATGTCAATGTTTGCCTCTTTAAAATACTGCAGTTAAATTTCGAATATGAATTTCGACCCAAATTTCACTCATTTAAGCAGTTAGATCCGATGAAACTCGAGAACAGAGAATAAGCCGATAAATTATAATGGAACTAAGCTTTCATGAAAGTGGCAGATGTGATTTCAGTTAACGAATTCAGTAGATGCTGGTTGGATGGTTTCTACTACGCACAAAAGCGAGTTTCTCGGCGATTTTCCCGATTCGGAAGGATATATAAACATTATGCTCAGTTTATCGGTTCGCTAATGATGCAAACTTGATTACAAAACTATAAAACTTAATCCTACCTTCACCGTTTAAGAAGGATACGCACTCGCACGACACTAAACGTTTCAAAAATATTTAAGATAAAATTTAACCTAAAGATTAAAATATGAGTATTAACAGCCTATCTAGGTAATAAATGTCATCTTTAAATTAAGAATTCGTTCTTCATATTCTAGCGAATTTCCTTATTTATCTGAGCAGGGAAACGTCAAAATCGAAAATTTTAAAGTAAATTTCAATGCTAATATATATCTTACAATATATTAAATAATAAGTTACATTTGGCTTTGAATTATATGAAAGAAATTATTTGATTTAAATTTAGTTAAATTATTATAAAATACTTCTAAATAGTTTGCTTTGCAAAAAAAGATAAGAGATGGAAAAAAACGACAGAAACTAGAATAATTTCATACACGATTTACAAATAGTAACAATAATAATAAATGCAACACCAACAATGTTTCGCCGTTATCCATATAAAATGGTGGGCATTACTTAAAAGATAATATCACAAAAAGAGTCACTTCCTCACAAAACTATCAATTGTTTTCTCCAAATTTTCTATCCACGTGGCAATGACAATCGCCTATTTTAACTATTTATATTTGTACAGAATATTTTAAACATATTTTTGTTATATTCATTCATTTGTTCTCTTATTCTATTCATTCTTTACGTGATTGTTCCTTGAAAAATTTACCATTCACTTTACCAACAAAAATATGTTTACGAAGTTTCCCATTAGTCGACGTTTAAAACGTCAAAACCATCTCAAGATGCAATTAAGATACTCATTCTCTTCATCTCGATGAATTCCACAGTTTCTCTTTTTCACCATAGCAACAAATTAAAACATACTATCATAGAACTAGGTAGTTCAAAATAAAAAACAGCAACACGATATGACTTACGAATCCAACCTCCTCTTTTTCTTAATAAGTTATTAAATAAAAATATACCAGATTATGAACGGGAATTATTAAATATAATTTAAAATATTGTCATATTGGTTTTGAGTACAGAAATAAAATAAAAAATTTCTTATGTAGTAAACTGAATCGAAGTGATAAAAAACACGAATAGTGTACAAGATAGAATGCTTGAATTGTAAATTGTTCTATCTTGGAGAAAGTAAAAGAACGGTCAAGGAACGTATGATAGAACACGGCTACTACATAGAAAATCAATTAATAGATAAGTCACAGTTTGCTGAACATTGTAAGAAATTTGAATAATAGTGAAATTAAAATTTTATGTGTGGAGAAAGAAACAAAAACGCCAAAAATGATTGAAAGCATGTACATTCTTAGCACGAAGGAAGGAAATATCAATAGGAGTGAAGGAACTGAAGTTAACGGATATTTTGTGAGAATAGCAAAAGTTTCTATTGAGAAGCTGTGTGCAAATTGTAATAATAAGGTTGTAATAGAAGAATTAGCAATAACGAACAAATAAAAGTTTTTCAAATCATTTGTTGTAAGTATCGACATAAGAACATTGTATTTTTCTATTTCAGGAAATTGTTAATAATAGAAAGTTGTGATATTATTATTATTAACAAATGTAATAATTTGATGTTCAAAAAAATTTCGCTAACTCATTGTAAATAGGCTTGAGAAAGAGGGAAATTAATAATAAATATAAATTATTACATTTATTTTAGAGATGTTGAAGATCTTTTATCACAATAAATATTGTAGGAGAAAAGACCTACAAAGGAGGTATGGAACAGTAAGATATTGTCATATATTTTGTAATAATTCTGGTTTTTTTTTTATCTTTTTTCCAAACCTTCAATGTGAATTCAGCATAATAACTTGGTTATTCTAATGTTCCTTCTATTTTTGTTAATTTGAGTGAAATTTCGTAATCCCCTGTGTAATGAAGATAATATAGCTGTATGAAAAGCTAGACCTATCTGAAGCTATTATTATTCCTATGAAGAGATGATTTTAATTATTTAGGAATTATTAAAGATTGATCCACTTATTGTTTTTTATTTTAAATTTGATACGTGCATATAAGTTTATTCAAAAGAATTAACTTCAGAAATTTATTATTAACGAAACACAATGATTATTTATACAATTGCTGTTTCTCTTCGGCCCGTACAAAAATGGTAATAGATTAATGGCATTGGTTTATCTTAGTTAAGTAGTTTTTCATTTTTACTGAATTAAATTTGATGTTAAAGATAAGGATTTTATAATTTTACTTCTATAGTAGATAAATATGACGTAAAAATGATTTACGTTTCCAACATAAGAGTTCTTTTTTCCAAGAATTTATTTATTATTAATCCTCTCTTTCATTGCTCATTCATTTTATTTCACTTCCATTCGTTTGACAAGATTGTGTTCCAAAAGAAACCACTTGTTATTTTTTTTTATATATTCCAGAACTATTCCTTCCTACAGAATGTATTCCGTTTACTCTTCTTTCCATTGACCATATATAAGTATTTATGGTCACTCAGTTCACTTAGTTTCAAAAATACAAAGTTGGAATTTTCATAACTAGGCTACTCGTAGATTATTTAAAAACTTGGCAGTATGTGTAATTTGTACTTGAATAAAAGTTCAACTAACTATATGCACGAATTCTTTAACTTCTAGTTCTAGCATTTCATAAAGATCAATAATTACAGTAAAAATATCAAGCATTTTACATAATTGTTTTATTTACAATTGTGAAAAATAGTTTTGTGTTACTGAATTGAAATGTATGCAAGTGTTAAAGAAAACCTCCCACAGAAATTCCATTCCTTATTACTCAGAATCAAAGTGTTTCGCTGCCTGGCTAAGTCTGTTTTGCCAAATTATAAGAAGGAAAAAAAGAAAAATGGAAAGAGAAGATAAAAAAAAAAATGAAATCGGAGACGCAGCGTCGAACATGGCGCCAAATTATTGAATGTTGTGGAAAAGATAGCAACTTCAATTTGATATGGCAAAGCTACTATTTTCCTGAATTACATACCATTATAAGAAGGGAAATCTCTCTTTTCATTTATGCAGGTCAAACTGTTACATACATATTTTTAGTTCATAATTCTGTGGGCGGGGGAACTAAAAAAAAAAAATACGCGGTCTCATATGTGGTCAACAAGAGATGCCTATCTGCAATCTTTTTATTTATTTGATTTTCTCTTTTTAATATTTGAAATTTCAGCAAAACCGGAATATTTGCGGAAGAAATCTAATATTTGCTGCTTTGATTATATTTATTTCAATTTCTTTTTATATTACAAACAAAATCAACTTGAAAAATCCTGAAGATAAATCTAAATATTTATTGTTGTGATTATCCTATTTCTTGTTGTCTCTTTTATCGATTAGAATAGAACTGAGACCTAGATTATTTGCGGAAGGAAATTTAAATATTTATTGTTTTGATTACTATGAGACGCTCGGACTGATTGCTTCACAAATTCAAAAAAAACCTTTAAAAATGAACTATAATTTTCTTTTTGTCGAACCAATATCACGAAATATAAGATTCAGTCATATTATACAATAAATTATTTAAAAAATTTATAAAATAGTTTAAGATATAT
The DNA here is from genome assembly GCA_023159025.1 of Thereuonema tuberculata. Classification (NCBI taxonomy): domain Eukaryota; kingdom Metazoa; phylum Arthropoda; class Chilopoda; order Scutigeromorpha; family Scutigeridae; genus Thereuonema; species Thereuonema tuberculata. Next base: position 33,142,184 of record JAFIDM010005346.1, on the reverse strand, counting down.
TTATCTTATCCTATTCATTTCATTTATTTATATTAATATCTTTAATTTTGTTTTTGAGCTTTAAAGTATTCTACAAAACTTTTCACTTTACTGAATCAACTTTTAATTCTAATATTTCTATTATATAATAGTGCAAAAGTTTGCTTTTTTTCTTTTTGGTGTATAACAGAAAATATTGCTCATAGAAAATGTTTTTGTATTGTAATTTGAAATTAAATATTTCATGTCTAAAAAGATGTATTTCCATTTATTTTCTACATGAAAAAACAAGTCTATTTTTTTTCTGAAATTACATAAGTTAATATAGTAAAGGCTTCTAAGCCTGCGAAGATCCTCTTCTATGATTATTTTATTTTAACTTATTACGGGCTTTTTTTATATATTTTTCTAAGCCTTATGGCAAATTGAAAGCTTTATGATTTATCCACAATCTTATCTTACTTTTCTTTAGTATTTCATCACTCAAATCTCAAAAAATTTATACTTCAAGACACATGTTTTCGGATAATTATTTTCAAATTGGCTCAAGAATCTTCTACAGAGCATCGAATTTTCAGAGCAAGTGAAAAATTACCATGAATATTTAGCTTGTTTAAAAGTCTTGATTAATAATATAGCGTACGTCCTAAGTCCACCGATTGATAGAAAGTTAGAACTGCTTTTGTGTGGCGCTGTTAGTTAACGACTACCTCTCCTTTATAAGAATCCTGGCAACTTAGTGCCTCAATTGCATAAGATTAAAATGAAAATTATTCATAATCTAATTATTCATAGATTTAAAGATAAATACTAAACAAGCCTGCAGTGTTAATTTTTGCTTAAACGTTTCTTACAAAATCAGTTTTTTCGTCAGACATCTATAAACGTGGTATTTTTCTTTGCATGTTACAGACAACAACACTATTACAGAGAGGAAAATGCTAATTTTTATCATGGTTTTACATTAAAGCATTTTTAGAAAATGAACGCTAAATAGTTTTATTTCATAATAATCAATACATTCTTTCTTGATTTGCAATAATTGGAGAAGAGGATTCGATTTAAAACCCATCAATTTCACCTTCAAAAGAAATTGAGCATGTTTTTATCAGAATAGCCAAAAATTAGAGAAAATGTTGTGTGGGAAAGGAAGATGATTATTATGAATCTTCGAAGGATTATTCATCATGAATTCACAGAACATACAGATTTCACTTCAGTAGTGAACAATAGTGTTATCATATAAGACTATTTAACGTGCCTGAACATCAAAGATTATACGTTGCCTACTATATTGGCACAGGTTAGACAAAAAAGGTATGAAATTCTAATTACCTTTAGAACATGACGTTTCGGAACCTCAATTACAGATTCCCTTGTCAAGTTGGGTCCCCCTTTCACTATTGAAAGTTTTTCTTGGATGGAATTCGATATTAATAATAATAATAATAATAATAATAATAATTCATGCACACGTCTTAACACTTGGCAATATGTGCTTTGGTCCTTGACCCGCCACATTGTGTTAGCTGGGGAAACCCATTGTTTGAAACTTTTACATAATAATAATAATAATATTTTTTCCTTTTTTTTTTTTTATTCACTTGGCAATATGTGCTTTGGTTTTTGACCCGCCATATTGTCTTAGCTGGGAATCCCATGGTTTGAAACTTTTTCGATATAATAATAATAATAAAAATAGGAGCAGTAGTAATAATAATAACAATAATAGTAAGAATTTATATGTAAGATTCATAAGATGAAAATGAATTTTTTTAATGTTTATCTACTGAAAATTCATTTCCTTATTTTACATGTAAGTTCGCCAAACGATCATTACCCGTCATAATTGAAATGCTTTAAAACATTTTATTACAATACGGTAATAAGCGTTTTAAAACCACAAATTTTTCAAATTTCCTGAAATGTTGGCAACGCATTTATTTACAAACTGTTAATATGAGGATATTTTCTTATTTAATCTTTCAATGTCGTCCATAAATATATTGTCTTCTGAGGAACTCAAAATAACTGCAATGCATTAAGCTTCAATCCCTTAAATTACTTTGTTTTCCATTAATGGACGCTTTAAGAATACGGTCCACGAACTGTATTGGCTTTGATAGCAATTGTCGCGCTTCGAATCCCGAATCAAGGGAAGGCAGTTTCTACAAGAATCAAACGTGGTATCTCGGAATTCCACAGAATTTTTAGTCTTTTATGGTTTCCGCCTTCGCCACCAAATTCTATTGAGCTTTCGTTGAAACTAGTTACGAATTTTAAAACCATTTTTATCGCTCCACTTCACTTAAGACCTCAAATAACGTCTCCATAAAGCCTAATCTTTTGATTTTTTCCCCTTTGTTTATAATTGAAATGGTGAGGTCGTTTTAAAGGAGAAATAAGAACAATAAACGAAACTTTTCATAAATAATATCACAGATATGTAGTATACATAATGTAGATATTAGTTTCTGATTTACTCTTCAATTGAAAGGTACTTAGGGAGATTTATAAAGAATTAACAGATTTCTCAATATTAGATCAGCTTCTTGTTTTGGATTCAAACTAAATGACTACATAGAATTTTTAATATTTATTTAATATATATATCTTTGTAATGATAACATATGCTGTACTATTTGTAAATATACACTTGATGCATAAATTAAATACGATACAATATTAAGATTTATTATATTTAATTTACTAATATTATCACAATCTTCATAATTCCTCAAGTAATAATTATATTAAATAAAATGTAATAATTATATTATACTAGCAGTTAATCAGAAAAATAATATAAAACGTATATAATGTAAATGATAATATATAGCATAATTGTAAAATAATCATTTATATATGTTTTCTGTAATAATTAATATAAAATAAAATATTAAAATATAAAATATCAAAAGATAAATAAGTGAATATAATTTTGTACTAAAGCATAAATTTAAGGGAGTCCCATAATAAAAAGAAAATTTAAAAATGATAATAAAAACAGGAAGTAGAATAATGTAAGGAAAAATAAAAAAAAATAAGAAAATAAGAAAAACAAAAAAACAAAATCAGAAAAAAAATTAAGATTAAAAAAAAAGTAAGATAAACAGAATTCAACCGACAACCTTCAGTATATGAGTCCGAAATTTTAACAATCAAACTATAGCTGACAACTGAAATGAGATGGTTGCATTTCTAACTTTTAAGCTAATAGCGGAAATCCAGTGAAATTAATGCCAAATATCTCGAACATGAGGGGGCATTGGCACCCTAAAAATACCCTATTTCTGCTTTGTTTGGGCTTTTGAATACGATGGTGAAATCCATTTGTCGTTCCAATCTTCGGGAGTTGTTAGGGATCGTTATCACAATAGTTAACAAATGGGTCGCTAAAAAAGAATCTTTTACGACAGTAATTGTAAAAATTTAAGAAAATAAAAAATAAATAAAACATATCATAGTCGTTCAACAACAAATAAACAAAACAAATGTTCTTTTTCCGGATGAGGGGTAGTGGTGGTCACAAACAAGGTTTTGGACTTGCCAACCAAAGAAACAATTTCAAAATTCTAGATTTTCTGATGCAACCTCTACTAACCTCCCATGCCCATCAATACGGGCAATGTCAGAAAAAAAAATCTTGTTTTCATTTTTGTAATAAAAACATGACGGGTTCTTTAGAGAAAGGAGAAACTCATCACTTCACTGACAGTACATCTGAGATCCCATTGGACTATCGTCAGATGGTTAACTAATACTATTCTATGTGACAGCGAGACTATACTACTCTTTGTTAAAAAAAAAAACCCGTCAATATCATTGTTAGCCAAATAACAATGGCTTACAGAATTCTGATATACACTTTAACAGAATTTACTTTTTAGAATCGAATTCCACAATTATTTCTCATCGGTGAGACAGTATAAAAAAATATAACAATAGAGTACATAGAGTATTCAATCCAAAGAAAGTATCCAATTTTAACATTTTACAAAGTTACGATTACAATTTCTACTGCTGTCTCACAGTAATTTTTACGAGACTAGTTGACCCGATAATTCGCAACAAAAAAACCACCTTTGAGAAATAATAAACAAATCCAACAGCTGTTGTGCATGTTAGTTAAGCACATTATCAATAGATGGCGCCTTCTCCAATTTTTATAAAAAGGTTGACCCGTGCGAATAATTCGCATGGTATCTTGATCAGTCACCGAATGGATATGTGGAAATAAATAAATGAACAGATTTTCAATAGATGGCGCTTTCTACATTTTTATAAAAAGGTTTTTAAAATAAAGTTTTCTAACGAAAACATTAATTGAAACAATTTGTTTATTTTATGTCATTAGCGGTGAACGTAACTTCAAAATGACATCTCAATCATTGATTTTGATGTTGTATTAAGGGAAATAAAAAAAACATCTTTGAGAAATGTTTATGTTTTTTTATTGTAATAAATCGTTTATTTTTATTAGAATAAAAATCTGTGTTTGTTTATTTATCTGTTCTTATTAAATAAACGATGAAATATCATTTTAAAGTACATTTTTATTTAAAAATGACATATTTGAAGTTTACGTAGCATTAATTGACATGTTGTTTCGCTTTCGAAAGATAAGTCGCTTCTGTTAAAGCGTGTCTTTAAAAAGGTTTTTAAAATAAAGTTTTTTAACGAAGACGTTAATTTTAAACAATTTGTTTATTGTTCGTCATTAGCAGGGAACGTAATCTTCAAAATGATGTCTCAATCATTGATTTTGATGAAGTATTAAGGGAGTTACGATGTACCGACACGAAAAAACCTTCGAGAAATAATATATAAGGATTAAAAGAATACAACAACATCAAATTATAAGCATTTATAAGATGGTAAAAGAAAATGTAAATATTTTTTAAAAAAAAAATAGGTAACAAACGAAGGCACAATGCTAAAAGAAGGAATTCGCACCCTGAGCTGTCACCGGGAAGAAACTGGGGCGGACCGTTTCGTCTTTTTTAGGACTCGTCAGCCAGCCAACCTGAGCGGGAAGTGAGCTAGACCAGAGATTCTCACATCTCGCACCTTCTGAGTCTGTCATCGGTGGAATTTGAATGGCTGGGAGTCCTAAAATGGACGAAACGGTCCATCCCAGTCTCTTCCCGGTAACATTTCAGGGTCGAATTCCTTCTTTTAGCGTTGTGCCTTCGTTTGGTATCTAATTTTTGAATTACTCAGGCATGTTAAATTTCTTTTTATTTTTTTAAAACTTAAAGAAAAAAAGGTGCAGTTAGCAATGCCAACTTTCAAATAGCCAAATGGTAAGTTTGAAAAGAAGAAAGCTGTTCCATTTTGATTACAAAGAAAAATATCTTAAGTTTTGGAGTTAATGAAAAGTAAGAGAAAACAAGACTATTTAAATATTTTTACAAAATTTCTTGGGCAATTTATGATAGCAGAGCATGAAGTGCTATGACGACAAAGAGGCTTAACGTTCCTGCATTAATCACCCAGGAAAATGATAATATGGAGGGATTAAATTATCACTGAATTGCAAAAACTGTTATTAGTTAGGTCCTAGGCGGTTGCCAAGCAATGTCTAGTCCTGACTTTTGGCTGATATTTTAATAAAAATTTAATCAGTTTTAAAAAAAAATCGATCAAAACTTTTTCTAAACTAATCACCTAGATACTAGACTGCTTAAATGGTGGTTCTTGGTGGATCTTGGTGGAGAGGTTCTGTATCTACAGAATCCAAGACATGTCAGATCGTACTTATTTCTTAAAAAAATCCAGGAAAGTAAATAAATCAAAAATATATATTTTATTTTAGTAATATAATGTATTTTATAACGATTGTGAATAAAGGTATCATTAATAATTGTAGAGCAATTAATTTTTTACTTAATTCTATAAAAAGAAATTAGCAAAATTGATAATATTCTTAACTCAGAGAAGAATATAACTGCAATGTAACAGAACCATCCTTGAATACCGTACTGTCGGAGAATGTCTTGTAGTCATGAATTAAGGAAAATTAATACTATAATGTTTTATCTCATTAAAGCGTTAATCTCAATATTACGTGTCTACAATAATATTTTACAACAATACCTATACTTAGCATCTGTTTATGCTTTCATGCTATATTCTTTCTCATAATAGAATATATTCATCTATTATATAGTCTCTGTTTATAAATAATAATACAACATAACTTAAACTTGTTTTATAATAATTTTTCAATTAGTTTCGATTATATGAATAAATACCTATCAGAAACATATCAACAAATATATCATGGCCGGGAGATATGAAATATTTGTAAAAGGCTATTTCATGATTAAATTAAATCATAGTAATTTAATCATAAGGGCCCTCTAGCCAAAGTGGTTACGTGCTTGACCGGGGGTTCGAGAGACACATTAAATTCCCAAGATCGGCAGAAGTCGTGGATTTTTCCATTCTAATTTCTTTTCCAGATGGCTTATAGGGTTCACCCAGCCATTCTTTGTAGAATTGGTACCGGGGTGTATTCCTGGAAATACAAGCGGGTGAGCGTTGAGCTGACCAACCAGACCTCATCTCAGTCCCGGGTCAATGAAACGTTGTGAACTGTACTTCCAGCGCTCCTATAGGCCATAGTGGGCCCCAGTGAGACACACTATCTACCAATTTAATCAAAATAATTTTAGATTAAATTAATTTAAGGCAATTTTCGAAGTTAAATTTCAGAGTATTTAATTTCATCAGGTATATTTAGATAGTTAGAATTTGATTTATTTTATAGAAATTGATTTTTTTTTATCACGTATTACAGTGAAAAGAAAAGAAATATAATTTTATAAAAAGCAGAAATTGTGAATTTTTTTCTTTATTTTGAATAAGTAAGTAATTTTCTAAAATTTAATTATATGTCATTCCAATTCAACCATTGATTACGAAATAGGTAATTTACTATTCTTTCTCTGATTTATGTTAACTATTCTGTCATAAAACGAGAACTCCCTAATTTGCTATTGCAGACGCTCCTATGTCTGCATCACGAAAGGAATGCTTATCATTCACGCTATTCAAATGATTAAATTTCATATCGTTTTAAAGAGGCTAGCCTTCATGAAAATACGTCCACTAGAATTCTTCAAATATTATTGAGCTCAGGCGTAATTAGTTACTCAGGAAAACTGTAACACTTTCCTTTAATCTGACAAGAAATCCATCCGAAATTAAAAGTGGTTGTGAAGTAGACTTAACATTTCTTATCCTATTGTTATATAGTCAAGAAATTTTCGTCTACGAAATTACACAAAATTATGAGAAAAAAAGTATTTTTTTTTTTGTGTAATACCTTCATTAAAAATTACCATCTTAGCGTCTAAATTAAAAAGTTTTGCTTGAGGAATAAAACGAACAAAAAAAAAGTGCAGTTCATGTTTACACGTTCCAAAACAAATATTTCATGAACTTTTAATTTTTTTTTAAAGCATTTTCTCCATAGAACTCTATTTTCTTCGATTTGCTGCAGGCACTGAATGTTAGCATTTTCGGTTTTATTAAAGTTCGATTACAAAAGAATTGCGAGTTGAAATATCAAGAAAATATACTCTGTTCCATTCTAGGAATTCAAATGTATTTCATCTAGAAGCACCATTTTTCTAGTAAGCTCAGAATTGTGAAAATAATTCATAGCTATTAATGGCTAAATTAGATGTAATAATTTTAAAGTTAAAAATATAACAAGTATGATATAATATGCTACAGCCTTATTTAATATGTTAAAACTTGCAAAATTCATAATCAAATATACCATGTCAAGAACCAATAAATTGATTAATTTATTTACATCTTCTATTTGGAAGAATTATGATGAAAGTGTCATCATGAGAAACATTTTTTACATAATCTAAGTAAAATCTTGTAAAATGTAGAATCTCTTTAATTTTGTTAACAGCAAACTTATATGAACATTATATATTTTCTGCTTTCCTATATACAAATTACAGAGAAAATATGAGATAAATGAGTATACATCGTTATTTAAATTTTTTTTTATAGTGAATGATCACCACTAGTAAGTGATTAATAATTACAAATAGTAATTTTTTTGTAAATAATTAAGCTATTTAAGTAATTGGAGCACTAGAAGTATACTGAAGAATAGCAAAAACAATTCTGCAGATGTTTTCAAAAATAAACCAATAAGAATAGCCTTAGTAAAAACTTTCCGAAACATTAATTAAATCATTAATATTTCTTTTAATTATTCCCCTTTGATGATTCTATGTTAAAGTACTGTATTAACTATACTACGATAATCTACTTGAAAATGAATCTTTCGATTAGTTTCGATCAAGTGCTTCTTAATCATTCCTGACATACAGTATCTCTGTATTCAGTTTGAAACTTGCATATTCAAAATTTTAAAATAGATAAATCCTTATATATTATTTCTCAAAGGTGTTTTAGTGTCGGTACGCCATAACTCCCTTAATACTTCATTAAAATCAATGATTGAGACATTATTTTGAAGATTACGTTCCCCGCTAATAACGAAAAATAAACAAATTGTTTAAAATTAATGTTTTCGTTAAAAAACTTTATTTTAAAAAACTTTTTATAAAATGTAGACACGCTTTAACTGAAGCGACTTATCTTTCGAAAGCGAAACAACATTTAGCGTCGTAAACTTTAAATATACCCTTTTTTGATTAAAAATGCACTTTAAAATGATATTTCATCGTTTATTTAATAAGAACAGTTAAAACAACAAACAAAGATTTTAATTAAAATAAACGATTTATTACAATAAAAAAAATTAAAATTTGTCAACTTCTGATATATTATTTCTCAATGGTGTTTTTTTTTTTATTTTCCTTAATACTTCATGAAAATCGATGATTGAGATATCATTTTGAAGATTACGTTCACCGCTAATGACGAGAAATAAACAAATTGTTTAAAATTAATGTTTTCGTTAAAAAACTTTATTTTAAAAATCTTTTTATAAAAATGTTGAAGGCATTTGACAATCTATTGACAATCTGTTCATTTATTTATTTCCACAATATAATTCGGTGACTGATCAAGATACCATGCGAATTATTCGCACGGGTCAACTTTTTTTATATAAATGGAGAAGGCTCTATCAATTGACAATATTTTTAACTAAAATGCACGACAGCTTTAGAGTTGTTTATTATTTCTCAAAGGTGGTTTTTTTTTTTGTTGCTAATTATTCGCACGGGTCAACTAGCATTTACTATTGTCAACAGTTCATTTCAGTTCAAAAATAAGCTCTAAAGTTGCTATATTGATCAAATAGACAGTAGGAAATATTGCTTTGCTGCAGAAGTTTAAAATTATCATTTGTTTTACTTAAAAGTATCAAAACATTGTGTTTTTTTATTTGTTATATATATATATTACAGGCTATATATATATATATATAAATTAGACAATAGATTTAACGTGCGTTAGTACATTTTTACAGTAAAATAAAACAAAGAACGCACATAACTAAACAAAACACAAATTCACTGAGCTATTTTTTGATATTTGTGCTGGAAATTGGAGACAGTACTGTTTCGAGGCTTATTGGCCTCTCATCAGTCCAAATCCATCCAGCATACCTAGCTCAGTGAAATAGGACGATATACAAAACGGATAAACATACAAATCAATGACCCCTGAATTACAAAAACATCAAAATAAAATAAAGAATAAAAAGGGTGAATAATTAATCCCCGCTAGCGTTTAGCTTAGCATCAAGGAATTAATTTATAACAAGATTAGTAATTAGACAATAGATTTAACGTTCGTTAGTACATTTTTACAGTAAAATAAAACAAAGAACGCACATAACTAAACAAAACACAAATTCACTGAGCTATTTTTTGTTTTACTGTAAATATATAAATATATATAAAAGGATGCTTTTGAGTTTTGCCTGTTCTATATATATGTCCATCCTCACAACTTTTTTCCTTGTCAATTCCTTGTCGATTCCTTGTCAAGATCATGTGCCCGTCCTGTGTGTGTGTGTGTGTGTGTGTGTGTGTGTGTGTGTGTGGCGAGAGAGTGTAGCAGAGAAGCCGATCAAAAATGAACGATTTAGCCTTTGACTTTACGTCATGTGACTGAAAACACGTGTCCACATAATATCTATTTCATAAATATTATGGTTCACCCATGTCAATGAAAAATGAAATCTAGGCTTCCTCAATAGTATCCTTAACATTTGACACCTTATTTGTATTTCCGTGTCTTATGGTTTCGAGGAGTAGCGGACAGAAAAAGCCAATATTTTCTTTTCTAATTGTTTGAACTTATCGAAATGCAAAAGATAGATCAGAGTAGAGAAATGACGATAGATTTTTACTGCATCTCCAAACAATATTTATCAGTTGTGCTGCAAGTTTGGATCTTGATTTTGTTGAATGCGACGATTTGTAAAGAAGCTTAAATTAGCTGTTGACTCTTAATTAGCGCATCAAAATTAGCAAAATTACATTTTCGTTTCCAGAAATCGATTTCCCGAAATGTGAATTTGTCTGCCGTCATCTAAAAAGCAGTTCATGTGGAATGGGATTCAGCTAATTCAGGACACATATTTCATTGAAATTACAACAAGAGAACAAAGAAGATTAATTATTTCCATTGGCTTTAGCGAAAAATTCGAAGAAGCAATCTAATGAAGTCGAGGTTTATAGTAAAAACCATCAATTGTACATAACCCAAAATTGAATATATATCTGAAATAATCTCCTATAAAATAATTGACGCAACTTTGACGTACATATTAATTGATATCTTTGCCATTGATAGATCCCGGTTATCAGTTTTTCTATTCGATGCTTAATTTTGAAGTTTATCTTAAATTGCTTCTCATGAAGATAAATATAAATGAATCAAATTTATTAATTTATTTATTTAGTATTACTCAACAGTATAAATTAGACTCTTTTTAATTTCTTAGTAATTTTATTGTTTTAATAAATTTTGATAAATAAATATGCAGATACCTTAGAAACTTTACTATAATTTTTTCTGGTATATAATTGTTACACACGAGAGAAGACCTACCAACAGCTGTTTCTGTAACTTGATTTTAAAAGGACGAAAGTCAGAAAGTGAGGATTAAATTTGCTTTTAACATTTTAAATTATATTCTTTCAATTATGAAATTTATTTTTGAACCTTGTGTTAATTGTTTGTGTTGAATACGTGGTACTAAGATGATCAATACATTTGAGGATACCCAAACCGGAATTCCGAATTCCGTAATATTCCGAAATCCGAAACTTTTCAAGATGATGTCTTGCTTATGCAATGAATGCATATATGGGCATGTATTCACTTTGCGCTGAGGGATTAATTGGTCACCTAAGAAACACTAGAAAGATACACTGATGATCCCTGAATTGCTTGGGATTATTAAGCCACGGAATTTCTTTGAGTTTTCTGCCAACGGGGAATCCAGGGTTTATTTTTGTCGTTAAACAAACCTACAACCTATTTCTGCGCATATCATTATGCACTGAGCTGCAATCCCGCGAGTACGTTTCTCTAAAACTGATTTTTCGGAATACAGCTAGAATTTGTTATAAAAAGAGATCCTAAGCTACACCATACACTCCTATGGTTGGCAATGATGGCTGCAGTAACCCTCATCTAGAACGGAGTCAGGGAAGACTTAAGAGAATTCAGAATGTCTATTAATACAGCCGCCTGCTAACAGCGATCATGCAATGTAAAATGGAATGTAAAACAATCTCATCCCTGAAAGATCGAGTTCTTGATCCATCAACTTCTTACGACGTTGATAAATAATAATTTTTAATGTTTCTTTGTTTCATTTCTATTCATGTTCTTATAAGTTAAATAACAAATAATTTTTCTAAAAGTAAATATTTTTCATTTCTATACAGCAACACCACGACAAATTTAAGAATTCAGTAAAACCAAAATCCGAAATATTGTCAGTCACAAGCATTGCGGATTAGAGATGCTCAACATTTGTCCATTCACAAATAAGTGAAGAGAATGTAAATATATTTGATTTATTTTAGACATAACGTCAAACACATTGTAATCTCAGTTATTTTTTCCAATGACCTTTGCTATTTTACAGTATGCAGAGAATAACAAAATGCAAGACAGTGCTGTAATCAAAATCACAACAAAAAGTGATATATTTGAACGAAGACACACTTTTATGGCCCTTAAGGAAAAGAATTCGTAAACACTTGTCTTACTGAAGAAAATTCTCTTCTTCAGATTCTATTTGGACGCCAACTTGCAGTAAAAGAATATACAGCAGGATAGAGAACTGCAATCGATAAATTGTGATCAAAATTAAATTTCCCTTAAAGAAATGAAATATCAGCCTCTTATTTTGTGCTACACATGAAAGCCTTTGTAAATAAATAAAAATTCTGAAGAAATAGTTTCTTCAATAGATAAAACGGATGGTAAATGTAAACAATTCAATATGAAAAGTTCAATTTTTTTTATAAAGAGAAAATACGTATAGAAAAGAGTTTTCCTAGGTTAAAGGGAAAAAAGCAATAAAAGTAACATCGAAAGAAGAAGTGCTTTCCTTTTTTCTTTTTCTTCCGTTTGCAGGAATGGAATGAGAACAAGGAAACAGAAATCGAAGACCATTTCCTCGGTAAGACTGTCCCAATTTTCGGGTAGTGATTATCTTGTGTGATGCTGTCAGGTTCTTCCTTTAGTGAGGCTGAGACGTTATTAAGAAGAGCGATAAACAGAAAATGGACTCGCCGTGATGTTCTCCCAAGAGAGAAATAACTTTGCTCGATTTTCGGGATTCGTGCCGATAATTCGATCTAAAACTGGCCTCTCTTCGTTAAGATATCTTTGTTTAACTTCAACGAAGAGGAAATGGCTAAAGCTATCAAGTAAGACAGACGAAATGGCTGTCATTCATGATGTAAAACTGTACTCAATAATTTCTTCCGATTGATCTCCAAAATGAAGATCAAGTCACGGATACGGAACTTGATAAGAGACAGGATGGAATGTAATAAGACTTTACAGCTATGGAAACATAGGGACTTAAGAAATGAGGCGCGTGACTGGCCAGTTCATGTTTCTAAATTGCTTTTGGAAATTACTGTAAAATTAGAAATAGATAATACAGACACAAATATTGAACAGAGAAAGAGTTTAATGAGATAATTGATATTTCTATTCAAAAATTTAAATTTTTAATACAAAAAAATTGATTTTGTTTTTCGTGTGGTTAATATACTTTTAGTTATTAAGCACTAACTTATTATCCCACTTACCAACGAGCTATTCTTCAAAATAAAAAATATTAAAAAGACCAGTTTGGTCTAAGACCAAATTCCAAATGGCCTAAGACCATTAAGTAGCACCAAATGGTCTTCCTAACGCCATTTCAATTAAATGTTCTCAGATCGGAATCATAAAACTCAACACATGTTTAAATTTCTTTACATTTATCATACTTAATTTCTTAAGCACATATTATTTGTTAAATTAGGAAAAGTTAATTTAAAAAAGAAAGCAATATTAACATACCGTATATGCTCCAATAAACGCCGAGGCTCTTATTGTCGCCGGTCTCTAATAAGCGCCGAGCTGCAGAGGGGACACTGCCAAATAGTAGCCGGTCTCTAACAGTAGCCGGGTCTTTGATATTTGCCTACCGGTATTAGTGTAAGCATCTTTATAGTCGTGCATAATATCTTACGGTACATTGCCTTACGAAAAGCCGCCGAAACGGTCATTTGACATTGCCTTTAAGATTCGCGCGGTGGAATACGCGAAAGAAACTTCCGGTGAGGCGGCCGTCCGTCATTGCGGATTCGGATGACGAATAGCAACGTAAGACATGCCACTTATCTTTAACAGTCTTACATAGCATTTGAAATTCAAATAAACTAGCTGTTTGTAATATTAGCCGGTATATTTGTGTAAAAATATTGCGTTCTGAAGGTTTTTGTTAATAATGGCCGGCCTCTAATAGCAGCCGGTCTCTATTAAGCGCCGGGAGCCTAGGCTAGTTTTGCAAATAAACGCCGGGGGCACTATTGGAGCATATACGGTAAATAACTTCTGGTTAAAGTAATGCTTCAAATTATTACAAAGTTCCTTGATAGATATATGACGCTTGAATTCATATAGAATTAATTAAATAAAAAATAATAATAAATATAAAAATTATCAATAGGAAACTAATATGTCATTTATCTCCACTTGAAATATTATCCTTGCTGCCAGTATTTTAACATTGCTGCCAGTATTTTAATTACTGAATGCACAGCCATAGTATATCACCCGAAGTAAAAATCATATATTGCAAATGAACGACAGGGCTTAAATTTTTCCTTTCATATACTTAAGAGCCTCTATATCTGTGGCCATCTGAATAAAGTGAAACACCCCTTTTTATCACGGTGCAATAAATTCAAGCTCATAACTATAGCCGGAGCAATGAAAATAAAACAGTATGAATGTACAATTTCGGGTGAGGAGCAACAACGACAAAATTCAGGATAGTGTTTGACTGACAGAGATAAATAGATCGTTCAAATGATAGAGATTTCATTCTTCGATAGAATTACCAATAATGGCAACTCGCCAGTAGTGCCACTTAGATCGCAGACAGTGTAAATTTGAACAGCCTTTACTGACAAATATCAATTTTTCGAGAGCTTTCCCGTGAAGTAAATGGCTACTAAATTGATTTTCTTAAAAAAAAAGAAAAGCCACCTGCCTTTAGTGAGACCAATAAATATGTCTCTTCGAGCATTTTAAAAGATACAGAAAAAATGTTTTTTTTTTTCTTAGAATATTTTCCATAAATCTCTAAAGCAAATCGTCTTTGATTAGAATAAAGATTAGAATTAAGTTTTTTTTAGATTAGGTTTTTTTGTTGGTGATAATTTGAAAATAAAAAAAAAATTATCTATTTAAAATTATAAATTATTGTTGTAAATTAAAGTGAAAAGCAAAATATTTCGCTATAATGAAATAAAGCTGAATTTCAAAAATGCATCAGGATACAACAGAAATTATTCGCCTATAAATTATAACATTAGATTTCCAAGTCTTGTCTATTCTTTCTTGAGATTAAAAGCAAGTTTGGATAAAAAACACAATCTTGATAATATAGTATGCAGGTCCAAAATATGATCCATATTTTATTGCGGATTCCATTTTACAGTTGAGATGAATATTTCTTATTTTTTTCTATAATTTTTAGTTTTAGGGTATAATGTAGACAGTCATCTTACGGCAAACCTAGGACAATCTATATCCTCAATATCTACTTATGTTAAACTACAAGAATAATTCTAACTGCTTCTGTGTATTAGTAAATTGCCTTAGCATCGTTCTAAATAAACGATATAACTACCTAAAATCTAGATGAGTTATCAGATAAAGAAGCTAAATTAGCATAAAACAGATTCTCTAGTTTCTTTTAAGAAAGCAATGAAATCGATCATTCTTCTGACTGATTCAATTAATATTCCTTTACTACAATCGTTAAACTCTTTTAAAATTGTTGCTTCAAATAAAGAAAGTAATTGTAATTAAATATCGTGTGCGATAAAAGTTTTTAGAAGTCTTAAATTAGCCAACACACTGAGTTTGAAATTGAAAACTATTTACAATTAAAAAAAGTCCAAACTAGTTTTTCTTCCGTTAACGGGTCATCTTCAGTTCTCTTCCTTTAAGATTTTTAGAAACTTCTATCGCACACGTTATTACTTATAATCAACAGCAGTCGTTTATTATGAAGAAAACAGAAAAGAAAGTAACTTTCAGTAAATAAAAACACTTACTGCTGAAAGGGATACCATACAGACAATTTCTTTATCAAGTCAGGACATTTAGAAATTATGCTCATAAAATATATAATATAACAGCGGCCCTTATTGAATCAAACTTGTCCATAAATCAGTATTGCATAACGTTCTGGTATGTTAACATCTTCCTGAAGCTGTAATATCTATAGTATTAATATTTAAAATCTACTGAAATCGATTTACCAATTTATGTATATTGCCTATCATAAAGCTTTAAAACAATAATAATTAAATTTTCCTCTTACACTACTTAGACCACGTTCTAAAATTAAGCTTGCTATTTGTAAGTAACTTAACTTTGCTCAGAATAATAATGTTTTGGCAAAGGTTATTTACACTTCCAAAGCCCTTCACAAGATTTGCACATATTTGAAATTCCAGCCTTTTTATTGACAAGTTTTGACATAGCATTTTGTCAGTTTTCTCTAGTGCTTTTTCTCTAAGATACTTCTCACAGATCGGAAGAGATAAAAACGGCCACTTGTTTCCATGATTATTATTTAAAAAATTGAAAGTTTTTTCCAAAATATAACAACTCAAAATCTCTGTATTTAAATTGCTTTGTCATGAACCATTTTGTAAAATTGTTTCGGGTTTTTGCAATACTTTTTGGACAGAATAAGTATAATTTTGCTAAAGAATCCGTAACCGTTGTCGATTGTTCGTTTTTAGCGACCCCTAGGTTACAGCTTGCCTGTAAAACATAGTGGATCGCTCTTCCTTTTATACTTGCTGGATGTCACACTCTGTAGTGGCCAAACGGTTCGAGATATTAGAATGAAACCTTCACCATTGGGTTGAACATCAAAAAGTAGGTGACCATGTTCAAAAAATCAGACCTCTAGAACCACACCCTGACCGGATGTTGGGGGGGTCAAAAGTGGTCGCTTCCGATAAAGAGGAAAACGGCGATAGACGTCCCCGCATATTATGGGGCCGCTTTGCTTTTGACACTGTGTAAAACAATTAATTTATCTTGTTATTGCTTTTAGATAATTTAGAAGTTCCAGTTTCCTACTTATTCAAACTTATAAGTAACTTATTTTAAAGCCTGTTACTCATTATTAAGCTAATATAATTCCTAACCTGAGCTATTACGTGACTGAGGTACTATCATTCAAGTATAGTAAACAGCAACTATTTCTCACATTTCAATTTATTGGCTATAATTTCATTTCAAGAATTTGTTCCTCTAATTTCTTGTTTTGTAAGTTTTCACAAAAGAAAACGCAATTAAAAATATAACAACAACATAAAAAAATTGTAAATTTTATATTAATTACCTTAAATACTTGGATTTATCGAAGCTGGTATTTAAATTTTTTGTGTAAAAATGAATTCCGCAGTAAGCCTGAATAAAAATATACGAAAATTCAAAAGCCCTACACACTTTTACATTAATAATAATGTTATAACTGTGGCTGCCAAATTTTGTGCAATATGTCATCGAATCCTGTGCACCAAAACCTTTTGAAGATATAAGAAACTGTTAGAGCACGCAGGGTTCGATGATGTATTGCACAAAAACGTTAAAGTATCCCTCTACAGGCCTGGGCTGTCCTTTGGGGCGGGGGAGGTCAGGCTCCCAGCGTTTCGTGACCATCGGGACGAAGTTGAGGTCGGGTGGTCAGCCCGACGCCCGCCCCCCCTTTAACTCCCGGGAAAGAAACCCGGTACCCATTTCATAGAGGGCTGGGTAGACCCTAGGACCCGTTTGGAGATGAAAGAAGCGAGGAAAAATTCCCGCCCTCCGCCGAGGCCGGGAATCGAACCCGCGACCTCCAACCCGCAGCCAAGTGCGCTGACCACTCGGCTACCGGGCCCACACACAAAAACGTGGGCTTTATAATATTAATACTTTCTGCTTATTTTAATAAGATGCTTAAGCCAAAATTTCAAGGCCTAAAGAGATACTTAAAGCTTACTCTCCAAAATCAGGGGTTTCATGTCAACAATGCTTTCTCATGCAATATTAGCAAGATTTCCTCATGAGAGTAAATGTTTCTTGTGTAAGCGAAATCTGCTGCTTTTATCTTAACCCTTTAGATCTTGCCATGAAAATATACTCTGAAATATATCTGTATATTTACATTTAAATTATTTATTTAATCTAATCAAGTCATAAATTAGATTAAGTTATGAATGAGTTTTATGACTAACCCACAGTTGATTTGTAAAGAGTAAATCAGAATCAGCTATAGAAACTAAGATTGTTAATTTCTCGAAATTTTGAATTTAATTTCTCGTAATTTCGACAAAAGCTTGACAAAAAAAAACAAGTGAAGAAATATTTACAGTGTACTATTGTGAAAGCAAGGTAGTTATGAATTAACATAACAACTAATGGATTCTCGTCAGCAAATCATGTTTTCTGTTTATGAGACTTCACATGCTCCAGCTTGGATTTATTTTTACTCAAAACAAAACGGGGCATTAAAAGCATATGTTGACCTTCTAAAATTAAAGCTATAAAAATAACTTTTAAAAAATAAAAACAAAGCCAACACACAGGATGAAGATAAAAAGATTTAACAAATTAAAAAATACAGAACCACGACAGGTTTCGTCTTTTGTTCTAGGCTTTGACGAGGCGACGACTCATCAATTCCTTTTTATCTTAATCCTGTATGTTGGCTTTATTTTGCTTTTAAAAATTATTATGTGCACACGTAAACTTGTTTTTTTTTCTATGAATACAACTACAGAGTTATAGTATTCTCACCATCATATAATAATTGAATATATTACAATTATTACATCTCACCATCATATAATAATTGATGTTGGTTGTCGCGTTAGCTACAAATTCAAATTGTGTCAATAACGTTCTTCTATGTACTGCACTACCTATAAATACTTACTATAGTAGAAGTATAGTTTTATTGTTATAGTCATCAAAATCGGATGGGATGACTTCAACTCTAAATAAGGAGAAAATTTTAACATTCTAAATAGGTTGTTACCATTAGAAGTAAATTATTGATAAGTTTTAGATTAATTAACTAAGATAAATTCTTACAATCTTTTAACATTATAATTATTCCAGGAATTTGGAACTCACTAATGATTGAGCTCATTAACTCATATTAATTAAGTTCATAATAGAGATATTATTGTAGTGCATTCTACTTACTTCCCTTTAGGGTATTGCAGTTGTGAAGGGATGCAGTCGTTAAATTTTCCGACTTAGAGACTCACAAGAATCTTTCCCGTCAAATCATCTGTCTGAAGTATAATCTTTACTTTATTTCATTAAAGTACAAGTTAACACAGCGGTTTGCTTTATTGTCCAACTAAAGTTTCTTAAAACTAACGTTTTCCAGCCGCGAACTAGTTTTCAGCTATTAGTTTTTTTAAATCAAAGACACTAGTAAGAGTAAAGAAAGATCAATTTGTTACGAACAAAACATATGAGTAGAAGAAATTTTATTATCTACAGTTTTTCAATTATATGTGAATAGAACCAAGTTCAAAAGCCAACGTGGTTATTGGAGCATTCATTTGGCATGAACTTTCCACATGTGTTCTTTTTGAATAGCAGCTATTTCCAATGGTCAAATGAGCGAATAGTTTCATGTTGATTGGATTGTTGATTGCTGAGTGCTTCTAAATGCGCTTTGCATAATCCAATATTTATTTTACATGTTTTGAAAATGGAACGAATGTATGCTAAGCTTACAGCTTTAACTAATTAACCTTTTCAATATATTGTACATTAAATATAATAAAAAGATTATAAAATAAACATTTTTTCCAAAGATTTCTCAACTATCTTCAAGAATGACTTCTGTAATTTGAAACTATTTATTTCAATTACTAAACTTAGTAAGCCTTTCTTTTTATTTTAAATATAACTAATATTTAATATATAAAGAAGGAAGTATTCCGTACTTGATTGACTTTGTACCTATTCACCATATTTAAACCGCTATTGTTGTTTTTAGTAAACAATATTAAAATGTAAAAATGATCCTTCAGTTTTTCTTTGCCATTTTCAGAAGTTCCTAGACTTACACCATACTCTGGATTTTATGTATTAATAAATTATTCAAAACCAAACAAAAATCTAAACTAAAAAACAAGATTTTTTCTGTTAAGAATCAATTAGGTTAGATTATTTGTACCTAATTTTGTTATTTTTTTAAGCTTATGTAGCCAAAGAGGTTCTAATAATTAAGAAAAGTTTTCCTTTAAATCTTGACGGAGTTCGTTTCTTTACTTTTATTTAAAAACTTTTAAAAAAAGCCACCAAAGCTTAAAAGGAGAAGAAAGAAGGAAAAACTTAACAATCAACTTTGATGCAAATTTGCGGGTTCCAAAATCGCATGCTCCTTAATTCCCCAGTAATTGACGTCGTGACGTTAGAAAAGAAAAACATCACTTTGTTCCCTGGCGCAGACCTTCACCTAACACTAACGAGATACGGGCGTAATCTGTTACACCTTCCTTCCCCAACCACCATCTTAACATAGAAAAAAAGGAGTGGGAACTAAATAAAAAACCAAGAAGACTAGTGTCTTCCAAGGACAGAGGCGAAGAATTTCTCAGTGCTAATGGCTTAATGATCTCTTGCGTATATAAGCGAGATGCACCATTGGACGCCCAAATATAAATCACAAGTTGTCTTAAGATGAGCCACGATAAAAATTTTAACTGCATTATTAAATGGGGCTTGCTGTTATTTAAAAGATGCTGTTGCATTTTTCTTTCTTCGCTGCTGAGCAACAGAAGCTGCCACTTTTAAGGAATTGGCTGCATGGAAAATTATATGGGAAAAGAATACATATAATTTTTAATGCCATGCACTGAATTTTCAGAAATGAATTTTCTTCCTTTATCCGTACAATGATAATGTTTTCGAACTGCAGAGAAAATTCCAATCAATGTTTGTTTGATCAGTGTTTTCATTTCCATAACGAAAATAGGTTTCTATAAGGCTTCCGATGAAATTTAATTGATGTTGTTTGTATAAACTGCTTTCAATCTCTAGGCATATCAATTTCTCATTTTCAAAAGGTGTTTTTATATTGTATTTGTTGACTGATTCCAGGAAAGCAGGCTTTCGCTGGGAATCTTTAGGGACAAGGGCTATGAAAGCAAACATTCTTTGATTGAAATTATGTTATCTTTAAGAACTCACTATATTCTACAATACTACGATTATGAAGTTTACTAAAAGCAAATTACATTTTTATGGCAACATATTAGCAGAGAAAGGTGGCCATTTAAAATTAAAAGACAAATCCTAACTACTATTATAAAAGCGAAAATCGGTAAGTTTGTTTGTTTATTTGTTTGTCGTTCAATCACGCCTCAACAGCGCAACATGTAGTTGCACGGAAATTTTGCATGCAGGTAGTCTGGAACAAGTAGGAGGACTTAGGCTACTTTTCATGCCGGTTGATCAAGTAGTTCCTGTGGGCTAAATAAAAAAATTTCCTAAAATTGCCTAAAATGAAAAACTTCCCAAAACTGTCCATAGTTGGTGCTAGCGCAGTTTTCATTCTCTAAACTGATGATACAGAGAGGTCGCGTTGTTCGAAATCGCGCCACAGATCTGAATAAATATACGATACGGTGAACTAATACTTTGATTTAAATATTGTACTGCATGTATTGTTCCAACTTTAAACTTTAATTTAGTTTCAGTTCTAAATTTCGGCTTTTTACTGTAGTTGATGTAATTTGGTTTTTCGAATAATTAATGTAAGGCTTCCGGAGCGAAGCGACGGCTAATACATTATTAAATATTGTTAAAAATCGACTTATTAAAATATCTTCTCAAAAGTAAGATTATAAAAATTTCATGAAACGAAACAGCTCCCACACCTTGTTTTCTTTATGTCTGTAGTTCGAAAAGAATTAAATGCGGTGTTTTTTTCCAACTTTTTGGAAAACATTATATATTTTTATTTCATTCGATGTTGTATTACTTTTTTTTATATTCTAAGAAATGGATTTCATTTTCCAAAGAAGTTGTATATTTAAATGTTGATTCTTCAGCCGTTTTCCATTCAATATCGCCTGTGGTTATTTTGATTTCGTTGATTAATATGTTTTAGAACAAACTGAAATTGATCGAAACCCAAAATAACCACCTAAAAAAATAACAGGGAAAGAACTGGCGGAAAAAGAAAAGACAAAATCATCAGACAGACATTGCTGTTTAAAAAAAATACATTCAATATAATATTAGCCAAACAGCAGCTCTCTAAAACATATTATAGAATTACAAATAATTCATTACAACCTTTGGTTTGCAGTTGTTGGACCAAAAAACTTCATTCTATCAATAAAGCCAGTCAATTGTAAAATAACAGTATGAATGTTCGATTTTTAACGGCCCTAGGTTAGAGCTTGCCTGTAAAACATAGGGGACCGCTCTTGCTTTTATGCTTGCTGGGTATCACACTCTGTAGTGGCCAAACGGTTAGAGATATTAGAATGGAACCTTCACCATTCAGCATCAAAAAATAGGTTACCACGTCCAAAAACCAGACCTCTAGGACCACTCCCTGACCAGATGTGGAGGGGAGGGTCAAAATTCGGTGCTTTAATACATTTTTCTTTTATCATATCTCAGCAACCGTTTGTCTGGCAAAATCGTGACCACCACCAATGTGTTCAGAAGGATCAATATTGGGGGGACGTCTGTCGCCGTTTTCCTCTTTATCGGAAGCGACCACTTTTAACCCCCCAACTTCCGGTTTGCTGTAAGCGTCCAATAGGTTCATTGTAAACGCTGGTTAGGTTCATTCTACTTTTGTTTATAAAATTGTGCATATTATGGAGCCGCTTTGCTTTTGACACTGTCTAAAAGTATTAATTATCTAATGTTTTTTTTCAATTATATATCTGTCATGGATATACCCATCAAAGGACACTACCAAATCTAAAATGTTTAAATTGCATTAGAAAAATTTGTTTTTATCTATTAAAACAGAATGTAATTTAAGTATTCTATAATTTTTTTTTCTAAATAAAGCTAAAACAACAAATTTAACATGAGGAAATAATATTAACATCACAATAAAAGACATACGCATGTATTTCTTTTCATCTTTTATTGTGATCTAAATAAAGTTTTTTTAGTTTTAATTAACTTTGAGTCAACTTGTACTACCATAGCTATTAGCCAAATTGTAATACTGAGCGAGAATAAATTATAACCTCTTTCTCCTTGTATTAAGATGATTATAAGTCATTGTAATTCATTGTAAACTTTATGATTATACCATGTCACATTATTTTCACGTTTTCTGACAGTGCATTTTAGACCATAATGTAACTATTCCATTGCATTGTCATAATGTATATTATCATGGTTTTCAGTATGAATGTAGAGCAAGACGTTCAGCCTTTCATATTACTGCTGTTGCTAATTGTTGAAAATTTAGAATGGCTATGCATTGTTCCTCCATCGTCTTGTTCACATCAATAGCTAATGCATTGTCGCTTATTTTTTTAATACACATTTGTGGTTCACTAACCCACAAGAAAAATTCTGGTAATAGCAACTTTTAATTTTGATTGAACATTTTGTTTGATTGATTCGATGTTTTAATTTTTTTAACTTAACTTTAAGACTTACCGAGTCAAGAAAGGTTGTAATCGTTGATCAAATGTTCCTGAATGAGAGTGATTTTTATATTTATTTAATCTATTTCATGATAGATGATTTTAATGCTCCCTGTTCATTTTCTTTATTCTCAGCTCCAGAATGCACTCATATGAATAAAAAATAAAATATAAAAATTGACATTTTATAATAGGATACCATGAAGAGCATATAGGATTTATTATTTATTTCTTTTGATTATTTTTTACTGTTTTATTTCAGTCGAGAACTGCAGCTACAGTCTCGGCAAATCTTTCTGCTCCGCTAAATTACCTGTCACGCATTTAAAAAATATCGTGATTGGTTCGCGTGTTTGAGTGCTATTCATTATATGGAATCCTACAGTAATGAAAAATGTTCCATCAGAGTACGATTTGAAATTGGAATTTCTTGTAAGGTTTATTTGAAATATGACCTTCTGTGTCCCGTTAATCGGTGAATGGATCTTTTGTCTCTCTCAATGTAAGGTAAAAACATCTTCTATTTGGCTTTTGTTTATTAGGAAGATAGTTATAGTCTTCCGCTCAATACAAGGCAGACATTCATATACTTAAAGCTGCCGTTGTTTTCTGCGCATTCTGAACAACACAGGGCGGCCTTGGAAATACAACAAATTCCGTAGATTCCATCAGATATGAGGCAAAGAATTTAAAAGAAACTACGATTTGATTAAAGATTTAGTTTCTGGAGGAAATCCTTTCCACACAACATTTACCTTTCATAGAAATCCGCTCTGAAACTGATAATGAAGGCTAATGAAAAGTAATCCTATGTTTCCTGACCATTTTTGAAGCTACGAACTTAATTACATTTAATTTCATTTTTAAACATTTTAAATAAAAATCAATATTTTTAAATGTAATGTTGAATACAGTAAATTCGTACGTTAATTTGAAATGTATTTAACTATTTTACTATCTGGTAAAATTTATACGTATATAAATTATCAGGAGGTCCGATTTTTATTTTCTTTCTAAAAATATGTATTTAATAGTTTTTGGTATCAGCAGTATTAAATAAGGTGTTGATATACAAACTTATTACAGAAAACCTGATTATGTTATTAACTTTAAAATACTTTAAACGCTAACTTTAAAATTTGGCATTAATAAATTTGGCTTGTTGGTCCATTGTGGGTATTACTGTGTCTAGACAAATTGGACATTAGCAAGTAAGATTTCATAGGTGTATCATTGTATTAATTAATAAATAGAGATTATTGTTGTTTTTCATTATCAAAGCTCGATATGAAACTTCAAATTGATTCTTCGCCAGCTTGTACAAAATAAAACTTAACTAAAGTACATGTAATTTCATAATTTATTTGTAATTTTTCATGAGATAAAAAAAAAATGTAACATTTCTGTGGTAACGTCACTTCCATTAATATTAAAAAGATAATATTAAAACTTTTGTCAAAACTATGTCAGAATAACGCTTTAGACTATCAAAACTATGCCGTTTATATATTTACTGAAAAAAAAAAGTCACTTCAGCCATTCAATCAGTTAAAAAAAAATGAAGAATCTTAATTGTAAAATTTTGCTCTTCTGCGGCTGTTTCATTAAAAAGGCCGTAACTAACCTACGAACTTTCTAAAAGACTTTCGATAACTTTTTTAATACTTGGAAGTGCCCGGTTCTGCAGCAGCTTGCCTGACAAAGGAACGCGCTGTTGAAAGTTCAGATAGTGTTTCATAAACAAAAAACCATCCTTTTTAGAAAGTTCGAGAGATTTGGCGAGGACCTGGTATACCAAAATCCTGGAACTTAAAATAAATTAGCGAAAAGATTAAATGTAAAAGTGTGAACAAAGGGAACACATGTTCCCTAATCTATCTAGTGCAAAATATTATTAAAGTAAGAGTTTTGTAAAAAAAAATGTAATGCGATTTTGAATCACAATAATAATCAGTTTTTGAATCACAATAATAATTAATGTAAGTATTAATTTACTTCATTCAAGATGGAAGCATTTGAGTTTTGTATTGGCTGATTAGTCCTGACTGAGGAGAGGTCAACAAATTCGAAACGGCCGTCCCAGGGTCTCAGCATGACTCAAAAAGGAATCCTAATATCTATTTATTTACTTTTTAGCAGAGTTTTAGAATCAGAGACAGATAATTTTCAATGCGATTAAATAAAAGAAATGTTAATCAACAAAGGGAAAGTAAAAAAAGAAAATGGTTTTGAAAGAACCATTTCAGATCCTTTTATGTTTTATTTTTTTTAAGATCTGATAAAACTATTAAGTGAAATTACTTCCATCATTGATGTATTTTGATTCTATACCATATAAAATGCATATTTTTTTTTTCAGATCTTATCACTTTATTACATAATGTTTTTCCGATTCATTCTTTAGAGATTCTTGTCGAAGCAACTTTGGTGCTTTTTTAAAAAAATAATAAAACTCTAATAGCTAAATAAATAATTGATAACAGTTTGCTGCACCATTTCAACTTTCTCTTATTCCTATACTTTCAGTGCTAAATGATGTTCCTGTAGTTTTCTTTTAATTTGCAATAATTTCAGGTATGAAAATCCCTAATGTAAAATCACATCGATTTATAAATTGAAAAGCTGGCTATCAGTATGAAAATAATTATCAGCATCTATGCAATGCCAAAACCAGCTGCTGTCATCATCATATTTAGAAGTAGTACGTCTTCTATGACTCACCATTTTCACCCTTCTTTTCGTCTTTTTACCCTCTCTATTCCGTTTAAATGCTTTGCAATGAAGGCACAAGACAGTCCTTCCGTTAACGATCCACTGAGAAAAAGTTCCTGCGACTTTATTGGCTAATTTAAAAGTCTAATTGACCAGAAAGAGGTTAACCGTTTCATTCGTATTCGTCAAGGAATAAGAAAACCAATAAGTTGACCGAATATTTGTTCCTCCTCTGTATTGATTATACATCTCAACCAAAAGTAGATTTCACCTTCTTTTTTTTTGGTTCGAAATTGGATTTAAAAAACGAAATTCAAGTATTTACTTTTGGTTACATACAGCAAAGTGGAACCGATCTTTATTTTGGAGAAAAGAATTTTAGATTTTGATCTAGTAATTAGGCTCCTTGGGAATTTTTGTACGAAGGAACGGAAAGAATGCACGGAAAAAGAAGGGATAAAAATTGACGCTGAAAAACAAGAATCAAGAGTAGAATAAACCTCATTAAGTGGTGAGGTTTTTTCTTTCCTCCCTCGTAAAAAGTGTAAAATCGTTGCATCAAATGACTCGTAAATGATCCTTCAGCTAATTCTTGCAAATTCCCCTAAGAAAACAGAAAGAAATCCAGGAACCCAATAAAACGGATAGCTAACGACTAGGTTCCACACTTGCTAGGACAAAAGCGATTAAACGATAATCATAAAACGCTCTAAATAAGGAAATTGTCGTAAAAAGTTGATGACATCGTATTAATTTAACAGATGTTAAAATTTATTTTTAATAGATGTAAGTTTCCATTAATGTTAACGGATTTATCAGCTAGTTTCACTATTTTTGCATGTTCAAACAGGGAACAAAGCTCAATTTTATGAGCAGAAGTGAAAGTAATTTATTGCCTTTAAGGTATGTTTATTGTACAAAAAAATGCAGTGAAGTTTAGATTTTATTTCAGCATAAATATGAGCTTCAAAATTTAGGTTCCTCTATGAATCTCTTTTACATTATTAATTCGTCGCATTCACACTTAAAAACATATTTAACTGTAAGGTATCTGTAATATTTACCATTACTTTCATAAAGTATATTTACCTTTCTTTCTATGCTCAATTTCAAAAGTTAGTTCTTATTAAATAACCACAATAACAATTTCTCCGAATTTATTACTGAAATCAGATCATGGAATTATTTTTTTGAACTGAAAAGTCTGAATTTCAAATACTGAAAGTTTCAGAATAAAGAAAGATTTACCACGTATGACTCTAAAAAATTTAGTAGCACAATGATGCAATAATACTTTTGAAATGCTACTTGGTTTTTGACGTAACAAAGATATTGTTATCTTAACTGATAAGGTCATTCTTCTAAGAGGTGATAGGGTTCCAAGTGATTCTACCAATACTGATGAAAAAAGATCTGCACATTTTATAAAGAATAAGTTGTCGGATTACTTTCGAAATTGAGAAATACGATTTTAAAATAATAGGTCAAGTTCGTATTTAGAAGTATTTAGGAAAGGTCAGACAATGGGCGAATACAAAGAGTTTTGTAAAAAAAGCATTATTCTTCTGCATTCTTTATACAATATGTCCTGCGAGAAATTTTCTACTTAAATTAAGCTTAATTTTTTAGG
This sequence comes from Thereuonema tuberculata, assembly GCA_023159025.1. Lineage (NCBI taxonomy): Eukaryota > Metazoa > Arthropoda > Chilopoda > Scutigeromorpha > Scutigeridae > Thereuonema > Thereuonema tuberculata. The sequence continues at coordinate 33,114,440 of JAFIDM010005346.1, read as the reverse complement.
GCAACCCACATATGTATCTACAACATTACGAAACAGTATATTTTCTTTCTTTTACAATAAATATATAAGGGTAATACAAGAAATTATAGTATATACAGAGTTAATTGCCGATGTGCTCAAGCAATCTCCCCGTGATAAAGAAAAATATGCGGCAACTATCTATCTTTGGACTTGCAAAAAAGATGTAAAAACAAATTTCACACATGTAATGGAATAACGGCTGTATTATGCTAATTTTATCACACTGTGTAGCATTAAAGTGCTATTTATTTAATAATTAATCGTTTGGCGGTTATAATTGAATTTGAATAATTTTCAAAACCTCTCTTCCAAACCCTCCACTAATATGCGGGCCTCATATAAAACCAAACTGTTTCAAAAGTTATCAAAATTTCTAAAACCTATTTGGCACAGTAGGATAAATATAGATATCATTTTTTTAAAAAAAATCTCAAATTTCAACGTACGCAAACCGACTCGTATATTGACGTAAATAAGTCCAGCAGAAGATTACAATAAGGCAAAATACTGATTTCATAGCGACCACAGCGACCAGTACGTATTATATTCTAAATAATGGTAATAAAAATATAAAATATAATTAAGAAAGAAAAAGCAGAAGAATAAAAAAAAAAGCAAAATAGGATGAAAATGAAACAAAGGAAGAAAATATTCCGTGTGCCGTGATTTTGCTATTCAAGTACGGCTGTGACCAGGATTCGAACCTAAGTTATTGCGGTCATAATCTAATACAACCCTACTAATAACTATACAATGAAGGCTATGAACACGAGCTGAATAATGCCATGTAGAATCAGTGACGTACCAACGCCTTTGGGGGCCCGGGGCGGGAGTTCCATTATTCCACAACCAAATCTACAATTCAACAACCAAAATAAAAGGAAATTTTGCTTTTACAACCAAAAAAAAAAACAAACAAAAAAAGGAAGTAAGGCTGGTGGGGGCCCCTAGGCATGTTTTTACAACCAAAAAAAAAAGGAAATCTTGCTTTTACAACCAAAAAAAAAACGAAATAAGCTGACTGGTGGGGCCCCCTAGGCTGGCTCGACCGCCCCCCCCCCCTTGTACGCTACTGTGCAGAATGCCTGTAAAGTGTTTAGAATACTCTTTAAGTACTACCATAAGGCATGAACAGGAAGTGAACGTAGTAAACTCGTATTTTTACCCACTCGTAAGCGGCTCAGTAAGGTATGACTTCTGTTTGTCCTACTTGTAGTTTGGTCTGTAAATGAAGTAAATCTTCCACCGTTTGCACCTGTACATTTTCATATACTGGGTCGCAAAAGAAAAACAATAACAAATGAATATAATTTTGTGCTAAAGCATAAATTTAAGGACCACCCTTAATAACAAAAAAAAACTTTTAAATAATAATAATAAAAAAAGAAGGGAACTATATTAATGTAACGAAAAGTAAAACAAACTTAGGAAAATAAGAAAAAAAAAACCACGCCGACATTGAGAAAAAAAGATAAGAGGAAAAAAAATATAAGTATTCGATCCGACAACCCAGCCTATGAGTCCGAGACCTTACCTAACAAGCTAAAGCTGATAACTGAAATGAGATGGTTGCTTTTCTAACACTTAAGATAATAGCGGGAATCCAATGAAAGTAATACTAAATATCTTGAACATGGAAGGGGGGGGGGAGGCGTTGGCCTCTGGAAAGAACCTAATCCTACGGTGTTTGGACCTCTGGACGCGATGATGAAATCCGTTTGTCGATCCGCCATTCCGTTCGGGAGTTGTTCAGGGATAAAACTGACAGCAATGCCAACTATCTTTCACATGGTGAAGCGGAGGTCCCTGAAAATACCCATACCTACGGTGTTTTGGCCTCTGAACATGATGGTTAAGGCCGTTTGCCGATCCGATCTTCCGTTCGGGAGTTGTTAGGGGACAACAGACACGGACGGATGGACAGTACAAACGCAATAGCTACCGATTTTAGTCGCTATCGCAATAGCTCCGAAGTCGCTAAAAATCTTTCAAAATAGAGTACTCAATATTACAACAATGATTAATAAAAAACAGCAATAATGAAACAAATGATGTTCGCATGTTTGCTATTTACAGCAAAATTTGCATTTTCTCAAATTATTATTTACTAAAAAATTTCAGTTAAAATATAAAAAATATAAAAAAAATAAAAATATAAAAAATAAAAGTTAATTTTAAAACACATATTGTAACAAAATCTTTTAAAGTGAGATTTTCATTTCAAGATGATACACTTGCAGTAAGTTTAAAATTTTGTTTTTTAAGTTTTCTTATATACTGTATTTGTTTCTTATTTAGACAAAACGGTTCCAAAAATATTTCCACTGCGACAAGGAATTAATTTTCATGCTCTATTACTTTCAATTCCTATCCATAATAGAGTAACGTGGCTTTTTAATATGAACTAAATGGTTTACGTCTAACTTCTAAATCATCTGGAACTTAGACGATTTGCATTTATAAGTTGTTTCTCGAAGATGAACTATTCTAAAACTGAGTCTTACTTGACTTGTAACATTATCTATCACTGGCGCAATGTAAATACTGCATGAAATCTACATGAAAGGTTCATAGTTTGGTTATTTATCATTCCTAATGCAGTTGAATATGACGATGGACGACGATAGGCCATGCAGAACTAATTAATAATAATGTATTTACACAACGATGTCTTGCAAGGCAACAGCAGCAGCCAAACTCTGTGAGGCAACATCCTATAAGCATTCATCCTGTTAAATTAACTTTCTCGATGCCGAGAACTCTCCATGGTTTCCTAAGTTATTAATTCTATTTTCCGCTGGCATTCGGATTAGCAACCGCCAATTCACGTTACATAGGAAATGCACAGTCTGCTTACTGTGACGGATGAGTTAAGAGCGCAATGTCGAAGTTTTGGTTGCCATGGAAAGAGCACCAATTTATTAATATCCCCACCTTTCGCCATTCTGAAGCGTTAAAAATGCTCCATCTTATTTACCAAATTCTGAATCAAAATTTATTTGTTTGAACCTGTTGACTGACAAACCTAAACTGATAATTGAAGTTACGAGGTATTAATTATTCTGGATATAAATGTGTTACTATCATCAGTAGTTAATGAAAACTAGCGATATCTATAAAATTTTAAGAGAATTAAAATATAAGTTATTAATTTTAATGATTGCATATTCAAAAGAGAATGTTATAACATTTTATTGATGACAAAACACAATTTTGTAATTAAGGGGTCATGTTTTCCAAAATTTCCCGACATAGCTTTTATTTATCATTACTGATTATCTGTCTGATAGCATTACAAAAATTTGTAAGCTCTTGCAAATATACATTCTAGAAAAGATTTTTCTTATGTATCGTTGCAACATAGTTACAATATTACCGAAGATTCACTGTATCTGTTCGTCTCATGGTTCGATATAGTGATAATTTCAGGAATTATTTTAAACAGTTAAATTTAGAAACAAAATAATTGGAGAAAAATAAAAGCGTTTATGTAATGAAAATTTAAAATAAAAGTTAAAATACTGCAACGTTTCGAATCTTCAACATGTCCTAAGATTCATTTTCAAGCGTGCACCTGTTTATAATATGAATGATAGCATAGATTCCTCAGCCTACAAAGAAATCAAATACGAATGCATTAATGAGTCATATCAAGTAATTATTAAGTTATTGTTAAGTAATTATTTTAGTTATTATTAAGTAATAGTTAAGTTATTAAGTAATCATATTTCAAATGAAATTGAAATACATCAGGAATTTATTATAAATTCGAATCGCTTGTTTTATTTGTTGTTTCATAAATATTTTTTTTAAAAAATCGTGAAAACGACAAAGCGAAAAACATACATTTTAAGCCATTATTCTAATTATTAAACTTAAAATATCTATAATAATGAATGTACAAAATTTACATTTGCTGAAAAACATTAATAGCATAAGTTTACTTATTTATGAAACTTGGACTAATTTTTATCGCGTCATTTGTTTATGTATTGTTTAAAAGAATGATATATTAACAGGATTTAATAAAAATCCATTATTTACATTCCAATACTTTTTTTAAGGATTTTGTCCCCTGGTAATTTGTCGACAAAGAGACATTTGGAAAACATCTCAAGAATGAAATTTACATTGTCTGTAATTCTCGAAAATCCGTACCAAATTTCAAGTAAATCCAACCAACAGTTCACATATTATTGGGGGGCGGGGGGTACACTCGAAGACACAAGTACTGACTAATTTTATATTACTAGCTAAAAGCTGGTTTCTTGATTAATCAACAATATGCAGCTCAAAAACCAGTTAAAAAATTCGCAAATTTATATATATTTTGCATTCATTTTGCATTTAACAATAAAAGTTCACATATTTGATTTTACATTACATTTTTATTATAAAAAGGTTCCAAAAATATTTCTGCTGCAAGGAAGTTTCTAATTTTTATGTTTCCATGAATTCAAATCGTATCCAAAATCGAATAACATCGCTTTTAATATGTACTAAATGGTTTCTTTCCAACTTCTAAATCAGCTGGAACTGATACGATTTGTATTTCTAAGTTTCAATTCTTAGAATTTTAACAATCCAATCGACTTTTTTCTTGATATTTTATAGAATGATATACAATAGATGTATCTTTTTTTTACAGCACCGAAATTAATTGATATGGTTTTAGTGTATCACCATACACTACTTGGCAACCAAATAAAAAGAAAGCATTTATAACGAATAGTTATATATTGAGTATATATTATATAGGGTAATTCAAAATTCTTTATGAAATTTTAAAGATAGTTCAGGTACAAAAACAAACAGTATTCACAGTGTAACTTATGTCCGCAAACGCCATCCGAAAGTGCTAGAGGGCTCCGTTTTGGCAGCATATTAGTTGGGCAGTGTGACGCCCACTTTTCCTGCATTGATTTCTTCCTGTAGGGTTATCTCAATGCATCGTCTACGAGATCCCCAATCCCTCTGATATTGAAGTCGTCGCAAGGGTCGCTGTGATCTCTGGATGTGTCTGCGAAAGGCCACGCATTTTTGCACATGTTCGGCAATCCACGCATCGACGTTGTGTTGCGTGTATTACTGTTGGTGGAAGGAACTGTGAGCACCTACTGTGAACCAATAAGAGTACTGTCATATTTTAAACATAGTGCTAATAAACATATTATCTACCTTACTTGATGTCTTTTTTATTTCTTAACTTTCTAGCACATTCGGTTGGCGTTTGCGGACAAGCGTTTCCACTATCGCTTGTTGTTTATTCCTGACCTACCTTTAAACTTTGTACATGGATTTTTGAATCACCCTGTATATCAGAAAATATGCTTCAGGTCATTTTAGTGACCAAAGAAAGATCTATAGAAATTGATCATTGTAGTTTAAGATTTTGTTAATTTGAGTTAAGTAATGATTTGCATCAAAATTCTTGACGTAAAGAATAACCTCGTGAAATTTATTGACGAACGATATTGAGAAATTTTAACAAACGGTTTCGTAAGAAGAATATAATTTGGAACCTTGTCACGGCGCTGCGCCTGGAGATACTCCAAATGAAAAGAAAGGCTGATCCTATATTTTGCCGACATTGCTACGAGATGACCAGGACATTCTGATGAAACGAAGAATTTTAAAACAACGTCTACAGAATCCACGATGAAAAACGATAAATAAAAGCTTCTTTTCTGTACAATCAGCCAGTATCGAATCTCTTCATAAGAAGAATAAAAGACAACCTTCATTTATTATATTCCTTTATATACTTTTTATAAAAGATTTTGCAATATTGTTGTATGAGATGTATAGATTATCAAAAGAATGTCAATATAAGTAATTAATGTTTCTAAAAAAGGATGTATCTCATTGATTTCTTTAAATTTGCATCATATGAGAAAAGAAACAAAAGAGAAAGAGTCAAGCCTTTTCAAAAATTTCAATCTGTAGGAATATCAGCCGGATTAGACATGAACATTTCGCAATTCTCAAAGGGAATCCAAAAACTCTTTATTCCGTCGTATTAATAAAGTAAGATGTCACAATGTTTGACTTGCATTTCTATTAAAAATTGATGCTTTACAGTCTTTGCATTAGTGTTAAAGTAAAAAAGACTAATTTTGAAAACAAATAACTGATATTATATTTGAACATTTTCGTTTTTAACAAGCGCAAAGTTCGATGACAATAGGGATTCGTAATAAGAGTGAAAACCATTTGCTAAAAATTCATTATAAAATTTACGAAAAAGAAGAAACAGCTTTACAAGCACTCAAATTTTAATTCTAATAGCTGGAACATATGAAGACATGTCTCAAATTTGTTCAACATCAAATGTGTTAATAAAAAAGGTGGGTAATATTAAAGAAAGTACGCAGTTTATAATCGGAATTTGCTCAAAATATTGCAGAATAGATCCACGATATAAACGCTGCTCCAAGGATCAAGTATATTTCTGACAGTATGTCGAAAAAGAGGCTAATGTACTGATACAATAGTTAGTTTGTCATAATTAAGAATGCATCAAATTCTACTGTTTAACTATAAGGCGTGAATTAAGATAGTGTAATAAGCTTCATAAAGAAATTAATAAATGTCATATTCCCCGAATTGTTGCTGAAGAAACTTTTTACAGTATCTGGCTAAGCTCAGCCCGAATATGGATCTGGCTGTAAATGGATGAACTCAGCAGCAATAATCTCAGTAGCCCAGATGGTTTATTCTAACGGAAAGTTTAAAATTCCTTAATTGACATTAGCGGTATCGAAACTTTTCTTTATAAGGAAGTTATAACGCAATCACTCAAGAGTAATGTGTTTACCACCACATCAGAACGTGCAAGCTCATAAGAACCGGGAAATAAATATGAATAGCAGACAAGTTATAAAGTAGTCGTCGTAGCATTCATGAAGGATATGAGCATTTGTATATGTTAGATATAAGGTACATTCAATCTGTTTCTTGTAGAAAAGTAGTCTAACTTCTTTCTAACCTAGATGCAATTTTTCTTTCACATTCAAAGCTGTGCTTACTGGCTCCTGTATGAATGTAACTGGATTTCTTTAATAATTTTCACACATTAATAATCATCTCAACTGCCGATGACGACATTGTTGACCATTACAAAATTTATATCGCTGGTTCAATCATGCCTTACATTCCATCTTACATTGACAGCATAAGAAAGAAAAATTATTAAAAAAAAAAATGTTCTATTATCTACCTAAATTATAAAAAAAATGTTCTATTTTATACCTAAATTATAAAAAAAATGTTCTATTTTCTACCTAAAATAATTTGGTACCAGATATATGATGTTCAGAAATGTTCGAGAAGAGGAACTGTATGGGTACTTTTATTCCCTGTTAAATGTCATACCCAATTTACGCCTCTTCGCTTTATTTTTGTCCGTACTTACGGACATATTTGAATTGCCGTCATTCAGTTGACACTTGATTCGGAGTTACGGCTTTTTAACCCGACCCGTTCAACTACCAACCATTGTTGGTTCTGTCGTCAACTGTTAATAAAAGTGGTTCGCTTTGCATCTCTTTGTGTTACAGTGTTAAACAGTTGAGGGAATATAAAGCTGTTTAAAACTTATCTTCCTCTGTTTTGGTATGGGTAAAATACAAAATAACTTAACAGTAGTAGATAAAGTTAAAAGAAAAATTTATAGCTGTACATTATCACTCCCTTTATCTATAATTATTATGTAGTGGCGTAAGTTTAGAGAAATGCTTGTATTTTTATTTTTGCTAACATTGCCAATCCCTTCATATATAGTGAAGCAACTAAGTACAATCATTACACACTAAAATATGAAAGTGCTGCCCATATTAAATTAGATTTTAAGACATATTTTAGATGCTGATATGTATAAAAGTTTATAAGAAACGTGTAATTGTCTAAAATATCTCATGAACAACCTGAATTTATTTTTAATATTTTTGTGAAAGTTTAGCAAAAAATGGAAAATCGTAAGTAATAACATGAAATTCTTAAAACGAATATGGTATTTTTTTGTGTGTTTGGGCATTACCTTAAGCATAAATTAACTTATTAAATGTGTTTAAATATAAATATCAGTGTGAAGAAAATATTACTCAAAATAAATGGAAATCAGTTTGTATTTTAGATTATCTTTTGCTTAACTGTTGTTAAAAAGAAGCAAATCTTGAAAAAAAAGAATAAAGAATTTCGAAAATACAATTCAATGAAAACAAATCTCCATAATATAAGGTAAAGGCGCCAGTTGTGGATCGGCCTAAGCATAAACTTGGTTTTCACCACAAGAAATAGCTAAATAATTTTCATTTTTGCATTTATTCCTTTATTAAGCTCTTATAATTGACATTGTATTACCTCAGTTCGATAAAAAAATATGTACTGCATTTTCACAGTCTTCATTTGTATTGTGACGTTTGATCCACAATTGGACCCCACGAACCGCTGAATTTCCACCAGAACAAAAGGCTGCAGAATTTCCCGCAAACATGGCCAGAGGCAGAAAACACTATGTTTTATTTTTCCCCGGTTATATTAAACCTTGTACTATCATACATCTATTAATTCTAACGTATATCCATTCTAGAATAACTACAAATAACTTTCAGGCTAACTCACCTTAATTTTCTTTTGAAATTCTGACAAATTATGCAACAAATTCACAGGATGGCTCCACTTGAAACTCCAAATAAACTATAATACCAAAACGAAGCTCATGAAGGGATCGGGATTCTATATATTTGAGCCATCTGTTGATAAGTGTGATAATTAAGACGGTAAACGACTTGATCCACAATTGGTTCCTGATCCACAACTGGTTCCCTTACCTTATATCACCATAACCAATTTTCATATTCTAATGTCTGCCACTGAATTCAGGCAATAATGCAGGGAATCAATTATAACACAATTTAACTACAGTTTAACTTGTCCGTTTGTTTTCAATTTGTTTTAACTATAAACCTATGAACAATATAAATCCATTTGTAATTATTGAAAATTTATTGTTTTGGTTGTGATTCGTTGGTTTGTCATTTAGAGATAATATTTTATTCTCTATCATCTTTTTCAAATGCAAATAAGTTCAAATTACGTAGAAAATTCCAACCAATGTTTCCTTGTTTATAAATTAGAATTCTTTTAAAACAATCGATACAATTAGAATTACTTTACTTAATATTGTTTCCTATAGCTCTCGTAGTTTTGAGATTTATCCATGTACAACGAAAACAAACTGAAAAAACAATTTCTAAGCAGCGTCTTATTTAAAACTACCATTTCCAAATTGTAGAAATTGTCATTGCTAATGCATCCTTGTTTTTGGAATTGTTTTAAGTTATTTGTGCAACGGAAAGATGTTAAAGCGGAAAGAATACTGGCTATAATTTAGAAAAGTTTAGAAACAAATGGGAAAAGAAGAGAAAGGACGGGATTAAAAATTTATTCAAATTACTGTTATACTTCTGAAATTTTTAGTCTTTTATATGCCAGGTAATAACTACATCAACAAAGCTGGCAAATAATATTAAAAATTAGCAAAATTAGCAAAAGTTCCGAATGGAACTTACTTTGTTATCCTTTTATTTATTAAGAAAATAGATTTTATTATTCACTGAAATTAAGATATCTGTTCATAAAGACAAGACGATAAAATATGACTTCGGTCATTAGAAACAAATATACAGTGAAAACTCGATTAACCGTCACTCTCTGCTATCCGTCATCGTTCGCAAAACCTACTTCTCCGTAAAATACGGGACATTGCCGCGAAAAAAGGTCGAGCCTCGAAGAAACAGACGAAGATGACTGATTACAGCTTTCATATGTAAACCTTATTATCTAGTACTGTTTTATGTTTCTATTATTATTATTTGTTTGGTGTTTGACGATATCTATTTGTTACCGATAGATTTTTCTTTGTATTAATTTATTGTTTGCCTTTCGTCCCAAACCAGCAATTGAAATTTCGTTATTGAACATTTTTATTGCGAAATTTCTGTTATCAGTCTATTCAGTTAACCCTTCGGTTAATCGAGTGACGGTTAATCGAGTTTTCACTGTAATTAAAACATTTAGTCTCAGTAAAACTCGTTTTTCATAATATGAGATATTTTGTCACAGATCCTTTTCTTCTCACTTTCCACACTGAATATATTATTTCAGTCGGAAAAGTGAATAAAAACCTTAAAAAAAAAGAAAAACCTATTAAATTCCATCTTCTACTGGAAAAGTAATAGAAATACTTTTTGAAATTTCCGACTGCCATGAAAAGAAGGACAACAAAAAGCAACAAAAGAAGAACAAAAAGCTACGTATAGCCATTTGACAGCAAAAGGGAAAAGGTCGTTTTGGTGGATCCATTTCTCTAACAGCCTAAGTATGTCGTTGGAGCAGCGGCGGCACTACGTCTCCGAAGGCTGTCAATTCTGCTTATGTAAACAGAGCGCATTATTATGCTTAGTTGAATTCAGGAATGCTTAACATCTTCGCTGAGTAACCTAGCAGGAAGATACAAAGCATTTGCCTTCGTAAAGACGATCGTTGGTATTCCAGTGTTTTCCTAATCTCAATGTTATAAGCTACTGCAACTGACCTGTACCACATTAGGGATTTACGAGATCAAACTTTGGCGGACGAAACGTAACAGTAATGAATTCTCCTAACAACAGATTTCCACATCATTTGAGATGAAATACGAAGGTTTTTCAACATGACAGGAAATTTGCTTAATCAAACACTGCCGTGCTTACCCCATGTTAAATAGTTATTGTAATATATAAATAAAAATTTAAGAAGAATGATTTAACCTGCTTCCTCCTTGTTAAATAGTTATTGTAATATGTTGTTGTTGTTGTTGGTTGAGTTTTTTAATGGCGCAAAAGCATCTGTTGCTAAGCTGCGCCATTATTGTAATATACAAATACAAATTAATAAAGAATTAAAGTAAATCAACGTTAACGCCAACGTTAAAAAAATAATTTTAATAAAATTATTGTTCTTTGACGTACTGTAGCATAAATTGAAAGTGTTAATTCTTGATAATATTGAAAAAAATTCATTGGACTAATTGAAATTTTCTAAACGAGCAATTACTTCATAGCAATAATTATTGAAAAGTATTAATAATGAGCAATTACTGATTTCATTTTAATATTGTCCGATGAAAAGTTTCATATACTACTTATATAATAATTATATATAATTATATAAAAGTTTTAATCTGACTGTCTTTATTTTAATATTGCCTTTACAATATTAAATTTTGAGTGAAATTTTTTGATATCATGTTTTCATTGAAATAACAACAAACGTATTCACTGACAGAATGAAAAACGTAAATGCACCGCGACGTACATAACCATTAATATAAAATCCGAGTCCATAATATTGTGAAATTCTGGATGTCAAGAGTTTTAAACTTAAGCTGCAAGCAAGAAAATAAAGGCAAAGCACTCCAATAAAGTTCTCTTCTTCTTCTTACTTGTAGGCTACACAACCTATTCACTAACCAAATAATAAACTATACTTCCACGGGATTTCGGGATCTACTTTTTCTCTTTTCCATTCTATTGCGAGTTCTTCCGTTGCTTTTCGCACCAATCTATCCTCAGCCATACTATTTATATGCTTAGTCCAATATTTCCTTCTCTCCCTTACAAAGTCTGTAATACTGTATTTTGAATCTTACACATTTCTCTTATTCACTGTTCTATATGTAGTCATAGAGAGTTTTATTCTGGATCATTCTTAAAAGTTTCATTTCATAGGTGCTCATAACCTGCATAAATTTGTTTTAGTAGGGTCAGCCCATGTCTCAATTGCATTGGTTAAAATTGATCATACTACAGTTTTATACATTCTGATTTTGCTTTCAGTTGACATATTTTTATTCCACCAGATTAGATCTCTTCAGCATCCTGATATGAGGGAAGCTTTATTCGTTTGGAGTTTCACTTCCTCATAAAGATGTTATCATTTCTTATTTCAACACCTAAGTAACTGTATCTATATACCTGTTGTATTAGTTTTTCCTCTACCTCTAGTTTACATCTAATTGTTTCCTTGAAAATGATCATACATTTAGTTTTGTCTATATTAAAATTTTTATAATAGCATTAAAACAAAATAAAAGTCTCTGCAAAGTTACAGTCATTATCAGACAAATGAACTGTATCGTCAATTTGGAAAATTTCTATAAAATTATTTTCATTAATTTTTAATTAAAATTCTCAAACGAACTTCCACAAACAGATATTAAATGATGCTAAAAATATTTTAAATGGTAATGAACATACTAGATTTGTTTTATATTATCATTTTTTTTTATTGTAATCACTTGGTTAAAGAGGAGCCCTGCTAAAGGGGCTCGACAGTTTCCTGTTCTTTATATATTTCTAAACTGTTTCTTATAAAATATTATTAATATAATTTTAATGTTAATTTTTCAGCTATGTAATTAATATAATGATACATTACATTTTCCATTCTCTTTTTATTTTGTTTGCTTCTTTATTATTTTTGAATTTGTCTAATTTATTAATTTTTTGCTTTATTTCATTTTTATTCATTTACGTAAGTATTTTTACGTTTGATACTTTTTTTTCTAATTTCTTGTAACATTTACGACAAGGTTGAACGCTTGGAAAGCGTTACCCTTTGATTCTTCAGATAAAGAGGGGGGGGGGGGGCTGATTATGGTGAAAATGTATTTTTTTGTTTTTTAGATTGTTGTTTACAATAATCATAACAATAATATACTTAGCACCTCAAAATTACAAGTCAAAAACAAGTACGACTGGTTTCTCTAAATGGAATTAGTATTAGCTCATGTCACATCTCTACTGGATTCAATTGGGCTTAATCCAGGAGTAGATTACGACTAGTTAAAGAAAACAGCAATGAGTGTTAAAAAAGTTTACATCTTCAGAAATTTTGTGAAATAAGAATTTGTTAATGCTAAAGTGATTGTACAATATTCAATAAATATTGGATGTTTATATTCTGTGAAATTGAAGAATAATCCTAATTTGAAATTCCGTTCATCTCTTTCATTTTTTTTCAAACGCTTGTTGAATCGTTTTTACTCATAATGTTGCCAGTACTACGAATATTATTCAACATTTGTTTTCTTAGAGGAAATAAACAATATCAAGTTGCGAAAATCCTGATGAAAACGATTACTTCATCTAAGAAACGATGGCGCAACCTGAGATCTACAATGTAATTTTAAAATCAAGTCATTGTTAAAAGTCAGTTACTTTATATTCCAAAAATAAATAAAAAATAAATAAAGTACTTCTCTTTGATAAATCTACACATTGTGAGATTTAATTTTGTTTTTTTTTAATAAAAATTCTTCTAATAAAATGTATTTATTTCTAAATTAAGATGAAAGATAACTTCTGGAACTTATTAGAAGCCATATTGTGCTTTCTTTTTATAGGAACATAGTTTATAACTTATTCGTGATTGTAATTAAAAGGAATCTTTCTGCTGATAAGAAAGGAATTTGCTGCTCTTGTTTGAAAACAAGACCTCTAACTAAATCAAGTGATTTGCTGATTCAAGCAGCTCGAGTGACCTGTTTACGCGAGGTTCAGTGGAGAGTGCAGAGAGCTTTGACAATAAGATCACTTCCTTTTCTGCCTGTATGCGAAAAAAAATGAAATAAGCTCTCCATCCAAGAAGTAAGAGCATAGGCCTTCCATTATCATTTTTACCACTAGATACATCACAGATATAAGAAAATATTTGAAAGTTCTTTCTGCTCAAAGTTGTATTTTGAAATCCCATAGTTGACTTAACCTACAAAATTCTTTATATTTATATTTATATTTAAATATTTATATTTAAATTGAAAACAATTTTTTTTTTTAAATTTTAATAAATATTCACCCTACAGAATTACGACATATGTATGGATGTATTAGAAAAGAATAGAATAGAAATTACTATCTAATTTAATGTTTTAAATATTTTCTTAATCTAATTTAGAAGATCAGCAAATTATGAACATCATGACGCGTTTTCACCCTAAAGAAATATATATAAGAACCACTAGTTCATAGTTTATTTAATTACTACAAAAACTATTACATTAGAGTGTTGATAGTTTATAATCTAAATCCCGTAATTAGGAATTTTAAACTAAACTTGGATTAAAAAATGTTTGATTTTAAATTTTATCAATCATTGGATACTTTTGAACATTCAGAATTATAATCATAAACTTTATTAAATACGGTGTCAAGTCTTTCGAAATTTTCTTGAAACTTATTATCCTATTATCTCATTAGATCCTTTTCTTAAGTAATCCTTTTTATTTTTTTAAATTTAATTTTAAGTTAATTATCGACTAATTTAAATTTTAAATATTCTAACATATCAATTTGATTGTTTCACTTACTAGTTTCCTCATTACGCAAATTTAAATATATAAGCAGTTCAGTTGTAGAAATACAAAAATGTGTAAATGTTTGTTCATAAAACTATTTCGAAAATTATGCAACATAACATAATTTATTTATTAAGCTGTTATTTTTTAATTATTTAATCATCAGTTAAAAATGTTTTATTAGCTTAAAAACATGGCTTACAACATCATGTATAGAAATGATAGAGATATGTCACAGAGGATAACTTAAATGTATCTGTTTGTTCTTTCTGTGTAAAAAGCTGTATTCAAAGCTTTGATAATATTATTAAAAAATCATTTGAACTCTAACAAGAGCGCAATAATCGAAATTTTGGAAGACATGCTTATAAAAACAATCATATTTAAAAACTATGACTTCGTATATCAACATCTTATGACTTAGCACGCAATATTCAATATTCTTAGCTACTCAACAGTAATTAAGTGATTCTTCTACAGTACCCCAGAATAACTGTTATTCAACAAAAATAATGTGTATTCCATTGCAATACCTCCTTATCAGATAATTCTAGTTCCTTAGTTATACAGACATTAATTTTTCTTAGAACATGTATTTCTTTAAAAGCATAAAGAGTGTATCAGTTGGATCCGAAGAACCTGGTAACTTATATTCTTAGGAGCCATTTTTGAGAGCAGTTTAAATGATATCCCAAGAATAACATAAAACTGGCATCGGCATGCTTCACCTGTGTATGGGCATGGACATCAGTACGAAAAACTCGTGACACTAAATGAGCGTTAGTGACCGTACGATAATCCACAATGGCAGACAGGGAAAGTGGTGCGTCTCGACTGAAGTGAAAGCAACGTGTCTCTGTATCTTTAAAGTTTATTTATGAATAGAAAGGCAACATCCCTGCAGCAAGAAGTTTATTTGATGTAGGGAATATGGTGTTTCTCCGATACGTAAAACAATTACTGGAATCAATAATAAATTTGAAGATACTGGTTCAGTTGAAGAAAATATGCAGCGAAAGGATCAAGCACTGTTGGTCATTACATTTCATTGTTGCTAGTATTTTCAAAATTCACTAAAATGCTGCTAGTGTATGCAAAATTGAGTAGGTCAAACTAATACACCCTCTATTTCCAAAACATTGTTAATTTTGATTTACTGTGATGGATGATCTTTTCTGTAATGTGTTTTTAATTTGAGTCACGAGTTTTGTTGTTACAGTGGAAAAAAGTGAGAAAAATTACAAAACTGATGGTTTTCCTATTCGTTGAAAATAAAGCAATGGGAGGCTTCATTTTTTTTTTTTCAAAATATTTTTTTTTTTTTCACTTAAGATTCAACAATAACCTAAAAGGCCAGATGGTGATTTTTTTCCCCTTTCTTTTTTTTTCCCTTAGTGTTTCATGTGCGTGCTCACGTTATTTTCATGAATTTAGGTTTTTTAAATTATATCCAAAAAAGAACAAAAGAAGGCCACTGTTGAAGAGAAAAAAAAAGAACAAGCTTCCTCTGCTGCTTGCGCTGTTTTCTGGAAATGCCATTTTTTCAAATACGAGCCATGAAGATTTACAGGATGTAATAAGGAGTGGCATAATGTATTGCTTCTCTCTCTCCGTTTATTTTAATAAATGTCTACTGTATTAAGTTCAAAATACATTGCCATAGGTCGCTGTATATGTTCCACTACGAAAAAAAAAACCTACCATACTTGACAATTACATAATATCCAGTGAATACCAATAAATTAAAAGTATACTCTTTTTCAGTATAGTTTAATGTTCTTAGGAAAATTAAAAAAATAAATTTATAATGTTTATTTTTAAACAAAAGATATTTTATACAATTTAAATTACCTTTTTATCAGAATGTATCATAATTGATGTAAATATTTGATTTGTTAAAAAAAATGAGATGTCAAATTATAATTTAATGTGTTTCTATTATGATTTCTAAATGATCTGATTTTTGCATATTTAAGCGCTTTTATTTTTAAGTATCTGTGTTAAACATTGAAGTAAAAAAGCAGTCTAATTTTAATTAGTTTAATCTAGTGCTCATTATAATATACTCTTTCAATTTCCATTGGCTTTTTCAAATTTAAAAAAAAAAATCCTCAAATGTAAACTTTCGTCAATAATTTTTGCAACATACATTTATGGCAAAATTAGCAGTAAAAGATACTTGTTGAACAACCCCTTTAACAGGTTATCAGTAAAATTTAGAATATTATAATTTACAAGTTATATTAAAAAAATTTGTACATCAAAAATATTAAATAAATAGTTTTACCTTTTTGGAAAAATACTGGACTTTTGAATCTTACCTAAAAAAGAAAAATGACACTTTTTGTAGATTTCATATTATTTCTTAAAATGTATGTTATGAAATAAAAATATAGATAAAGTGCTGAAAATTCAAAACTACATAAAATGAAAAAAAAAAAATAAGTATTTACTAATTTAATACAAATATTTAACATGAAGAAGTTTTCTATTAAAGAAAACGAAATATAGTGAATAGAGAAAGGAATTTTAAGAACACATATTAGTTGTATATCATGATTGAATAAGATTATGGTTTTGCATACTATATATAGTATTGTTATATTTTGTTGCTCTTAAGATTAGATTGCAAGTTCAAAATTCACATTTCTTTTTTAAATATGCCTGCGTAGTTTTAATAAAAGTTATGTAACAAATGAAGTTGTATTTAAGAGAATGAAGCCTCCAAAAACAAACATGACAGAGAAATTTTTCTCTTTTCGCTTAATGATGTTTTTGATGAATGACTCTCCGGGTTATTTCAAAATAGACAATTTTCTTGGAGTCAACAAAAAAAAAAGAAGAGTATGAAGCATGTCTAATGAAAGTTAGAAACCAATTTATCTGTCATATTGAATATTACGATGCACGAAATTTTTTTGAATAAATTCAATGTTTAATTATTTTGAAAACTTTGAGAAATACTTATTTTTGTTTTTGAAATATGTAATATTTAGCTTAGTTATTGATATAAATATTTACTATTTACAATAGTATTTGAAATGTCAGCAAATTGAATATGAAATGCTAATAAATAGTTTTCTAAACACGGACGGTTGATGTGTTGTTGATACGAGTTGTATTGTAAACACGGACGGAAAGGCCATGTATTGTTTGTATGGGATGTATTATAAATTTTTAAATGCATCGTAACGAATCCTGGAGGAAGAAGAAAGAGATTTCTTGTCCTCAATTTAATCTGAAGAAATTTTCTATTAAAAAAAACGAAAACCGTGAATAAAGAAAGGAATTTTAAGAAGACATTTTAGTTGTATATCAACATAAATATAATAATACTAGTTTTAATCACAAATTATAATTAACACTATCAATGTGGTTTATATTTGAGTTTGCTTGAAATATATTTATTATGTATTTGTCTATCTATCTACCTATTGAACTATCTGAATTTTCTGAACGGAAATAAATATATATTATCTAGTATTATAAATTTTTTAAATATCTGTAGAAATGTTAAGATTTAAAACTCAAATGATTAATGAAAAAGACATTTTTAAATCTTATGTAATGTTTTTCATTGAAAATTACACAAATATTTTCAATTCTGACCTGAAATAACTGACTTTATTCATTCGGTAGTAACTTTAAAGATCTTGAACGTTTGTAGGCTTCATTTAACACATATCTGTGGTTTATGTGGTTATGTGCCAACAAGTTACTCCGCACAATTAACAATTCTGCAAACATGTAGTTGGTAAAATTTTTGATACCATCTTGTAATGTCGATATTGATTTCAAAGTTCCAGTGCTTATTTCTTGTATGGCAATTACTTTTGTTTAATAATAATAAAATCAAACTATCTTAAAACATAAATGGTATTTTTTTTTAGTAATAGCAAAAAAATACCGTGAATCAGAAGTCCTTTTGCAGAAACTAAGTCTTGTTGCCAGATTACAGTTAGTCGAACTAGGGAACTATTTGATAAAAATATTTTAAAAAATAAAGCATTATTTCATATTTGCAGGCATAAAGGAATCAGTAAGAAGAAACGCTCTTTTAACTTAGCCTTGTAATATTGTATTTCATTATGCAGTACAAATTTCTTACAGACTACTGAAATGTGAGAAATATATTTTCTTAATAACAGAATACAAAAAGAAACAGAAAATTTAAACAACCCAAAAGTATAACTTTAAAAGATAAGGTTCTCTACTTTATTTACTCTATTTATACATAACTCCTGAATTTTTCTAGTTGATTATGGAATGCTTTTTATCCCTAGCGCACAAAGGTCGACGACATCAATTTTTGTTTTTATTATAAAAAGGATTTTATTGAAGGATTACATTTTTTTGCTGTACAACCAAGTTAAAGCACAATTTTAAAGTTGAGCTGGAGGATAAATGACAATTTAATCTCCACTTTCATTTTTCATAATTATTATTTTTTTTTATTATATTCATTCAAAATGCTTGTCTTTCTGGAAAATCTGTGAGCATTTGAGTAGCGTTGCTTATCGACAAATTGCAATAAATGAAAAACGCGTTAAAGGGATGCGAGCTCACTAGAGAGATATCGCATTGTAAGAATGGAAATAAAAGCTTGATATTGAAGTTGTGTAATGTTTCACAATGTAACAGTTTTTCTAGACGTCACGCGTTTTGCAAAAATATTTACAAAATTAAATAGATAAATTACTATACTATATTAAAAATTAAGGTATTTTTCATTTTAATTATAATATTTAATCATTGACATGAAAAAGAAAACAGTTTTCAAAGAAGACATCTTTGCCAAACAACTTCTGAATAGTCTATCTCCAATAGATAGAGCTGTACACTTAAAGATTGGAAAATTATAACGTTGCTATGTTGTTATGAAACTGCAGTTGCAAAATTATTTTGTTCATTAATTGATGCTGAAGTTCCATGAAAATCCACGAATTGCACTGGTTACTTCTCCATCTTAAGGCAATCTGTATTTCCAACTTAATTCCTCTTCTCTCTCTTGTAAATATAGGCTACATGCAATTCCTAACTTCATTTTACTTTACGTATAGTTTTCAGTTTAAAAGGTTTGTTTTAATTTTTTTTAACTTTGTTCGTTAAAAAAAACAATTAGAGATCCTGTACCTTTACAATATTATTAATAAATTCATTGAGAATATTCAGCGGGGCTCCCGTAGCTTTATACCTAATTTATAATTTCTTCAATTGAATATATTGATTTTAATTCATATTTATAATATTACAATCTTAATGTTTTTTGTTTATTCTATTCAATTTTAAAAATAAGTTTAAATTGATGTGATATTATTTACATATATTAAGATGCTACTTTTTCTCTTTGCAATGGCTATCCAAGCAAATTTCCCAGTCATTGTCTAAGTTTTATTTTCATAAAAACAACTGTAGCTCCGTTTGCACATTCCATTGGAATCGCTGACTTCTGATGAGAGATCCACTTGAGTTATTCTTCAGCACAGGTAACAATGTGGCAGCTCTCGTTCTGTTGTTATGACCGTAAGGCAGAAATTATTCAAGGACCTTCAAGTGAAGTATCAGTCCGGAAACTCATCAGAACACCGATTCTGTTGTAGACACATCGAGCACTAATGCTCATTTTACAACAGCACCTGTAGTCAAGTAATGAGTTAAGGCCATGAAGCGCTGTGCCGATAGAGTGCGCCAATATTTGAAACATCATTTGGTTTCCCCAACTGTTGTAGTTAATGAGTTGTTAAAATTTTTCATGTAATTAAAATAATAAGCAGCTGCCTATATATTATTGAATTAAAAAAAGAATAAGAATAATACGGTTAAATCGATAATCCTACATTTAACAATGATTATAAAAAGAGAAGAGAATAAATAAAAATACAAAAGTAAATTCAAATTATTTATCAACAATCTATATTACTAAAATCTTTTATTTCTCTGCCTTTCTGTCTGTTCGGCGCAATTTCCTGTGAGAATGGAAAATAGAAATAATTTTTACGATGAAACGTCCGGGAAGGGAATCGAACCTGCAACCTTTTGATCCGAAGTCAGACGTCTTATCCATTAGGCCAACTTTACATTGTTTTTTGACTTACATTGTTTCCTTCCCCTTCCCCCCATCAATAATGAATGTATTCAACCTTCTTTTTTTATTCTCAAGATTGTTTATTTATTTCCGATCCGTCTATTTATTTGTAATTCGAAAATGACAATTAGAACTAGAATTGCCGAAACGTTAAAATATTTTAAATATAATATTCTTACTTAACCAAATTCTATGTGATGTAGAACAAGGTAGGGATAGTGATTAGTAAACCAATCACAGTGCTTCGTAACGGCTTCTGAGTCACCTTTACTTTAGAATAGACTGCGCCGGGGTGGTCTAGAAAATGCGCGCGCGAGTCTGTTTGCGACATCATGCTATCTTACCCACCTCTATTGATATGGAATAATCGTCATTCTTAACTCAAACCTTGTTAATACACTGAATTCCTAATAATGATTAAAAAAACTTAAGTTGAGAAACTGTGAAAAGATTTAAAATGGGGAGAAAAAAAATGAAGAATAAGAATTGCCAATGAGGGGATTGAAACCCATGACCTTCGCGTTATTAGCACGACGCTCTAACCAACTGAGCAAACAGAAGCCGTTGCGAAGTATTATGGGTTATGTGTCCAGACACAGACAGACAAACCGGGGATATAAGGCGTCTTTCAGAAGCCTAAAAACAAGCGCATTTACACGGGGGATTGCCTAGTTATTAATAAAATGACACCAAATTTCATCGCTTAACAACATTTGGCTTTCTATGTTGACAATTGTCTCTGTCATCCTGAGATCGTATTTCGGAGATTGAGATCAACATTCATGAGAATATTTTTTGTATTTAAGTTTTATAAAATGATTACAGTTATGTTGGAATTTGCTCCATTTTCTAGGAAACTAATCTGGAAACTAATTGTTCGGAAACAATTTTCTGAAATCAATGGAATGTTGTCTTATACAAGTACGAATTAAAGTCGTTTGTCGTATTAGAAAATTCTTAAAAGATATCATTACAAATTAATTACCTGGTGTTCGTTTACGAAACATTTATAATCTCAATCAAGATACATCTACGAAAACATAATAAAAAGAAACAAAACTTTTAATTTCACGACTGCGTTTGAGTTGCTTGCTTACATATTTGTATTATTTTTTTTTTTCTTTCTTGTACTTGTTTTGTTCTGAAATGGGTTTTTTTCAGTTGTGGATACGCTTAACGGTGTAAGAGTAGGTGAAAAACAAAAGTGATGTAAATAAAGTAAAACTAAAAGGGGACACTTGCAAAAGCAACATAATGTAACAGAAATTGTGAACTGCTCAAAAGAGATTTATATTTGTTTTTTAAGTTTGAATGCAAACTTTCTATACCTAACGTAGGAGCAACCTCATTAATATCGAGTTTGGAAACATCATGAACTTCTGCGAAAACTTTAACCTCTATGTTGCCATCAGTTTCGAAGAATTAGAGAATGAAAGTGGATGGGTGAAAGGATAAGAAGTTCCGGCGGAAAGGAGGTCAGTCCATACCAAATGATCAATAACTCATAAATCATGTCCTTATCGTACCGTGACGCCTTGAAATTCTTTGCCGGTTGGTCTCTTTCAGACACTGGGCCAAGCATTCCCGAAACATTGTCTCACCCAGTCTAAGAGGTTTAGTTTTGATAGAAATTGAAATTAGTGTTGGTCATCAAGTGCTTATATCAACAAAGAGCAAGTTTCTGGCAAATGTAGCGCTCATTAAAGTTATAGAAACTTCGGACAAGAAAAAAATTATTTGGTGAATTTATCTTACAAGATTTCAAAATTATTTTTATAAATTCCAGGAGATATATCAAAAATTTTCGGAGACAGTAGCTTAAAACAAGATCATCAAGAAAGCATGTGTGCTACTCTAATATTTCACTAGAATTTGATCAAGAAAGGTTACAATAAAGATCAGGGCAATTACAGTGGAAGCAAATACAATATTCTCAAGAAGCATTAGCAGTGAGAAATCTACACATTACTGCACAATCTCTTTGTTTCATTTAATTCAATTGTGCTTTTAACTTTTAAATACAATTGGATTCTCACGGATAGCCATGACCCAGTAATCCGATACTATTATTTTTTGGATACTTGTATTTGTTTCCACTGTAATTGTCCTTCTTTATTGTAACCTTTCTCAATCAAATTCTAGTGACATCATACTAGGGTTAATTGCTACACAATCCAATTTTGGATAGCACATATTGCAGTAATCTATTATGCAGTAATGCAGAACAGATACAATTTGAGAGGGCGCTAACGTAGTTTAAAAACTTAAAAAATATTAAAAATTAGTTATTATCATTCTTTAAGTTTCAGGATTTATTAAATAAATACGATTAAACAGCTGACAATTATAAACTCATTTTTAAGACTACGATGAATGTTTTAAAACTTTTATTATCCTACATATCTTCATAGTAAAAGAAAGTTTAAAACCTAACAGTATTTTATTACATAAATATCATTTCTACAAATTAATATACAACCATATAATGTGTTTCTTAACAATGTCCTTACAATATACTAAGTTGTTCTAGCCTTAGAATTTTATTTTCACCAATGTTTCTATGTAGTGCAAATTTCACATAATCGTCAAAACACTTATAATAGTATACTTATAGTTATGTAAGTGGTTGCTAAGCTATACTTCTTTAAATCTCGTTAATTTACATTTTCAAAAAGTTTATGCTAAAGACAGACAGTTTATATGCATCTTTCAATTATATTATTCGATATTTCTCTTTTCTAAAGAATTCAAAATCAGTTCCATACATTATATATTTTTTTGTCAGTAATTTTGATTTTGATTTAGGTGTATATATATATATATATATATATATATATATATATATGGTGTAGCCGCGCCGGCATGGTCGAGCGGTCTTAGGCGTCGGTCTGCCGTGAGGCCAGTGTGCTGGCGTCCGGGTTCAAATCCCGGTTGTGAGCATGGATGTTTCAATTTCCTTTCCTGTGTTGTAAAGCCTCTTCTTCACTTTCTCTTCGGTCTGACGTCATTCCGTAATGGCGTCCTAGAGAAGGCAACTGGAAAACCACTCTAGTATCTGTTCCCACGCATAAGTTACGGTTTCTCCTAGGGGTCGCCCTTCGGGGGTCACTAGGCTCCGTGAACTTTAAACCAATCTTCGGATTGAATTACTGTGTATGTATGTATATATGGTGTCCCAGGTCAATGTTTTGGAAGGTGATAGTATCGACCATTTTAAGCAAAAAAGTTCCTATGAACGAGTATCCAATTCCGAATGATTTCAAAGAGATAATTGAAATTTGGCGTTCCATTGTCCCTGACAATGATTCCAAGGTCTCCAGACCTAACCCCCTTGGATTTCTGTTTATGGTGTTGAATGAAGAGTGAAGTTAACAGACGTAGAGTAAATACATGAGACGAATTGCTGGTTCACATAATGGATGCTTTTGAGAGCATAAAGGAACGCCACGATGAACTAAGACAAGCAACACGTCATGTTGTTTTCACAAGATTTGAGAAATGCATGGATGTTGGCGCTGTTATTTTTGAGACTTTATTATAAACACATAAGAAATATGTAGCCTAACTTGGCCAATAAATATTAGAAACAGTACGTGGTTTCTTTTAAATGTGTTTTCTTCTGAAGGGAACCACAGCCGAGTGTGGGAGGGCTTTCCCTTATCACTTTTGCACTATCTTAGCATTTCATCTGGAAAGTGGGTTTGGCTGACGAAAAGGACGAAACGGCCGTCCCAAATCCTCACCGATGAAAGCTCAGATAGTTGTCATTTCTTTGTCATTTCTTTACGCTTTTAAATACGTACATTTCTTTGTTGTGACTCGTTTTGAATGTCACTCATTCGAATAGTTCTATCTCGGAAACCCTTCGGAGTACAACACTCGTTCATATGAACTTTTTTACTTAAAATGACCAATGCTATTATCTCCCAAAATATTGACCTCCTCCTGGGACATCCTGTAAATGTTTTATTTTGGAAAGAATCATTGATAAACAGCGAAATACAAGTAACAGTGAATCAGTGGCATATTTTGTAATGTAAAAAGAGAGAAATGTAAAAATTATCTTTTATGCTCTTACAATAATTAAAGATACTCTTCTATATTTAACCAAATGTAAGTGCTTTTCATTGTTGGAATAGTTAAGATCTCTAATTTCCCCTGATAAAGGATAATGTGTCAATTAAAGATTAATAGCTTTACTTTATCTAAAATTTAGAGCCAATAGAATGGATGGAATTTCCGTTGCAAGTTGCTTACTGTTCGAACAGAGTAAAAAAAAATTAAAGAAACGAATTGGCGTGTCTTCAGTCAAAATGAAGTCGCTGTATGATAAGCTTCCGCGTTGTGAAATGACAGGGGGATTTAGCATGCATCGATTAGTGAGAGGCTCCCCATATATCGAGGACTTAGACAATGTGGGAGACAATGGTCTTACGTCTCATAGGATAAGCTACAATCCCAGAGCCTCTGTCGCTTCCTCAAATCCTCCTAAGGGATAACCAAAGTCTAATGGAAATGTTAGACGTAGTCGCCTGAAGGCTGATTAGGATTAGGAATTTTCCAGCTCTGAGACGACTTGGGCCATCGAAAAATGTTATTGGGTAACGGAGAAAACTAAATGCTTGTCTAGCCGTCGACCAGAATAACTGGATTTAGATACAGGAAGAGTCCAAAGCGTAAAAAAAGTAAATGCTTCATTATTTCGATTTTCGCGAAATATTCAGGAAAAGAAATCTCAAACTGTCGTATCTATATTTTAATCTTGAATCTGATTTCAAACATAAAGTAAAAACTATGTTTCTGGTTCAGAATCGTAGCTACTGTGCACTCCTGTGAGACAATTAAAGGTAAAGTAATTCTTATTTACTATTTATTTTTTTTTTTGATCGCGAATCGGCCAACTACGGACCACGCGCTAGCCTTACCCGACAACGTCAGGAAGAGGCTAGAACAGTCAAGGGGGGGACGAGATTCTCATCTCGACCAGAATAACCCTGAAATTGTAAGTTCCAGGGGAGAAACGGACGAAACACAGAAGAAGAAAGAAACAGCCATGCCCTCGCCGGGATTCGAACCCAGGTGTTCGGCATATAGGCCACACGGCAGACCGCCGTCTAGACCGCTCGGCCACGCCGGCACGGCTTATTTACTATTTATTTATTATTATTATCTTTTCAAAAGAGAGATTAAAAAAATCTACGCAAAAAGACAGAACGAACTCCGTAATACATCATCTTGTGTGTGTGTGGTCGGTTCGCACCGAAGTGCGAGCTTCGTTGCCGAAGCATCCGTGCTCCAGGGAGCGCTAGTGTTCCCAAGACGGCGAACCCCTAGCAGACTCCCTAGAATTACAAGGGAAAGATACTGGGGTGGTTTCCCGTGGCCTTCCCCAGGACGCCATTAAGGAATGACGTCAGACCGAAGAGAAAGTGAAGAAGAGGCTACAACACAGGAAAGGAAATTTTTGAAACATCCATGCTCGCTACCGGGATTTCAACCCGGGCGCTGGCACATTGATCTCACGACAGACCGACGCCTGAGACCGCTCGACCACACCAGCGCGGCAATACATCATCTTATGTTTCACTATTTATGTGCTAACACGTAATAATTACCACTGCTTTGATTAACTTATCTAATTTTTACGAATTTCTTAATTTAAATCGCTACATCATTTATTAGAAAAAAAACTATAATATACGTCTAAATTTAACTTCCTTTTCTTTTGGTACTGTTCGTACTATAGGATTCCAATAAAACATGATTTGACAAAATTTTAAACAGCGTTTCATTCATTTCGATAGACACCTTCAATCTTTCTCGTCCTTAATTTATTCAGAATAGAATCTCATATAGGCCTCCTCTTGTTCTGTAATTCATTATTTTTTTTAATTAAAACGACCAAAAAGCCTATTTTTAATTAAAATATTTAATTTTATCAATAACTTCATGCCACTTAATATTATAAATTATATGTAGATGCAATGTAGGCATCAAATTTCTTATATTGTTTACCTAATCTCTTAATGTTAGTGATAGTAATTTATAATAAAGCTTAAATATACATTTATAAATGAAAAAAAAACTGAGATTAATAGATTTTGTAGATTTCTTTTTATAGATTTCTTAAAATTTACATAAAGCAATTACAATTTAAAATAATTTTGTGCAAAAATGATAATTATTATAAACAAAAACTAATACATTTTCTGAAAACAACCTTTCAAATATTTCTGTTGAATATTTTTAACATTATATTTTTTATATTACTAACGAGATGTATATTACTAATTTTAATATATATATATATATATATATATATATATATATATATATATATATATATATATATATAGTTACATTGTTTTTATAAAGAAATGTTGTTTCCAATTTGAAGCTTTATTAACGATATTTTAACGATATTTAGAGGTTTTTATGATCAATGAATTAAGATTGATTTCATTTCAAATGCTCTCATTTAGACGAATTAGGAATTCAAAATTTATTCAAGTATTATTGTTTCAATGATAAAACAGCGTTTTAATGATTAATGATTGCTCAAAGGATATTTAACCCTTTAATTGCAAGACTGGATTTTACAGGTTCTCAGCGATATTCAATATTTTCATTTGTGTAGATGGCAGTATGGTCGAACGCACTCTTCTGAAAGCATTTGTATTAAGCGCCACTATTTGTGTAGTGCAGTCAAGTGTATAGTTAATGATATATTATAGGAAAACTGCTTTGTCGAAACCGACTGTTAAATTTGGATCATCGAATTCATCCCATTCGCACATTAGTACCAATATTTCGAACATTCTTTCATCGTGAAAAGGAAGGAAGGAAATAGGAAATAATCCTAGCCTACCTGACTCTTTTTTGGTAGAGCCAACGTGAATGAAGCAGTACCTGAGAGGTTGAGCGTGGAAAACTAATTCCGATCACCTACCGAGGCTATCAAATTCTCGTCGTGGAGAAGAGCAGGCCAGTGAGTTCGATACCCTTATTACGCGTAGAACGAGGCTGTTATCACAATATTGACATATTGCCGAAAATGCCGGCAGCTCTAGGCCTCTCTCTGTAATTACAGCTGACGTGAAGGACTGATGTGTGTGCACATCGCAGCAGTTTCATCGCAGCCCTCATTTTGTGCCACAGTGCATAAAGTGAAATTTCTTGTATCTAGGGTCGTAAAAAGCCGACCAAGAGATACTTTACATTAAATTTTGATGCCAAAAAAATTCCGGAGAATGAGCAATGTAGGATCGCCGCTGAGTTCAGTTGCCAACTGCGAGGACTCTTAAAATGGCCGTCTTTCTCTGCAGTAAGTCTCTGCTCTCGCCTCCTTAAGCGATGTACCAATTACATGCTCATTTATTTCTCGATTATCAGCCCTGTTCATATCCATCGGGTGAAGAGATATCTGAATTAAAAGAGCAGAGATTTCTTTCTCTTATCTGCTTAGGTTAGCGATTGAACAAATGAAAGTTTCTCACGCCCAAAATTGGTTATTCAGTGAGAAAAAAGACTATTCATTAAACTGAATTCAGAAAACTGAAATCATCAAAATAATGAATGAGTTAGTTCTGCTCTGAAAATATAAATTATACGAATGAATTTCAATTTTAAAAGGAAATCAGAAGAATAAAAAAAATGATGTTAAAATGTTTGATGTTAATTAACTTCAGAAAACGACATAGTGATGTCATTCTTAGTTATATCATAGCTTCATGATTTAAGACATATTCTGGCAAGTTAAAATAATATACAATTTATAGTAATTAATTTTAAAACTTGTATTATAAATATAAATTAGTATAATAAGTATAAATAAGTATAAATATCAATAGTTTAATCAATGAGGAACTAATAAAAGAACTAAAATTTCATTCGAAAAATAAATAGTTAAGAAAAGAATGTTAGTGATAATTTTACAAAATATTACTTATTCGTCAACTAAACAACCGAAATAAACTATTCATCAATTAAATATATAAATATATAGAGTGAATATCAATTAATGTTAAATTAGAGACATTCAGATATTCTCTCTGTATATCTATGAAGACTAACATACCGATATATATATATCGCTGATTTCTTGGCTATGAATCCACTTTCAATAAAAAGAAAAAAGTTCGACAAGTTTCACTAAGGTCTTCAACAACATTTATGTTTATTTGACATCAGGTCCATATCTTGAAATAAGAAAAACAGCACATGAGCTTATGTGATCACCAGCTCCTCTCGGTTGCCTTAACCTTTCTGTTATTCATTTGACAGATGGATAGGTGAATGCTATGAAGAATGATTTTAGGTAAACATAGGAAATATTTAATGAAATTTCTCGATTGAACGAAATCACTGATGTCGTATCCTATTCCACTATTCCCTAACCTTTGACTT
>JAFIDM010005346.1:32994305-33085520 GCA_023159025.1 Thereuonema tuberculata | reverse complement strand
ATATGGCAGAAAATTTTGTTTTCTAACTATTAGGTATACGTCCTATGCTAGTCACGTATGAATACGCTAAGTTTACCGTAATGTCAATGAATGAGAAGACTAAGTGAGCCATCTTGAGGTTAGCATAATCCAACAATGGCTCACTTAATTAATGAGATTATTACAATGTTGAACAAATATCCATTATTTTATTTCGCACCTAGTAACAAGTGAATGTCATTGCCTGCTACTCTGCACCCACATCACTTTTTCCATTAATGCGACGTGGCTTAATTAAGAAAAACCTCGCTCCAAAGTCACGATCCCACGAATTGAAATCTCTCCTTTCTCGTAACTTTCTATACATTACGAGAGAAAAACACCTTGAATTAGGTGGAGGTAGACGACTCATTTAACATAAGGGAGGCAGTCATTATTGCGTTTCCTCATTACTGCTCTCTCCTTTACCGCTTTATTGGAGCCATACGTCGAAATATCCAATGGCATATTCTCCGCAAAAAAAAAAAAATCCCCGTAAAATCAAATTAAAAGTTAAAAGCAAAGTGAGGTTCACCCATATTCATTTCAACCTATAGTAAGCTGAATTATTTATTCACCAAAAGTACTGCTAAGAACTTGTATAAAAATCAAATACTGTGAAATGGAAGATTGGTGTAAAAAGAATTAGAAGTTAAGAAAAATTTGAAATAAGAAACAGGGGACATTAGTCGCAAGAACTACTAACGAATGTCCTTCTATTTATACTGTATTCTCAGAAACTGCAGCTTCTGACCAAAAAAAAAAACCTAGCAGGACTATAATTGTCAATTTAAAATTAAATTAAATTGACATAAAAAAACATAATAAATTTAAAATTAAATTGACATAAAAAACGTATCGACGACATCCGATATAGAAACGACACCTGGTCGTTTCTAATATTCATAAAACATCGTCACATATGTATAGATGATATACTCTAATACGCAGTAGCCCGTCACTTTTTCACTCACAAAAGAAAATTTGTTTCTTAACATAATTCACAATAACAGGTGTATTCGCATTACTAAGCTAGTGAATGGTTCCACACCTCCATTCAACCGCCAGTCATTCACAATTTACGCATCGATATTTCAGTCTGTTATTGAACTTATCAGCTATATTGCCTGTTCGATTGTATTTCGCTTATAAGATTAACATTGTCCACTCTGCAACATAGATTGTACAGTGGAATTTTTCATGTTAATTTCTATTCCTTCAATAATCGATGACACTCCTATTTTTTTTTTAATTCTTGCGAGCTTTTATTAAGACTTAGAAATAATCGTTCAATATTCCATACAATTCCTGTATGCCTTCTAACTGAACTGAATGTCAAGGCGTCCGATCCGCCCAATCTTCGATTGGTTTTACGGGTGGTTAATGGTTGAGTGTGTTATCTGTAGTTCGAAGGAAGACGATATGACTGTCGTTGGTAGTCATGTACCCCAACGACTTTATTGGTTCTGTGAAAGATTTATGTTCTGTCAAAGATACTAATATTCTGTGCGATCCTACATCGCCTTTAGTTTAGTCTTGCTTTCTGCCTTTGAGCAAAATCCTCCATGGCTATTTTTATGCTGTATTGTATCAATAATGTTTTAATCTCGCAAAAAACTCGATTAGTATTGACTGAACTTCTCGTTAGTTGAGATCTTCATCCCATATTTCCATACATTTACCAACTGATCTTTACCGTGTATATGGACTCAGTTTGGTGAACACCAGCTCCAAGAACTTACTTATTACGCAACACTTTCTCAAGTGTTTCTCAAGAGATTCCAGTGAATCTCTGAATAAATCAAACAATTACGTAATCATTACTGAATTCATCTCGATCGATTTGACCTACATAAAGGCCAAATTTACTTCTGCTTTCACAATTTTCACAACTTTCATTAACAAACAATAACATTCTTTCCAAAAATGTATGGTATGAGAAAATATGTTTTCAACGCTCATTACATAAGATCCAAAATACATAGTCTAATAATCTGTCCAGGTTTCGCTAAATTTTAATAAATAAGGTTTACGTAAAACAGAATTTACAATTTACGATGAACTGAATTTTGTGCTTTTAGCATTTCAAAACGGCATTCCAAATTTAAATGTTCTGTTTAAATCTTTAATCTCGAATTAATTACGTCAATTTTCATACTAAAAAAAATCCTATGGAACTTCTGCTGCTGTTTTTACGGTTCAAACAATTACTGAAGTGTTCTGAAGCTCTGATTTCAAGACTCCCTCTGACACTGATTTTGCTATGTTTCAAGTAAACAATGATTACATTAAACGTATAAAATCGAAGCTGTTTTAAACAATAGAAGTAATTAGTGTTCTTTCTTCTTTTTCAATTGTATCTCCGAGCATGGAGATACGCACTCTATGGAACTCAAGAATTCCTATAGAATAACCTCGCGAAAGATACTAAAGGGGTTTCCCGTTGCCATCATCAGGAAGCCATAAAGGAAATGACGTCAGACCCGAAGAGAAAGTGAAGAAGATGCGTACAAACACAGAAAAGGAAACGAAACATCCATGCCGCTATCGGGATTCGAACACAGGTTCCAACCACAGCTGCCTCGTGAGAGGCCGTCGTCTAGGCCATGCCGGAACGGCAATTAGCGTAACTACACTTAAATTCCAGATTAGTTAATTTGATGTTAGGGAAACTATCTTCAATTTTGGCGTGAATTCTTTATTTAATTTTCCAATATAACTGCGTCAATACGCTTCATGATTGAGGTGAATAATTAGAATAATATCAAATACTGTCTAACAGAGGGATGTTGATGATCTCGTATTTTCGTGAATTCACTTAATTTACGCGAGAATAGCCTCTATCCATGTCTTCTCATAAAATGGCGAGAAACATTGCTATTCGAAGAAGCGCACAAAAAATTATATTGCAAGTTGAACAAGATTTTCGTAGGGAATTAATAAATGAAGGACCTCTCATTCCTTTAGACAGTCAATAAACAAACAATAAATTCATCAGGTAGCAATTTCCTAGTGACAGACATTCAAACTTCTAAATTCCTTGAGACCTGCTGAAGAGGCTAATGGCCAGATCTCGTGTTTTTCGTAACTCTCGCGCAAACGGGATCGTCAACATCCATCTGTTAGACTTTATTTACGTTATTTTCACAAAAAATTTGTAAATAACTAACATTTTAATAAAGAATCATTAACTAGGCTAAAACTGTTTAAATCAAATAAAACTAAAGAACGAATTATATTTTGCGAATATATCAGAATACATTAAAGAGTAGCTAATGTTTGAATAAATTTCTTAAAATACCAGAGTTGCTATTTTAAAATATTTTACATAGTAGATGTCCGTGTGTGTGATGTGTTTCGAGGTGTGCTTCTTTTTTTCTGTCACACTTTTAAAAAAAATCAATGCAAAAAGTGAATCAGGTCACTACAAGTTAACGCCATCGTGTATTATTTTATATTCCTACATGTATAAGAAAAAGGAAATCAAAAGCAAGTTAATCAAAAACGATTTGCAAGTATATAACAAATATTTTTGTAATTTTTATATTAAGATTAAACAAAACTTTTCAAAACTTTTAAAAACTTTTTTATTATTAATGGTTTTTTAGTTCTAAAGAACAGTAATGTATTAGCCTAATCTTCAGAAGAATCGATTTCTAGAATTTTTAATCTCAGGTTTTTAATAAAACCCTTCTTCAAGTCTCCAGCAGAGAAACAGAAACGCATTGAAATCCACGTAGGCATCCGCTAACTTTCAGCATTGATAATAAATCAGCTGTTTTTCAATTAACATTAGGATTTAATTTCAGGATTTTCAGGTAAGCTACCAGCTATACTGGGAAATGGAGTTCGTGTTACAACTGCGCAAATGAAACTCGCCAATTTCCGTTTTATTGCCGAACACGAAAAGATTTAAACCCACAATTACATCTGAAAAATAATTTAATAATCCGGAATAATCTTTTTTAAAGATCATCTTCTTGGCTTGTAGGAGCTTCATAAACATAATTAACTGTATACTCTATTGCAAACAACTGGTGGAAGAACACTGTAAAACGACCTTTATTAAATTCAGATGACTACATAAAAAAAAAACGAAACCCTCCACTACTTACTCAAAAACTAAAAAATTCCAAATGGTGGAGCTCATTTATTTAAGAGTAAAAATAAGAGAAAAACATTGAAATGCTACCACTCCTAGCAAAACAGAAGAAGTTTTAAATTAATGTTTGTAGTCTGGAAATATTTTGAAATTCTATATTATAAATAATTCAAAAAGCATCTTCCAGTAAATAGGAATAATTTTAAATTCGAAAATGGGGACTTTTTTAATCAAACAAAAAAATAAGTTTTCTTGTCGAATGACATTTAATTCAAATTTTTATTCATTTGATATCTCAAAGAAAGAGAAGTTAGAAATAAAAATTTATCTGAATATTGTTTTTCAGCATCCCAGAATAAAAAAGAAAATTAATTACAAGGAATGAGGCTTAAAGATGACTTTTATTAATTTTTTTAGCTTCAAATGGAAAATTCTAATTTCAGAAATTGATCTTCCTTGAACTTACATTGCTAAGTTCACTTGGCCTGCAGGAAGCGCTGGTTTTTGTAAAATAAATGAAAAGTAGAAATCAGCATAATATTAAGCATTTCTATGGCTTCCAAAAATACTTAGAAAAAATTTTATTTGGTCTCTGAATTCTGAAATATATAAAGAACCCTGTGGAAAGAGAAAAAAATCAAAAATTAATCTCGTAAAGAAATCAATTCATTATTTGTATTAAAATTGCAAAAACAAAAACAAAAAATTCCTGTCACTCATTTCAGTAAATAAGACCTTGAATTATTCTTCTTTTGGAGTTTCTCACTATATGCTTCTTAATATGATCACCGATGATCACTAAGTAGCGTAAAACAGCTGTACCAGAATGTTATTGGGAATGCTTCTGATTTGTCTCTTTCAACTTTCTTAATACGATCTTTTCCGAGAAAACCTAAGATCCATTTCCACAAGTTTTGGAAACTGAATAGTATATTGTCCAATTCCTAGAAACACGTATTAAAAGATCTGAATTTTTGCAAACAGCAACTTAGCTGTTTCATCAAGTCAACATCATTTTTAAAGTTTGAAGTCGCCCTTCTGTTATCATTAATACTGACTATGGATCCTCTTCGATTATGAAAAGGTACTTTTACTTTGGAGCAGTTTTTTATATTTGCACTGTGAATAATTATGAAGACAGTGGCTAGTCCTTGGTGCCTCTCAAAGAGAAATAAAAAAACAAATGGCTGAACAAAAGGAAATTTACTTGTATATAAAAATAACTTATATAACGGCTGTAATTATTTCTTAAGTCATTGAATAATTCTTTTTATGTTTATGTCGTTTAATTAAATGTTGCTACTTTGTAGCTTACTAGTTATTCATCAGGCCTTTAGACAGCTATTAAATGATGTTAAATATCCATGAACATGCACGAATGTTTGAGAAGAAATTCAAAACTCATCTTTTAACTTTCAAAAATCACTCATCACTTACTGTAATTAAAGTAGAGTTGCTTTAACCTGTTTTTTTAAAATGAATGTTTCTGTATTCACTTGATCAATAATTTGGCAACTTATACGAAGTGGAAGCAGAAGAATGCGATTATCATAAAACATTTAACCTACAATGAAACATTAAAAGTACGAACATTTTGTGACTGTAAAAGATAAATATCAACTGAACGATACTTAAAAAAGTTGCCCAAATTTTAGAAAAAACAACTATTTTTTGGGTAGTTTCCAGGTCTAACGATTAATGTTAGAAAATAAAGCTTATAAACATTTTAAATTCACTCTGATTTGACTGCACCTCAGAGAGGAAGTGAATATCTAGAATAATGATTATTCCTGATTAAAAACCAAATTTGGAAAATAATGAAATAATTTAAGAATCTACACTCTGGCAAAAAAAAATCGAAATGCCAAGAAGGAGTTCACTTGATTCAAAAGAATTGGAATTGATTCAGATTTCACAGTGAAGAACAAATTTGTATTGAACAATAAGAGTAGTAGCATCATTGTTGGAATTCTATGTTGAACAGGCTATGCACGCTAATAGATTGCGTGACATCAAGTGAAAAAAAAGTCCTGCTGCTATCTTGTGTCAGATCACGCCAAATGCCTGATGTTCGATAATGGATACAGGGTTGACGTCCCAGACATGCTCGATAGAGAACACGTCTGGAATCCTGGCTGACCAAGAAAGGATATGAATTTCTTGGAGGCACTGTTGGGAAATGTGCGCAGTGAGCGCACGTGCATTATCTTGATGAAAAATTGATCGTGATAAGAAGGATACGGTTTGCAGGATCTTTTCCAAGTATCGTTGTTCATTTCAGGATCCTCGAAGCACTATGAGAGGTGATCTGCTGTCATAAGAAATAGCTTCCTACATCATTAAACCAGCTGCAATGGTTGTGTGGCTATGGATAATATCATAGGGATTTCAGTGCTGCCCAGTCCTTCTCCATTCTTGGATACGATGATCTGCAGAGACCCATAACTAAGCATAATACGAGATCATTCGGGAGAAAACAATGAATTTGGGCACAGCACCATCTAGACTGCGCTTATGGTGCTGGTTATTAAAGGCAGGCCTACGTAAGGAGCAAAAGGATCAAGTTCAGCGTAACCAATTCGTTTAGCTATGGTGCGATAGATACTGGCTGCTCTATACAATTTGAAATTCCGATTGTCTCTAGCGATGTTACTGTTCGGTTGATCAGAGCGTTGACGAGTGAATTAATGCAACCATCGATTCCAATACCTTCCCACAGAAGTACAACCATGATTCGTCTGCATAATCAGCCGGCTTCTCGCAGTCCCACCATGCTTGCCTCTCTTGAAGGCTTGTAATTGCGCGTAAGGTCTTCGAGCATGTCATCGATGCTAAGTGATGTGAACGCAGTAGTTCAACGAATGAAAATTTTTCTAGTAAGATTCTGAGGGTCCCTTACATGAACCGTAAATAGGCACCTCCATTGAGACTTCGGGATGGTGGTTACGTTTCTTGACATCTAAACTTTATTCAGTTGCATATCTAATGGAAAGGTAAAATGGAATCATTCGCTTTTATGATTAGAAATAATTAGACGCTTTTTTATGATGCACACATTATTCAGTGTGTATGTGAGAAAAATAGGCTTAAATGTAAAGCAGGAACGATATTGTTAATGATAATACAATGATAACATTTATTTCAATTGACAAATATTCTCGATGCGCACACTTATTTTTTGATCATAATGAACGACAAATTCCATAAACTGTTCAACTTGGCAAAATTGAAAAATCGGCAATTAATATATTATAAATTCTCCGTTTACCTCTTCAAAAACATTTTTTATTTATAATTCCTGAAGAACGCATCATCATTCACCACATCTCTTTGAAATAATCCTCGTTTTAGCGTGCTCTAAGAGCGTTCCAAATATTACCAAAATCGGTTTTGTCGCTGTCGGTAATATCTGGACCAAGTCTCAACTGATCTTTCGAGTGTTCGAGAGCCTCTCCTCAATAAGACAATAATTTGAAATTAACATAAGCAGATGCTGTCTTTGTTCTCTTTATAGCTTCGTAATAGTAAACAATAAAATTATTAAAGCTTTCGGTTTACGATTAATTTCTTAATAACAGAGTTTTTATTCATAATAGAAAGTTGTAAGCTTATTAAGAAAAATGTTATTAAATGCTAACTTCTTTTAATTGTATCACAAATAGAGTTTGCGCCAAAACCATGTACACAGGGATTGTTTCAAGATTTAAAGTTAAGCTTTAAGGCTTAAGGGCACGTTGATATAAAAAGTTTACTAGAAAATTACCATTACCAACTATGTCTTATTTATTTTATTTTATATACTGTATGGAGGCTTGTATATAAAAATTGAAACTCCATTACAACTTGTTTATTTGTCTGATAGATATAATGACATTTTAGATTTTTTGAATATGAATTAGAATTGTGTTTAATCTATTATTTCTTTAATAAGTTCTTCTTGTTCAGGCACACAGTAGATGGAATGAATAGAAAGGGCGAAAAATTAAAAGTTGGGACGAGAAAGCAAAACCTTCGGTTTGGATCCACATTTGATTGGTGGCTGCTCGAAGGGCTCCTCGGCTTGTGAACGCTCACAGTTACCGCACAAGTTCTTTAACGTTATTTTCTCTTTCAATTTCGCCAAGACGTGAGCAGGATAAATGGGGCGAGTGGAATTTATACGTCGCCCTTCCGCTGTCGACTCTTCTCAGTAACTATTACAGAGCGAGGGATTTTGAAAGAGAAAAGCATGTCCCGTAGTCCTATTCGATTCTATGGAATCGCAATAATGGAATGGATTGCTAACATAAATCCAAATATAAATGTTTGTGTTAACACAGAACTGATTTAATACCTTACAGTATTTTTTAAGAAACAAAAATGAGTTACTCATGTTCTGCTTAGAAAACTTTGTCATCAAGATTATAAAAATAAAGAAATAGTATTGAAAAAAATACTTTCTTAAATGCATATAGAAAGTATGTCCTTTAGAAAGTACGTACTGCTTTCTACACTTTCTAATACTTTAAGATGATATATTTATATTCAATATTTTTGCGTTGTAATTAGTGATTCTTTTATCCATTTTACTATCCATTTTTCAGCAGTGTTGAATATTTTTTTCTAGAAATAAAATTTCAGTTCCTTTTCTAAATTTTCATCATGAGTCTAATAACCGAAATAATATATCTGTCTAAGTTTCTAAGGCAAACTAGAATACACTTTATATTTTGCTTCGTATAGAGTTTTTATTAATTTAAGATCGTAAACAAAAATTTTGGTTTTTATGCAAAAAGAAATTTTCAAAAAAAGAAAAGAAATTAGGGATTGTTTTGCTCCTGTTACAACAATCTCTTTTGAAATATCTGGACAGAGTTAAATTACCAAAGAAAAATATATAAATACATATTATTTTATTCGTAAATGTAAATTCGGAACCATGAAATTTCAGACTGTTTGATATTTTCTCAAAACTTCTCAGTATCAGTCGAGGTGAAAAATACCACTAGAAACATTTCTAAAATGATTCTGAAACTGGTAATGTATCAGGAAGATTCAAGAATATTAACTGGTCTCTGAAGGATCTACAAAAAATTATATTTCAATAACTTTACTTCACCAAAGTATAATATTACAAAGGCAAATTTTCGACATCTTTACAGCGACTTCCTTGGAATTAACTATACATTCTGAAGTAGGTAAAATTTAAGTTTTCGTGTTTCGTGAAAATGAAGAGTTTCTGGGATTTAACCCACGTAATAACATAAAAAGAGACGAGAGTTCTGTCCCACTTCACAAATCGACATGAGATATGTAAACCTTCATCTATTTTACCTTCATTATGTGGATCAAATCTCAGAAACTCTTCATTTTCACCAATTTAAATTTTAACTACTTAATGTGTAGTTAGTGTATGTCTAGAATGTGTAGCTAGTTCCAAGGAATAAAGAAAAATAAAACGTAAATTAGAAAAAAACAAAACAAAAGTTAACAAAAAAATTAATAAAATATAAATGAAGTTAAATCCTTCATCATTTTTTCGAGAAAGATAAAGAATAATTTGTTTTTAAGTGAATCAAACCTCTTTTTTTATTTATAATTATTTAATGTCAACTTTTTAATACTGTAATATTGTGACTCGATAGGCAATTATTCAAGTTCAGATACAAAATAGCCTCAAGAGATAAAACAAGATATACATAAGGATATCACATTGTAATAACTTTTGAACGAATGAACGCATCTTCTTGAAAACTTGATTGTGCATATTTAAGGACAAGAGGTTACTTTTATTTTTCATTTATAAAAGATGTGGGCAAACTTAGTAAAACGATAAGTTTACAAAAGAGTCCTCTTTAGTAATCATATTGAGATTGCCCAATATGGAAATACTGTTTTATTTCTTAAGATACTTGCTGCATCTAAGAATCCGTTTCTACCATTAGGCTCGACCGTTCAGTCTTGAACTTTTTGGAATGCTAACTATATAAAACAGTTCTTTCAGCATTCACATTCGCATTTTATAGAAGTCTCCTTAAAGGCATAGAGTTGATAAGATGAGAAAAAAAAAAAAACTTTTGTTTAAAAATTGATTTGAAGTTTCTCTATCTACAGGTTTCATTATTAATATTTTAACAATTGCATTTCTAATAATTTTTACAAAAAATTAAATTCACGGAAACAAAATCACAAAAACTTAAAAACTTACCAAGGTACTTAAAAAAAATAGTAATGTTTTTATTATTGGGAAAAAAATTTATGTCTATTTCTTCAAAGCGGAAATCAAATTAATCCCATGGATTTGGATTATGAATTCTGAAGGAAGGATAATGTCATTTAAGTATTCACGAAACATGACAGAAAAAATTCAATAAAGGTGATGCGAGCTTCTTGACGCTGTAAAGGTTAAAGTTGAAGAGGAAAAAAAACTTATTAAAGGCGAAAAGAGAATCGATAAAAAAAGTAAAATGTTTACTTAAATACTGGAAACTAAAGTATTAAGAGAAAATCAAAACGACTTAAAGCTCCAATTAACATTTGACTTTAATAAAAAAAATCATACATTTTAATGTAATTTTAGTTCTAAACTTCTCTTAATTAACTTTACTTTACGAAAGTACATGTACTTTTTAAAGTAAATAGATTAAATGAATAGAATGTTTAAGAAAGAAGAAAATGAAACACTAGAAATTAGTGATTTTTGAAACACTTTTTTTTTAAACAATGACGGGATCTTAGGTAATTTTGTCTTTAGCCTCAGCGTGGGCAATTACAATGGACTACTTTGCAGAATAGTCATTGGGCCATGTACTTTGTAAGAGGAACAACAACCACACGTTATTCGATTCGAAGATGAGAACGCAGAAAAATAAAGACAAAAATCCAAACCATCTCCAGGAAGAGAACTGTGAAATAGAACACTCAATATACCAGTCACCTTGTACGTCCGGCAAAAACCAGAATGCTATCTACACAAGATAAGGACTAAAAAAATTGTGATATTTTCAGAAATGGTTTGCTTCGTAAAGCAGTGAGATCTTCGAGAAGCAAAGAAGAGAGTTTCATGTGAATATGAGAATACAAATGAATATCAAGTGAAAACTGATTATAAGCGATTATTATAACTTTACAATCTACGCTTCAATTAACTGATTTTTGATATTTGATATATGTCTGGGGTAGTAATAACTCGAAAGCTGTTGAACTAACAGCTCTGGACTAGCTTCATCTGTTGGTTATTGCAACCCAACTATAATAACTGTTTCTACTTTTATTACAGCTTTTCTAGTTATTATGAAGTATAAAAAGATTATTTCAATCCTATAAGACCTAAATGTAAAGAAATCTTCATCCTAAATATATATGTATTTTTTAAATGCATTGTTCCTGAACGTACCAATTCAGAAAACACAGGTAATTATAAACACAATAAATTTTATAGTTCTGAATATGTAGTCGTCAAAACAACACAACTTTGCAGAAGTAATCTTGCTACAAAGATGAACAAGTACCTAGCAACATGACTTGATTAAGAAATTAATCTTGAAAGATATTAAGACAATTTTTCTTTCATCAATTTTTGCATTTTTAGTTCACCAAATTTTCGTAATATTTTAAAAGCTAGTTAAAGGTAAAATTTGAAAAGGAAAGTTCTGAAAGTACTAGTCGACTAATTGCAACTTCAATTTTTTTGCATGAAATTTATGAAAATGAACTGAATAAAAATTTTACAAAATCTAGACGGAATGTGTTTAATAAAGATAGATAAACAGACTGATTTGTGAAATCTGTTAATTATTTTTTTTTCAATATTCATATATCGTTGTGTGCCTATCATTTGCTTTTAATTGAAAGAATCAACTTAATAAAATTTGTAGAAATTTAGATTATGTTATGTTTATCGATTGATTTTCAATCAATCTTTACAAAATATTTATAATCTTATAGAGCACTAGTAAAAATACCAGTATTTCGCGTGGGTTACAAAAAAGAGTTGTCCTGATGGGGATGACGTAGAAATTGTGTAATCACTTTGAAACTTTTCCAGTTCGTAAAAAGGCATGTCGTTACAAATTATGTTATACACTGCTACCGTCGCTTCGCTTCGCTCCGGAAGCCTTGTACATGTAACATAAAAAAACGCTTTATTTCTTCAAAAAAAGCAAATTACATCAAGTAAACTGAAAACTGAAATTTAGAATTAAGAATACTCATTTCAAATTTCATGTTTGCAACTCAAGCGGTTTCGGAGAGAGCCATACTCTTGAAGAAAGTTTGCTCCCCTCCCTCCGTTTGCATCCCTTAAGGTCGTTTCACATGGATCCTAAAATCGGATGGTCGGATCCAAGAATCGGTCGTATTCTCTTTCACATGACCACGAAACTCTCTCCCACGTCGTCTATACGACATGTAACATTCAAATCGTTCGTATAGACGACGTTTCGTGGCCATGTAAAAGAGAATACATCCGAGTCGTGAATCCGATCATCTGATTTTCGGGTCCATGTGAAACGCCCTTTAGTCCGTATCCGGACTTTGTTCTTGCGTTATTCTGGGATGAATGTGATCCTCCAAGCCAAATTTGGTAAAGATCCATGAGAAATGGCGACGTTGTTTCCAGACAAACAATCAAACAAACAAACATTCAAGCAAACACTCGCGCTTATTATATACATTACATTAATCGGATATCAGGATGGCAATGAAAGATTTGAATTAGTAAGTAACTTGTATTCAACATTACGACGCTTTTAAATAATGTTGCCATAAATTGTAATTTGCGACGCATAGAAAGAAGCATTAAAATATAAATTTTGCAACTTTTTACTTTTAGGCTTTATCTCCTTAGTCTCATCATTAAGTATTCTGAAAAAACTTGATTATAAGAAAGAAATAAAAGCATCAGAAAGCAGAATAATAAATTAAAATTATGCTCTCAATGAATAAATATAGGATTTAAATTTCAGC
This sequence comes from Thereuonema tuberculata, assembly GCA_023159025.1. Classification (NCBI taxonomy): domain Eukaryota; kingdom Metazoa; phylum Arthropoda; class Chilopoda; order Scutigeromorpha; family Scutigeridae; genus Thereuonema; species Thereuonema tuberculata. The sequence continues at coordinate 33,072,454 of JAFIDM010005346.1, read as the reverse complement.
AACAAGCAACAGACAAGGTCAGTACATATGAATAATATATGAATTTCATTAGTTTTACTTTAAGCTGAGTACAATGGATTAGCATGAATTAGAAAGATGCATTAAGAAATCCTTAATCTTGAAAGAGATTGGTCTGTTTTTTCGACAGGATTTGTGTTTTTTTTTCCGGAATAATAGGAATTTTTAGTCTTATTTGCTATGTATGTTGATGTTGTTGTTAATTGTGCAGTTCTCAAGCTGTATGCAGAGTCTTGCAGTAAGGCAGGAATGTACTTTTAAGCTACCAATTTATCTTTCCAGACAGATTTCGCTTCGAGCAATGAACGGTTAGGAAGAAGAAGAATGCTAAGAAAGATGAAAGTATTCGGTTCGGAAATCAAAATGCACAGAACAGGCTAAGGAGTTTTTCAACAGTAAATCAGTAAAATAGTATTCATAATTCTTATTAATATTTAAAACATGAAAGCTATTGAGAAGCTTTAGATAGAATTCCAACACGCTATTTAAGAAAAGATTTTTATTCTAGAATTAAAATAATTGATATTATTGTCATGAGCTTTCATCAAACATGTTTGATTCTTTGTAAGAAAGTTCAATTCTAGAAGCTATTACGAACGACTAAATACATGCAAATTTTTTCAGTACTCAGATAAGTGGATTATTCAAATGTCTGCCTGCAGAAGAACTTTTGCAGCCACTTACGTTTTTGGATGCAACAGTTCGAAGCAGATGGCATTTCTGAGTTGAAATCTTTTAAAATAATGATGAATGTTTGTTCTAAAAATCTTTCAGATGCTTGTTTTTCTTATTTTATGATAAATATATTCAAAATGAAATGGCTACATTTCGAATAACCCATAAAGAAGAGCGATTTCCTCGAATAAATTGTCTGCTCTAGGCTGTTTGTGTTTGATATAACTCATAAATGAGGCCACCATTTTATGCTATTATACAGGAATGTTAGGTTTCTCTTATAAACTACTGGATATCAAAATGAAGTGATTTGGTCTTCTACCATAAGGCTTCTTTATCCTAAGAAATAAACGAATGAATGACAGTAAACGGCCTCATAATATTTCCCTGTTTTCTTTAAATGCTTTCGTTTTGTAATGTTGTAAATATTAATCGTGCCTGTAAAAGAAAAAAACAATATGATTTTGCAGAATTTAATCTGCAGTACAGTATTGTGCTTCCAGACTTTTTACTCATTTAATAGATATCATCTCTCTATCGATGTATGAAACCATACGAGGCATTCCATCTATATAACAGTTTAAAATTTATTTTCCAGTAAGGACAATGAAAATAAAAACTGCAATTTTATAATATCTATTAAAACACAACTCTATTCCTCATTAATAACTTCATGTTAAATTAAAAATTTGTCCGTATATTTCAATATCAAGTATTCTAAATTAAGTAACAATAGTTTAAAGATAGAACAAAAGTACAAAAGAAGTAGACACAAAATGTACTGCAAATTAATAATATAGTAATCACAGTTAGTAACTATAATTAGTATAATAATAATAATAAAATAATTAATAATTGATTATTATCTTATAACAATCTAGCAAAATTAGGAAACAACCTAGAAATTAGTTTTTCAAGAAAAATTCTATTATTCGTTTTTTTTTTTTTTTTGGTGTATATATATATATATATTATTCAATTGAGTTCATATGAAAAATTGTTTTTCTATCTAATTATTATGCACTTAGCTTTGTTAGTGCATTCAAACTGCACAATATTCGACTATTTTGCTAATTTCGTTTATTATTCGACTGCTTAATAAAAGTCAGTATGCTGGAGAGAGAGACAAACACAGATAAAGAAAGAAGATGTGTAGCGAATCAATCCAGTAGAAATCTACTATCTAAGAGCTTGATGTACTTAAGTAATGTTTGTACTCTAATTTAATCTAATAACAACTTAGCACTCAGTCATCAACATTTCGTATTTTTTATTTTTTCACTATAAAAGCTATTATTTTTGTATGCTGAAAGTTATTTTCGGAAGAACTATAAAATAAGTAAAGATACGAAATTTTGTTATAATTTCCAAATATATTAACGTGATTTCATTGACAGAGGTTCATTGATTTCTTGTGGTGATTGTGATTTTAATACTTCTGTTATTAGTATTCCAAGAAAAATTTACAACATTAATTTTCTCAGTTGTTGAAAATGATTAAATTCCTGACCATTACAGCTCTGATAAACATTAACATAACTTTCATTGGGGAAATGCGAATAAATCAACGTGCACTAAATTTCATATTCAATTAATCACAAGTTAGTCTCTAGTGAGTTCAAATTTACTTCCACAGTGTGAGAATAAATATTTCTACTTTTATGGATGCTGAGAGATGTAATAATTTAGTTTATATGATTATTTCTAATGAAATTCCAAATCAGTTGTTATTGTAGAGTACCAAGCAATAACTCCAACATTAATTGGGATCTGTTTTGATCAAAAATGTCATAAAAAAGACTAATTAAAAATTTCATTTTTGACGCAGTAAATAATATATGTTAATTTTTCTGATAAATTATCATTAAAATATATTAAAATGTAGTGTAGTACAAATATTCCTTTAAATCAAAATCAATTTTACGAAAAAAATCTTTGGACAACAACTTATTGAAAAATAAAAGAAAAGATAAACTTCCATAGAAAAGAAACGAATGAAGTATAATAAATATACACCTGTAGATTCAAAAAAGTTTCCTTCGAAACAATAAGTTTTCTTTTAATATTGGCTAATTTTACGGAAAGGTTAATATTTTTGTTAATATTGATGTAAGAAATTTATAATGAGAAAATAAACACTGTTCTTCGGGTTTTTTTTAAACATGTAAGGTTTGTTTTGAAAATTAACAGGGAGATATCTAAGGTTCGATGTTATTTCTTCAATGGATTTACTGATTGGTTTATTTTATGTCAACAGAAATTTAGATAACTATTTTATTAGAAGTAAAAGTTGTAATATACATAATTATAATTCAAAACGGAAAGAATAATTCAAACGAAATTGAAAATAATTGAAATTGTATTGTAAATGATATGACTCTAATAAGCAGAATGAAAAAAACAACATCTAAAAAAATGTAATCGTGAATGATTGAAAAGAGCGTTATACAGAAAGTTGCTGAATGTAATGCGGATTAGTGAAAATCAGATGTTTATGTAGTTAATATGTCTTAAATAAGACTAATAACAGCTGTGAATACAGATTGATAGTTCTCACATAAACATGGATTTCCTAATATTTACGATACTATATCTTAACTCCTATATCTTAACTACATTCATTTGCTTTTTTTGGAGTAAAATCTTGTAGACTACCAAAACATGCAGTGAAAAATGTTAATCAAAGAACGATTTAAAAGAATTTTTCATATCATGTACTTATAATAACTTCTCATTTAGTACTTGTTAATCAACTTCTACTTTTTTGGCAGTTCAATAATGATGTATACAGTTAGGATTTTGATTTTAATGTAAACATTAAACGTTTCTAAGACTTTGATATGATAATATTTGTAATCTTAATTAACTATCTAGTAGTTTCGTCACTGATTTTCAAAGGAAATACGATAACATATTTCTAAAACTAAATAGAGTATTCAAAACATTTCATATCTGTAAAGTTTGAAAATGTTGACTTTGTAAGGACAAAGACAAAACCAGAACATTTTATCACAATACAATGACAATACGTGTTACAACAAAATAGCAGCTCTATCTTTAAATCACGACAAGATACAAATCCTAAGAGAAAAGGGAAAGTGCACATTCACCTAGAGATGACCAACTCTCCAGACAATTGCTTTTGTTAAAAGAATTCGTTTTGTTGAGCAGGACGTGTAGAACCTTCTGGAAGTACAGCCTTGTCTCGTACGACTATCGCGGCAGCGAACGATAGAATGCTGAGATATGAACTCAAATGCCCCAGCTCCCTAACCTCCCATGACTTGCTCGGATGCGTCATTCTCAACTAAATAAATATTGCGCTATGGAATATAAACCAATCTCGTTCACAAACAGGATATACCGGGGGCAATACGGGTTCCGAAGAAAACTGAAGGGATAATAAGCTAGTGTTGAGCTTGCCCAAGGCACGGATAGAGAGTTAGTTGAGCGGAAAAGCAGAGGCTTCTTCCTGCTGCGAACTATAAAAGATAGAGAACTGGAGATATGAGAGATTGTTTTGTAAACGACCATATCTTTAGATCTACCTTTCTGCTTGCTTTAATAACTGTAAACCTAGCATTGGTTTCAAACAGTTAAATCTCTTAATGGTTTTAAAGTAAATGAAAATATAATTAATACGACGACAGGTTTATGTGTTTTCATTTCGCTGTAAAGTTAGTGTAAACCAATGAAATACAAACGTTGGAATGAAATAACTTAATTGATATAATTTACAGTATGTCTTAAACTTGAAAGATCAATACAATTACTTCTAAAACAATAATTATCAGGCTTTTTTCATAAAGTTTATAAATCCAACAAATTTCCATTCGATAATTAAAAACTAATCTCAGCTAATCTACTTAACTGAATTTAGGTATTAAAAATCATTAAAAATGGGATTGTTATATAAAATATTTCAAACTACCATCTGGGCCATATAAGAATTAACGTAAGTACTTCAGAAATTTCTAATATAAGAATGACTTTTTATTAAGATATTGGTAATATTGGTGATACTAATGGAGTGTATGTTAACCTCACTAGCTAAGGAGGAGTAAAAAATTTAAAAAAATATTATCTTCAGAGAATTTTACATTATTTCTTTCAATTTTCAAACTTAATGGTCTCGTTTTTTTCAACAAAAAGAAAGAAAAGTGGTTCTTAGAAAAAATTCAGCAATATTTCGTTCCGTTGCCTTGAGCCTCTTCAAGATAATTGTCCATATGTAATAGCTTTGTAATAGCTATTTTTTAAGCGAACGACATTTAGTGATTGTTATCATAGAAAAAAGCAAATGTTTGAGGAGATTCTCTAATAGGGTCTGAGACCTTCACCCACTCACCATATTTTTTTCTATTGATCAACATGACTATTCAGATCTGATAAATTTTAAATATAACAGTTCTAATTTAATATATTTTTTAATAAAGAGACAAAAAAGAGACTTGCTATCAAACTTAAGGTATTAAAATTCTCTAAAAATAATTTAGATATTGAGATCAAGAAGAGGATAATAATAATAATAATAATAATAATAATAATGATAAGCATTTATCTATAGATTACATAAATTAGACAGATTTTCAACAGTCAGAAAGGCTCAAATTTCAGAAAAGGACTAAATGTTAAAATCAGAACAAATATTTATGATGTATAAGTGTTATTAGATTCTAGAACTTCAGGAACAGCAATAAGTCATTTTACTATATGCTACTAAATTTTGTAAAAAGTCTTAAGAATGTTCAAGTCCTAAAGAAGACGAAACGGCCGTCCCAGTCCCTCCCCGGTGACAGCTCAGGGTGCGATATCGTTTTACTTAGTTTTGTACCTTGCTTGGTGATTTGCTTTTGTACCGTTTCTCTGTAAAGAAATTTCATGAGATTTTATGAGCATTGATTGTAATAATAATTATAAAACGTACTAAATTAGCAGAGACTTTAGATGCTTATAAACTGCAAAGTTAAGTACAACTGCTTATACAATGCTCAGAAATCGGTGGAAAAACTCTTTCTAGCTGTAAATGCAGGAGGGTTGCAACAGTGTATTCCCATCCACCTTAAGTTTCTACCTAAAAGACAAAAAAAAGAAGACAAACAAAGGGACCTAAGGGTTCTGATATTTAATCATAGTCAAGGAAACGATTTTATCTTGTAGTGTATCGGAGCTTTAGTGAGACCAAGGCTTCTCAACTTGTCTTAAGCGGCAATTTCTATTCGACCACGAGTGAAGACGCGCACACAGCTCTATTCCCTTGCCGACACTGTGAAGAGTAAACGGCGGTCGGTTGCGGCGAACGGTCAAGGTGATAGACTCCGTTTCTATTCATGAACTCACGCTTTTCCAGTGTACACAGCTGTGGAGATAGGCTCAGACAATGAGGAGATCAAATGCATGATAAATGAAAGGCTCTGCTGAAAAATGCCTTTTCCCACACGGGAAAATTAGGGCGCGAAGCCACCGCGCACTGTTCGATCGACAAGCACACGACTTCCCATTTCCCATCTTCCAATACTTTTCCTCTAAATTCCCACCTGCATTGCTGAAAGGATTCCGTGATAACAGGCGATTTCTCTGAATAGACCTTCTTTTTGTGGATAAACTTGCTTCTCCTTACAACAAAATTCCACCTTTTACATATATTAGGAATTTATTCAAAACCCTCAGCCGAAATTTGTGATTTTATTTAACTAAATATGGGTCTTTTAGAGAAGTAATTTCCTAGATTGAGGTAGCAAAGTAATTTGCTGTTAGACTGGATCTCTTGGAGCTTTAAGTTCTCTTTCATTTTCTCTTCTTTTTCTATCTTATTTTGCATCTCCTTTTCCAAAGAAACCGCAAATAAACAGGAGTTGTTTGGTTAATCACACACATATATAATTTGAATCATTTTTTGATATGCTTTGCTTTTAGTCTTTAATTAGAATAATAATGGATTATTAAATGAATAACAATGAAACAAAGATCCAATTAAATGTGAATTTTGTAGCTTTTCTTTCTTCTTGTTCATAACGAAAATTACTCCTCTTCAATTTACTAGAAAAATTAAGTAATAATATTAAGAAATAAAAAAAAACAATTATTCTATTATTATCCATAAAAGGCTAAAGCCTTTCAGTCAATCAACTAAGTGATGCTTTTTTCAAAATTGAACAACCTCGGAACCAGAGCTCTAATATTAGACAAAATTAATGATTATTTAGATAAAAAATAAAATCATCTATCTATCAATTGGTGGCAAAAAAGTAATAAAAAATTTTGGAGTACTTCAAGGCTTTAAGCTTTTGGAAGTTATATTATATTGTATTTATATTCTATTATTTATATTTATATATAAATGATATTTTGAAATCATAAAATGATGTAAAAAATACAATAAGTATATATACAGATGGTATTTTAATTTACACAGTAGACGAATAAAAAAAAAATAGAATAAAAGACGAAGAAAATTACAAAGAAATTTCACAGAATTACAGAAAATGACACACAATAACTATTATAAATGACAAAAAACGATTTTCATTCATCTTAAGAAAACTTTTTCTTAAAAGCAAAAACCAAATCACGAATCAGTCTCAGCTATGCTTACACGAAAACCATGATTGTGACAACTGCATTAATGTGGCATACGTCAAAACCTTAAAATACCTAGGACTAACAATTATTGATTATTTTACCTGATCTGTTCATATAAACATAATTTTGAATAAATTAAATCAGATAAATTAAATAAATGAAATTATCTGTAATATCAAAAATATCTGATCAGAAATTTTATAATACAAATTTTATTAAAACTAAACTTAATTCAAGTTATTCCCAAAAGTAAGTTTTTAAATCACTTTGAATTCTTATTGTGAACTGGAGCTGAGTATTATCTTTGAACTTCCAGGAAACTATTCAAAATGAAAACATCAATTTTCTTTCAATCTATAAAACCAAGTCATAATCGAAACAACTCCCAATGTCCAGCTTTATGCTTTAATATGTGTTCTAATATTTGAAACTACATGAGAATTGAAGGTCTAGCTTTCGAAATTTTAAATATATTTTTGACTGAGAAATAGGTTAACTTCTAAAAAAATCCTTATTTACTTATTTATTTTATAATAAAATTGTTTTATGTCTTTTGAAGAAATATTCGATAAAGTACTATTTTTATACATAATACCATTTCTTCAATCTATATTGAAAACAGCTGTTGAATATTTCTCTATTACTCCATTATATTAGCGTGGTTATACAATTTAAAAAATGAGACCACGCAAAAAAACATATATCAAATAAACCTCATTACACGTTGCGAGGTCCAGGTACGATAATATATGAGACTCAAATTGGCTATTACCTCTGAAAATTCTATGAGTCTTTGCTCATTAGGACGAAAACTGCTATAATACAGAGATTTCTGTTAATAATGCTTTGCAACATGAGCTTAAGTGATTGTTATGTTAATAATAATAATTATGGCAATAATGATGTATTAATGTTTGTTTACATGTTAGAAGAAATTTTAATTCAAAAATCTAGAATATAGTGTAACCCCGATATTATGCTCATCGAGGGACCACGACTTAAAGCGTAATAAGCGGTACAGCGCTATAGACGAGAAATAGTTTAAGAGATGGGGAAAGATTTAGACTCCATTTTACAGGAAACATACTTGATTCTGCAATAAATACAGTGCAAATATGAGCTTATTTCCTATTAAAAAAGTCTTTGATTACTGTTTTTGTGTGGTGTGAGTAAAAAGAGGGGTGAGTAATTTATAACCCTCCTATCAGGGAAAAAAAATCTTTTGAGTGTTACATTTCTTTCAGTGACCCTCACCACAGCCAGAGCAAATTCTTTCTTCAATACACTTCTAAAACATTACATATTTCACAATCTATATTACCAAAATCTTTTATTTCTCTGTCTGTCTGTCTGTGTGTCTGTCTGTCCGGCGCAATTTTCTGTGCGAATGGAAAATAGAAATAATTTTTACAATGAAATTTTCGCGACGGGAATTGAACCTGCAACCTTCTGATCCGAAGTCGGATATGTTATCCATTAGACCATATGGACTACAACTCTTTTCATATTGTTTTTTGACTTATATCTCCGCAATTGTTGTGTTGTTGTTGTGCCCCAATGTTTGTGCAACAATGGAAAACGGTTTTTCATTTTTTATTGTCACGAGGAAGTCGACAAATTCAAAATGAGCATTATTGAACTTCAAAATAATGCATTAACTGCTTTCTTTGGAATCGAGTTTTGTTAGATTATTTTAAATTTTATTTTCTTCTTATTATTACTTTTAATAATTGAATTGTACCTTATTAATATACTTTTGTAAAAACAACTAAACTTATTGATTCACGTGTTTTTGAAATTTGTTTAAGCTTCCAACTATTTTGTTTTGTTGTACTTATTCCAATTTTATTATGCTTGAAAAAGAGATGGCTTGAAAAGAGTTTTCAAAACTTCAAAATGTTGCTTTAACCCCTTTCATTGGAATCGATTATTCTTGGATTATCTCATATAAACCATCGTTTTATCATCGATAATCAATTATCAATTAGATAATCAACGAGAGAAAGGATGAGATCTTTTCAAAGAACTGTTAATAATGTCGTAATCTCGGCCATTCTTGACTACAGGTAAAATTTGTCTGAAGTCTCCGCCAAAGAGGAAAATTTGTCTAGATTCACAAGTCATCAGAATTTGGTTATCTTCACTCGAAAGAATAGTCACAATCAATTCGTCGCCAGGAGTACCATATAAAAGCTATGATCTTCATTTAACATCTATATCAACCAACGTCCATGTAAATAAATCTCTTCTTCAAATATCTATAACGAACAATCTGTACACGGGTAGATGGCCTAGTTTGTATGAAATTTTAACTAATTTCCGATAGAAAAAAAGCGCTACAAGCGGGATTTGAAAGCGTTATAAGAGGGTGAAAGTATACAGTGTTTCCAGGGACCATAAAAAAGAAGCGTAAAGAACGGGATAGTGCTGTAAGCGGGAGCGCTATATCGAGGTTTTAATGTATTTGTTTTCATTTACTCAATGTATCATCTGATGAAGGAGTCCGTACCTGGACCTCGCAACATAAATGAGGTTTATTTAATATATGTTGTTTAAGTGTGTCTGGTCTCATTTTTTAAATTTCAAACTATTATTTTGTAATAATTTTACTTGCTATCACATATCTCAAAGAAGGGCTGTACCCACTTCTCCCAACTTAGGTCTCAAGATAGAAGACCACTGTAAGATAGAAGACAACGTTTAAATCTTTAAAAACTTAAAGGTTATGGCAAATTATTTATAAATTATTCATCTCATTTTTCTACTTTCTTTTTAGTGAAAGTAACTTTTTGTTGCTTCTATTGGGGATAAGTAAGGAGTATTTCAACTTATGCTACTGTTATTTCAATAGTTTCAAATTCATAACTTTCTCATTAATGTTTGGTTTAACACAGAAAAGATGAAACCTTTATCGAATGCTAAACTAGAAAGTAAATCTGTCAAATTTTTTAAGAACTTTTAGCCCTTTCTGTAAAATAATAATTTGTTATAATATGAATCGCCTGTAATTCAAGGAAAATGCTTAAAATTGCGCAAAGGTTAACACAAAGCTCTTATTGCTCCAATTGGTAGTGGGTTTTTCTTCTATTCTTTCAATAAGTACTCATCATTAAATTCTGAAAAATGGCGTTTCATGTGTTCGCCTTTGATGTCAATACACAACTTCCGGAATGAAAGAGAGAATGTTAGAGAGCCGGAAATGAATTATTCGAGATCCATTGTCCAGGCAGCGAAATCTACGGCTTTCAGGAATGGCAATCTATTCTCCTCCGTTCGGTTTTAAAGTTCGCGGAAAATATAAAATTTTCAATATTATTTTAGAAGAATCGTCTGATAAACTATTATTGGTTTCATGGCAACATCGAAAAGGGCATCTAGATAAAGTTCCTTCGATACAATTAAAAGTTGGTTAAAACGCTTCTATAAAATGAAGATTTATAAAGAAAATTATTGGATAGCGATTCAATATTTGAGTTTGAAATGCTGTGGTCTGTCAAGGGCAATTAAATACGTTTGAAATAATTTTGGCGGTTGTTATTGATTTAGCATAAATCTTCTCTCATAATGAAGTTATTGAAGTTAGTATCGTACATTCAAGCAATGAAAGATTATGTATGGGTTGCTTCATTACCAATTTCATTATAACCATAATTCAGTATGATAAAATAATATAGATAAAGCTCAAAAAATCAATATGACAGAAATTATCTTTAAAAAAATTACTAATTGACAAGGTCGAATGAACTTTTATAATTAAAGAATTTCATAGAAGAATATAATAAAAGAAGTTTCTTGTACTTCTCAAATTTGTAGTACAATCGATACTACATTAATTATCAATTTAAAAAGTATTAATTGATAAATAAGAAAAGAGCTTCTATAACATAAGAAGATCCTTAACATATTAACACAAGTAACATTCTTACTTTGTAACATCAATCGAACTTACATACATTATTTATAAAAAACTACTAATTGATAAGTTTGACAAAACTTTTATAACATAAGATTCTTCTACTTCTCAATTTTAATTTCAGATTTACTGTATATAAATGTAATACCACAAATATCGTATTAATTATTTTTAATTATGACTTTCTAATTATTACTCTTTAAGTTTTAATGATTTAAAATGACAATAGTCAATCACAAAATTGTAATAATTATTTTCCTTTGTGGACATCAATATTTCTATCAATTAATTAATGCTTTTGCTATTAAGAAACCTATAAATACTATTAAAAATACAACAGAAAAAAAAGATACTGTTAATTCGCATTCCATACAAATAAAAACGTATCTTCCACTTTATAAAATAAACGAGCTGTGCCCCGTGGCGTCATCTGCAAATTACATTCGGCTCTTCTCGGTAATGTTCGGTTCTGGTCGTGCAGCCAAGCCGTCTCGTCGACGCCACCGCCGCACCCTTCCATTGACGTTTATGTTTACTGCTCCTCTCCTATTGGTCGTAGCGTGATGTTATATAGCCTATAATCTTCCTAAATAAATGGGCTATCTAACGCAAAAAGAAATTTTCAAATCGGACTGGTAGTTCCTGAGATTAGCGCGTTCAAACACACAAACTATTCAATTTTATAATAGCAGTATGATTCTATTCAAATAAATTCATAGATGGAATTTAACAAATGAATACTTTTTTATAAGTGCTTATAAACGGAGCTGAAGATAAACCACCGGTCGGCGGGTTGAAACAATCCTCATTAAGTACAAATTTAATATTTTATTAAATTTTTAAACAAATCATTTACCTTATTTTATTATGTGTGTGCAAAAGAATTTTGAAATCGTCCATGTTAAGTAAACACTGTTATTCATTGTATAAATCCTGAATTTAAAGATTTAAACTTATAGGAGAGTATTAACCCCTACGTGGCGCCGCTAAATATCAGACTATCGATTATTGATGTAAATGGGGATTTTTCCTCATGGAATTTCCCTCCAAGGCGATCCGAGGACCATCCAAGCTTCCATCCAAATGGGCGACGGAAAGATTTACTGAGCAAAAATAGCCGGAACATTACAATAGGCGATCGAAGCGCTGTCTTGAGGAATGCTGAGGCATGAAGGACCTCTACACGATGTAGGGAAGGCAGAATTAGAGTAGCATAAATTAAAACGAATAAATTCATATAATTTCTTTCTTTTATGATTTCCCCATTTTTTAAATGTCCAAGAAAACAACATTCTGTCTTCGTCTGCACTTTAAAACAAGAATAGAATCATCATTGTGCTTAGAAATTTGTTCTCTGAATCAAATGAATAACTGTAGTCCAACTTGATGACAAAATACATTAGATGGTACCGAATTTTTATATGGATAATAGATAAGGTATGAATGTTTTGAAAAATTCCACAGATTGAATTTGGCTGCTTAGATTAATAAGTGGCAGCTAATTCTTAAAACTTAACATTAAAATTACTATCTTTGCTAAAAAGTTCGAAAGATCATAATACCATATGATTTTCGAGAATTTTTATTTCAGTGCAACTAGCTATTGAGGATAGAGTGCCCTAACACTTACTTAAACCGCTTATTATTAAAATGATACAAAATGCCTCTACTTTTCATATATTATTAAAGACAGTAAAAGTTTTGCTTGTTAGTGTTGTTTCTTTCTTCAAGATCTCCCTGAATATTCACAAGAATAATATATCACATTTATTTCATGTAATTTCTAAACTTTGTTTTCCTTTAGGTTGCCAGTAATCTTTTTTCGTAATTCATAAGCTGGTTCTAACATGAAACTTTGTTTAAATATAAAACATAAAACTTTTTTTAAATATATAGCTTTGTTTAAATTGTTTAATTAACATAAAACATTTAAATGCTGTAATTATAATGCACTAAATGGCATTAAATTATTAGCATGACTTAAACAAAATTTTAAACAAAGTATTTGTTTTCACTTACCATGATGTTAATTAATTTATATTGCTATAGTATTATAATTAAAAAATACGTGTATTCGTAACGAATGAAATCAACCTGAAGAAGTTTCTTATTCTAAAGAAACAAAATATTGTATAAGAGCAGTAAAGAAGATTTTTATAGTGAAATGATGTTTTAGTTTATTTAAAATATATATATTCATTGGCTTGAATTTACATCGATGCCAATGAGAAGTGTAAAAATTCACAGCTTTTACTGATTGAAAGAAATATTGATACGACTTCAGAATGAAGAACTACAAACTGACATTCCTCAAAGAAGTTGCTTCAATTTAAAAGACGCATTTCATGATAATTTAGAATTTAAACGGAAGTCTAAATCTAAAAGAACATGAAAAACATTCTTACTATTATTAAATAGTGAATAATAAGTATCATTGGATAAAAACTCATTTCAGTCAGAATTAAATCCGAAATATGCTAAATAATACAGAAATATAATGTTGTATACTATTCACAGTAGTGCCGTCCAATTTTTATTATCATGGAATATGACATAAAATCAGTTTTCGGCCTTCACTAACCCATCCATAATCAATCACAGCTCCGTAAAAGCAATGTTCAGCCGAACCATTCTTCACAGCATTTTATACTCCATAATGTTCTCTTTGTCTTGCTACAGCTTTCTTTGGTGATAAATGTCTGTATCTGTGCAAACATGTATTGCTGTAGATTCTAAACTTCGTACGATTTCTCATAATAAATTTGAGTGTCAAACCAGAAAGATGACGTTAACACCTAAGGTCTATGAAATATGAACAACAGAACATTCTTTGAGTGCAATAAAAATGGGTTTCTCAAAAGAAAAAACCCAAAAGAAGAACGTTACAAATTGTGCTCCCTTAGATGAAACTTTTAAGTAAGGAATAAGAAACAGATTCATTCTTTAGAACGAAAACTATATTTTTGAAAAATGTTTTTTGAATTTGGATTTTGGAATGAAAAGAATTATTCAGAGTAAAAGTGATCTACGACTTTCTCATAACTCTCTTATTGTTTAACTTACGTATCATGAGTTAGTAACGCTTGTCCATGGAATAACTAATCTAATATTTAATTTATTAGAATTTGCCGTTAGTGACACAGCAATTGATTCGTTTTATTTTAATTCGAAAACAGTCGTTATCTAACAAGGCAATTGCCACAAGAAACTGAACTTAAATAAGAGAATAATATAAGAGAGATGCAAATGAAATCTCAATCATATGATCAAACTGCAGTTGCATCTGTAGCCGAAACAATGGCAATTCATTAGGATTAGGAAAGTTTTGAAATATTTATCAAAATTTCGTAGGCATTACTAATTCGAATTTGATAGGTTATCCAATAAGTTTAAATTCAGTTACGAATAATATTCTGCAACGTAACGGATAGCAATACCGAAGCTTAGATTCGTAGCAGTTGAGATCATGATGATTTTACTAGGAATTTAATGTTTACACGAATATTAATAAACAGAATATCAAATAAACTCTAAAAAAGAAATATGAGCTTCAGTAAATTACCCAGTATCTTCTCAAATTTCAAATATTTTATATTTTAGAAATTCCTCCATTTTCTAATCAAAGGAACTGTAAACAAAATGTCAATAAGGTTTTTCTTGGCTTCCAAATGAGACTAGCATAACCTTTAGCCCTTAATGACGATGAAAGATTGGAACAAAAGATTAGGAAAAAATCTTAAATACAAATCTGAGATAAATAATATGAATAAGAAATGCTACATAATGTTAAAATTCCCATTGATTGATTAATTTTTTCATTGATATATAGATTTTTATCTTAATATTTTAAAATCTTTATTTATACAAAGAATTTTATTTCTTTTAGAATTTTCTTCATAATTTCCTCGCTAGGTTGTAACATATGAAAAGAGAAATATTTTATTGGTAAGGGCCAAGCTATCGGCTTAGATTTAAATGACTGTCATTGTTTCGCATTTCGTAGAGGTTTTCAGAACACGAGACCTATGATGAAAAACTGTCTAATTCCAACGTACAAAAGTCCTCAATCCAGGTACTTGAGATGCCAAATACACCCTAATGAAATTGTTTGGTACATCTGCAGGAAGATTACCCATCAAGGAATATTAAAGTCATCCAAGTATAATATTCTAAGAGCGACATAATAATAGCTCTAGTTAGCGCAACTAAAATTAATGTTTAGATTAGATCATTAAATAAGATATCAAACGTTGTTATATTTATTACGTTGTCTTTTTCAATAATAATAAACATACCAAACCAGCAAACATAAAACGATAATGTTTATTAAAAATTAAGATTCGTTTAATCATTTCATCATTTTAAGTTATTTTCTTCTATTAATAAATCAGTAGCTTAAACCATTTTAATGTAGCAATGGGTGTTATATTTTCCTTTTCTATGTTGTCTTGTGGCTTAATCCAAATTCCTGCACCACGGGATCGGATGCAGCTTTCCATTTTAACTTCTGGTTCAGGAGAATGAATTATAGTAATTTGACACAAGACATGAACAGCCCAGAAGAAAGAAAGAAAGAAAGAAAGAAAGACAGACAGACACAACCGAGACTATTTCATATTCCAAAGAACAACGAATCATATTGTTTTTCAGCAAAGGCTAACGATAAGATTTTATATTTTAAAAAGGAGCGATGGTAAACATTTTCGGGAAAAAGTTATTAAAATTCAATAACTAAGAAATGGTCTAATTACTATAGTCAAAAACGGATCTTCAGTTTTTGCATATCTTCGAATTACAAAGGTCACAGAAGAGAAAAAAAACCCGTATTTTTACGGAATGATAGGATATAGGCCTTTGGGTATTTTTTTTTACAGACATGTGTACACATTAAATATTAAAAATCTTTCATGAATCTTCATAAAGTTTCATAAAGTTTTCTTTCGTGGATAGATAAAGAGAATGGGGAAAAAAGAATGAAGACGAAAATCTATATACCAATCTTTTTCTTTTTTTCCTTACTTAGCTTATTTTTTTCCCCCTTTAGTTGTAGAACGTTGAATTCATAAAGAGCACAGATGGCCTCATTCTCAACTCAGCAATGCAAGAGAAAGCTGTCGCATTGCTTTGCCTCTGGCATTTGAGAAGGCAAACAGCGCATCGTAGATGTTTAATGTTACAGTCGCAATAAGTAATGTTTCTTTACTTCTTTGATTTTCTAGACTGTTTAATCTTCCATTAATATGTATTATCGTGTATATTTTGATTCGACACTGCTTTTGGTAAAATAAAATTTTGAAGTGGCGTCTGATTTTTGAACAGAAGTTGAGGTGAAATATTTTATTGGGTAAACAGCAATGTTACCATCTAAGTTTACTAAAATAAAATCATATGAAAAAGTAAGTAAAGATAAAAAAAATGAACATAAAAATAAAACATTGGACACAATTTTTCACGCAGTTACTTCAAGAGAAATTTGTCCAAAAAGAAAGCACAAAAATCAAGACAAATGATACAAGATCAATAAATTCATAAATCCGAAAAGTCGAAAGAGCTACCAATATTGAATAGATTTACAGGCTTATTCAATTATTAAATTAAAAAAAAAAAAATTCACATTTTGAAGTGGGATTCAGAGATAATAAATATGATATTTGACGCATTTACTTCTGATAGAAATGAAAAGTTTCAACTCTTTGACACATAAAAGTCGTGTCAAAGTAATTATTATATTATTATTCGAAAAACATTCCATCAGTACAAAGCAGTAAAATTCAAGAAATCATTAGTTTCAAATAAATTTGTTGTTTTCAAAGTCTATAAGTGTAATTTATAAGAGATGTAACGTTGAAATTATGATATTTATTAAAAAAAAAGACTTGTAGAAAGGGAAACAATAGCTGATAAATATGGGAAGGCTTTTTAAACTGTCAAATTAGAAAATCTATATCTTTTTTACAAAAATCATAACATTTAAATAACGAATTAGCAAAGAAACTTATTCAGCTTCAATAAAAAACTTCGATGAAATAAAACAGACTAATATTAAATGAAATAAGCCTATCTAAAAATGGTGAAAAGAAATATATTAATGATTAAAGAATTACATAATAAATAATGTATAATACATAGATTTGCTTTGAGTTATTTTGTTTATTATTTATTTATTTTGTGGGCCGGGTAGCCAAGTGGTACTTCACTTGATTCTGGGCTGGTGGAGTCCGATGCAATCGAGATTTATCCAAAATGAATTCTCCTCCAGACGGGACTCAGTATCAGCCAGTCCCCTGTTAAATGGGTACCCAGTTTCTTTCCCAATGGTTGAAGGCGGGCTGGGGTCGGGTTGACCACTCGACCTCAACTTAGTCTTATTGATTAGGAAACGCCAGAACACTCCCGTGACACCGAAGTCCACATAGGCCTGCAATGTGATGCTTTAACTTCATTTATTAAAAAAATTTTAACAATAGGCTATTTTTATTGAAGCTAATTTTCCACTTACAGGTTGTTTTTTTAATAATATTTGTTTTGTATTGAAGACATTAAGAAATATCTAAAGCAGTGATTATTCATTTTAAAATACTATTAATATCAGCTAATAACTAATATTACTAAAATATATCAGTGCAATCTGTTTCACATTGTCTGGCTAATATTCTGCACTTGTTATCCCTCGGGGATAGAAATATTTCATTTATTTGTGCTTTGATTTTATAAAGAATATCAATAATAAACTATTAATTAAATAGTTTAATTAATGCACGCTTGGGGATTTATAAAACTGAAGTCAAATGGAAATTTTAATTTATTTGGCAACTGAAGTCATAGGAAAATTGCAGGCTTGTAAGGTTTAACAATTTAAAACTGCCAAAGAATCAACAGCATTTTTATGAAATAAAATGTTAAAGCGCCAGGTTTTCAGGTTAACATTCTTTTCATATCTTTTTTAAAGCAAAAATGTTACGATATAGATAGGAAACATATGCCAACACTCATATTTAAAAAAAAAAATAAACACATAATAACATGATAATATTTTTTTTTAAATATGTGTATTGGCATAAATTACCTTACTAAAAGATTCGTGACACCTTTAATGTTATTTTTTTTGAAAAGTTACTAAGCTATATGTGAAAAGGTTTAAAAAAATTGATATTTAGGAAAATACATAAAAAATAAGTTTGAATAATGTATATATCTTTTATTTTGGACACAGTGCAGATTTGTTAATAAAACTTAAATTAATAAATTTTAACTATGATAAATCTATAATAGATGATGATAACAAAGGGTTTTATTAAGAACTTACAAAAAAAGCGAGAACATTAGAACAAACGAGATGCGGTGAAGAACAGTAGGAAAATCATAGCTTTCCAGTATAAAACAAAGACAATATCTTCCCATATTTAAAAGCTATCAAAAATAGAAAAAGAGAAAATCCTGTAATATTTTTGTCCCAAAACGTAATATCCTTTTTTTCTTTCTGTTTGCACAGCATCACTAAGTAGAAGAGGTGGTTATGGCATTAATGTATGCCGAAAAGTTATCTTTAATGCCGTCTTAATACAATTTCTGTTTCTCTGCATTGGATTACATATGCAGAGATGAAGGTAGAGTGGTGCAGGCAGGGAATAATTTAATTCAATAGCCTGAATTATGAACCACGGCAATGTCAACGAAGCCACCAAATCAAATATTTTCCGAACTGCGGGCTCCTAAGGCCGGGAAATAAAACCGTCCATACAACCGAATGTATGTGTGCACAGTTCTCGTTGAAAATTCTTGAATCGGCGTTGGGGTGCAAAATTATTAATTTTCTCATAATCTCATTCTTTTATTCAGTGATGGCAGAGGCTACCAAAATGCATTTTCAGAGAGTATGAACTGCAAAGGTAACGAGCGCGGAGAAAAATTTCGCACCCACAATAATAACATTACGGCTTCTGCCTTCCGCGTGATTTGAAGATGTAATTGCTTGCGCAGGTCGCGCCAATCTCGGCCATAATGGAAGATTTTTCTTGCGTACAGAGGTAGGAATGGAATGCTAAAGAAATAGGGGTTTTTCTCTCCATCTCTGAATGAAAGAAAAAATAGTTAAGTTGATCTACATCTCTCTGGTAGAGCTTGAAAACTTATGAAGAGTTTGAAAGGGGAGGAAAAAAAAAAGAAGTTGATGCTGATAAGAATAGGAACCGTCGATAAATCCATAGAGGCATCGGGGAAAAAATGATTAAAATTCGATATTTTAATTTATCATGTTTCACCGACCAAGAAGTGAATTTTCCCAGCAATCCCTTCGGGCTCTTCTCCATCTTCTAAGATAAATTCCTATCAAATTTAAATTCTCGCCTTTCTAAAATACGTAATTCAATCATTTATAAAAGTTTTAAATACAGCTTTCCTACATTTTCGTTATTATCGGTTTTGTATGATCAAAAAAGTATAAATACGTATAAATAAAAAAGAAAAAATACTTATTCAATTTATAATTTCAAAACTTGATGTATATCTGATTCTCCATAAATTTAGAATTAGTTTTAAGTATCAACATTTGGCTTTCTTTGCTAATTCTACCTCAATTAGGTAGAAATTACTGAAGATTTACCAATGTATTAAAAAGAATGTGAATGTTTTCGTTTTCGTAACAGAAAGGAATACATAAGTATTATTTTTTTATAATTTATTTTGCTAAAAACAAATTAAATTATTTAATCGTAGTATAATTTAATCCTAATGAGAAAAGTGCCTCTTAAATAAAAAAATAAAAAAAATATTATAATATAATAATTATAACATAAAAAACATTTTAATTCAAAAATAATAAGGTAATTAATTTGCCGTCTTTATATCCTATTCCAATTAAATGAGCTGTGATAAAAGAAAAGCTGTTTTTGAAATAATAACAATAAATAAGGTTTTATTATCTTTATTTTCTCTATTTTGTTATTGATCCCATTAGAAATTATATGTTATTCTATTTCATTATTTTCAGAAAAAAAATATACTTGTTAAATATTTCGTTTTGGTTGCGCTTTTTTTTTTTGGTTTTCCTACTTTCATTCATCTTCGGCTACATTCTAAGAAAACAGAATTTATAACAGAATTTACAGGAGCCTGAATAAAGCGAATACGTTTTGCTCTTCCCAGTAACTTCTCAACCAATGATTAGATCTGCTTCCAACTTAGCAACGAGTAGGATAAACAGAAAAATTATTCTTGTATTTTCAAAATAAGTAAATGAAATGCCTTTGATAAATTCAACATGACTTCCACATTAAATCGGAAGCAGTCCTGGAGATTTAACATCAAAGGAATTTTAATTTCGGATATAAAAGTAAAATTTTCTCAAATTTCCATTGATTTTTTTTAAAGTATAAAAATGAAAGGAATGCCGGTATGTCAATTGATCATGATAATGAAGATAATAAATTAATTACTTTATTTTGAAGTGATAAACACAGTATTTCAAGGAAATTAGATTTCAATATTTGTCAAAACCTTCTTATTATAAATGAAGGAAAAGAATTCCTTATCTAAATATTTTTCTTTCTTCAGTGTTGTTTCAATATTAATTTATTTATTTATTTATTTATTTATTTATTTATGTACTTATCTTAGCCAAGACAGAAAAGGCCATACACACAAATATTAATTCACTTAAATTAATGATCATAATTACAGACGTTTCGATTTGCTACATTTTACAAATCTTTCTCAATGTGACCATTAACATTCGCAAGAAAAACACAAATAAACAATTCAGAAAAATATAATGGTTTAAAAATATTAGTGTGTCTGGCCTTTTCTGGCATGGTTAATCCATATCAACACACGTAAATTATTCAACAGTACTTATTTTAGCTTCATAGATTCTCGAAAATTCCTTCAAACAGACAAAGAAACATTTTGAAATTCCTTGAATTTCAAATTTTATTTTATCTATTCTAAAAGACATCTTAGCTATCCAACTCTATGAATAAAATTACTGTAAGAATAAATTAGCTATGTCATGTCTTTTGTATATAAAATGTAATATTTTTATTTCATTTTGCAAATATTACTTTTTAATGCTTATAACTGAATGTTAATATAACAAATTATTAGAATTAAAGTCTAAAATAAAAAAAAAATGGATATCGTCAGTTATCAAACATTTCAAGCGTTGGATGTCCAGCATTTGTATACGAAAATTCCTTAACGTAGTCACAACATTTCATTAAAATACAGTTATTACTTTTATTTTTATTTCTATAAAGTTCAAATGTTTTAATTAAGGTTACTATGCAAGCTCTATTGGTAGAAATTGGCATTGCGTGCACTGAGAGTGATGTTAGCTTAAAGAAAAATCTTGCAGGGAAATTTTAAAACAATTAGTGATTGGAAAGATTCTGTGATTACTGCTATCGCCGATATTGGGCGTGAAAAGCTGGAGGGTGTAATCAGCAGCTAGGTTCCACATATTCGCATGCGTATTCAGCAAGAGGAGAGAAAATTCGTGCTAAGTTGAAATAAAACTGAAATAACTCAATATTCTCCGGCAACTTAAAAATAGGATAAAACTCAGAGATAGAACAAGCAATATATAAATATAAAATCAATATAAAAATATAAAAACAAAAATATAAATCCTTCAAAAATATTCACTATAAAAATATAAGAGAAATCAATAGACTAATCAATTTTTTATTAATGTCGTCGTTATGTTTTTTCTATTTCTCAAAGGGAATTGTATGAAAATTTTAAAAATGTTATTTTTCTAAGCAAGTTTTATAAGAAATAAATAATAATAATAGTTACGATGAGGTAAAGAATAATAATTTTATCTGAATATGAAACTCTGAAAGAAAATTAAAAAAACAAATGCTGATTTCCTGTTATTCACCAATTTCTTTTCACAAAACAAAAAACAAAAAACAAGTTATTTGATTGAATTTATATAAATAAATTGAATATATTGACCATTTTCAGTCTCCAAAATATTTATTGATGTTTCAGATGGGTAATACAATGTTCGATTATAGTATTATACAATGACACGAACAATCACAAAATTGGAAATGCATTCTATAGATTAGAAATATGTTTTTTTTGTTTTTTCATTTTATAGTCATCTGTCATTCAAACTTCATATAGAAAGTAATTTCATGACAGCTGCTGAAATGAGCAATGTTTATGAAATTCAAAGTGTAATGCGAGGTTTTTCATTTCATCAATATAATCAAAATGTAATAGTTTTCAACAAAATTTTAGTAATTACCTGCTGAAATTGGAAAAAAAGAACTAACTGCTTTTCGAAGCAAGACTAAATCTTATTTACAGTATTCCGAAACAAATATTACACCAAATAAGTGAGATATTTCCATAAAAAATATATCTAGATAAGATCTTCATTTTTAGCAATTGGTATGTAATTTTGTTTCAGCAATGTTACAGTAGATAACGTTTGATATAAAATCTTGATATATATAAAAGCTAGATATATTATTAGAAATTATCGCAAATAAATTAATTATGAAGAAACTGAATACCTAACTGTTAAAAGATAAAAGAAAAATAAATTTCTAAAACATCAAAATCGAATGCATTAACTCTTTCGCAAGATATTGTCAGCTATTTGCATTATCAATATAAAATGGGTAACTGATGGATATTAAACGAAGTGAATCCCTAAATATTTTTATAACAACTTACTATTATCTGTTTAAATTTCTGTCTAATTAATAAAGAATTTTTGTGATAAGATATTAAATATTTATAATATTCTCCTCTTGAGTGAAATTAAAAAAATAATAATTAATTAAGAACATAAAACATAAAAGAAAGAAATAAGATTAATTCCTTAAAAAAATGCTATTTTTGTTTACCCAGTTTTCGTATTCAGTGAGTTACAAATTTTTTTGCATTGTTCTTTAAAAGCTATGAATAAGATATAAAAGCGTGTAGCGAAAGGCAATGATTCATCTGCTGATGTTAACATATATTCTGAACTTTGAGATAAGATATTCTATTTTTATTTTATTTTTTACTTTGTAAATTTTTTAGAATCAGGTAAACCAAGAATCTTGATATTTTCAAATCCACTCAATCTTCCAGTTCGACGTAACAATCCTAAGCCGAACGGTTATTACGAAAATAATTCAGTAGATTCCCTCTTAACCGATACGTTTGGGACAGGACTCTGAGCCGGTTAGCAAAATAGCCGGTTAAAACCGAAAATACATTTAAATTGGCTGTAAGAACTTCTACTGTTTAATTATGAAAAAGGTCAATAAAAGAGACAAAGATTATATAATTTTACAAACTAAAAATTTATATATACTAATAAAATTTATATATTTACAGTACGTATAAGTTATAGTATACACTCATATACTTGTTGTCACAAGCACATATCACAATAACCAAAAACAAAACTTTCTTTCGTCCTAGATATAAATTTACGAAGCAAACACACACATTTTCTAAAGTAATAAAAGGAAACGGTACAGTACTGTACGTTAAAAAAAAAACAATTACTTATAGAAATGTGTGATTGAAACCGCGTGAGTCTCAGTACAGCAGGTGCGCGACCGGTTAAAGCAATCGTCGGTTGATCCGAGGCTGGTTAAGAGGGAGTCTACTGTAGCTTAATATTGTCTTTAAATTCTTAAAGATTTCCTTCAACAGTTTCCTAATGCAAGGATAAACTACAAAAATAATTATTGTTTATTTCAAAGCAAGTAGAAAAGACTTCGGTCTTGACACGTCTTTTCTGAGAATTGGGATCAAAATCATAACAGATTAAGACAGTACAAGAATCTGAAAAGAATGGGAGAACCTTTTCTAGGAGATTCCTCAGTCTCCGAACAGATAAAAGATGAAAGTAAAAGAACAAATCCCTTCGTTTACTATACAAACCTGCAAGTTAATGATCTTCAGTACTCCGCAACTCAATAGTAGCACTTATTGACTTCAAAACAATTGGTTCATTTAATAACAGATGATGTCTTATTAAAGAGACTAACTCCTATTGTTTCCTGATTTTTATTTCAATAAAGTTCTCTTTGCTTACAGTAAGCTTACAAAGTATTAATAGAATCTGCAAGATTGTAAGATTTCAGTTCTTTGAACTTTTGATATATTTTCAATTTTGATTATACAAAAGAAACTTTAATTTCAGCTAACTATTTTCAAACAACCGAGGTTCTGAAATCGTAACTAGTTACAATTTTGCCTTGAGGAAAAAAAGTAAAGAGCTTCATCCTTTCTCTGTGTTTGAATAATTCAAATTAAAGAAAATCTGAAATGCTAATACTTAAGAATAAGCCATCTTTTGTTATTTTTAAGGGAGTGGTATTTGAATTTTATATTTGTATTACAATGTCATTCATCACATAAATGCAATTCAGAAGACAACTGGAAATTCGATTCAACACCAATCAAATGCTCTACTGAGGCGCATCATTCGATGACAAGAAAACAGAATTTGGGATGAATGAATACAGGAAAGTACTTCAGCTCTGATGTTGATTTTTTTTCTCTTTTGCAATAAACATCTCTGCTGATCTTGTACGGGATGATGTTTGGAATTTCTGACATAACTCCATTCGCTGGAGAAGAATGCTTCTAAGGTTTCTTTTTTTTCTTCTTTTTTCATATTTTATTACCCGCTTTCTGTTATCGATTTATTTGTCAAAACGTTTGGGTTTATTCTACAATTAAGCCAATATCTGCTTTTTCGGTTTAGTAAAAATATAAATAAATAAAAAGAAAAATTTTTAAGAAATCTAAAATCTACCCAATCTCTTTGTAAATCTTTAAACACTACGTAACTTAAAAATGAAATTCCTAATCAAAATTGTTAATTATTTTTCTTTAAATGTTACTAAATACACAAGTACATCACTTCAAACTCAATCGTGTTTTCATTTTGTAATATTTTCTACAATGTAATTAGGATAAACATCAAGTTTAATTTACAAAGAATGCTGCAACTGCGTGCTAATCTCTTGAACACAAGCACTAGTCATTTCGCCTTAATTCTGTGCAATCGACGAATTGTTGATTTATGTTCGAATAACCTTTGAGATTTTCGCTTTGAAGTCTTCTCTAGTATGAAGATTTACTGAGAAGATGTAATGTCAGAAGGTAAAAATTGGTCCACAACATTCCCAAACTAACCATTGTTCAAAACATTTTTGCTATACTGTCATGGTTATTAGCAAGGTCTTTCTATAATTTTTGAAAACCATCATTCCGTTCATCAATTTTGCAGCTTATTCTAAAGTGATATTACTAACAAGTATGGAACAATTACATTTTACTTCACTATATACTCTATTAAATAAGACCATCTTTTTTTTTATTGGAAAGGGCCGTGTGTGCAGCCCATTAGAACTGCAACATCTAGACCTATTTTGAAACTCTAATAAATAAAGACAATAGACAGTATGAGGGTGAAACACAGAAAAAAGGGAGACAATCATAGGAAAGAAAGGAAAAAGCCTCGACAACCCTGAAATCAACCCCAGATTCAGACATACCAGGAAAATTAATAGGATATTAAGGATATGTTAGGAGAATAGTAGGATATATTAGTAGGATATTAGTCTGGAGGGCTTAGCGATGCCTGAACGACAAGAAGGCAATGAATTTATATTCTAAAAATAGTAAAGAATATTGTAAAAAAAATTAATTATTAAAAAACAACAACAGTTGATGTAAAGCAAGAAAAAAGTGATACATAGAAACTAAATTTGTGAATGGTATTTATTTTTGTGCGAATAAAAAACGTAATTTATTGAAACTTAAAAAAAATCTTAGCTTTATATAGGAATCTTTACACCTCACTTTATATCATTGCTTCAACACGCAAGAATTTTATTGTTTTTTTTTTCTAATGTTATTAAACTATTAATTAAATGCAGATTTTCAGAATTTCTAATTTAAACTTTATTTGGATATAAGATGTATTTTTGTGTATGTGTGTGTGTGTGTGTGTGTGTGTGTTTTTTTGGGGTATTTTTTAGGTTACTGACACCAGCAAATAAATTTTTCTCAAAACCTCTTAACAAGATATGATGACAGTATTTCGTTGGATTAAAAAAATACAGATAAGATATTATAGATATCATATATCCTACTTTACCTACAGATTTCACTTAGTAAATTACACTGTGAAGAAAAGCAATATTCTAAATCTTTTTAGTGTATGTTTTAAGTCCATATTTCTTTCTAATTTCCTTTCTACTTATTTCCATCTTAGTAAATAAGCATCATCTTCATCAAAATTATAAAATATATTTGTTTAATATATCTTTCTTCTTTCCTTTTTCAAGTTTTCTAAAGAATGAAATCGTTATACAGATGTCAAGTGAATGTTCAATTTTTCAAATCTTTCAAATAGTTCTAATTTTCCTTTTCGATGTTTATTTAACAGATTGGTTTCGCTTTTTTAAAGTCTAAATTATTACTTCTACATATAAATATTAGCATAAATATTAATAAGTGTAAACATCGCTCCTTAAATCTTCAAAAACATCTTTATATCTTCTCTATATTTCTATCCTCTCAACGAGAATTTTCTTCAGGAGAAAAATAAAGTTCTTTCTTACATTTCAAAAACAGAAATGGAGCATAAAAATCAAAATAAAAGAATATAATAACGTTACAACATAACTTCTTAATTAAGTATAGACGAGTTAAGATGTTACGAGTTATAGAATTAAGTGTATTTAGATCAGCTTTAAAATAGTTGTTTTGCAACGATTCAATCTGCTTGAATAAAATATTTTGCGGGTTAAAAAGAAGAAGTCTTGGAAATTTGTTTCTTACAGCCCAAAACCATATCTTCTGCTTGTCTTTATTTTCTATTTCAAAAATTCATATTTTCTGAGATAACATTCTGCTGGCTGATGTTCGTCATTCACATCAACATTCAACAGTAAAGAAGAGGAAGAAAAGAGGAGAAAAAAATCAGATCGGATGAAAACTTACCATGTACTGTCTTGTGAAGAGTGCGAGACAGAAAAGGAAAAAGACGGAGGGGGTGAAGAGAAAATACAAAGAGAAAAAAATACAAGATTCGAAGAGAAATTTTTGAAATTTGTGTCGCACAATTTGTCAAACCGAAGTGATGACGTGAAAACCGAATTGGATCGATAAGACAGCAGTGAAATTTGGAGACTTAATCTAGACACACATCTCGTCCGCCTCTCGTCTTCTTGTTCCGGTTCTTTTGGTACAACTTTTCTTTCCTGAAAAGGGGAATATAATTTGTTTGACGGTCGTTTCTTGTTTCTGTGTTTGCCTCTGGCACGCGTTTACTTCAGGGTTTCAACATTTGCTTCCATTTTCAATTTCGTCTCAGAACACAATTGCTCGTGCGGTATTAAATACCTGTTAAATATTACATGTTGTAAAAGTTTTTATTTCATACTCTTAATAATTTATTATATAGTAAATAAAAAAATGTTTCATTTATTTTGTAAAATATTTTATAATATATATAACAAGAAATTCAACGTCGGAAAATAATATTAACATCACAATAAAAACATACTTTCACATAAGTTAGCATTCACTGAGCTGTTTTTAGTATTTTTGATACCGAGAATGCAAGACAACTGTTTATGGTTTCTTAATCATCATCAGCTGGATTCGCCCAGTATGGAAAAGCTCAGTTATCCCAAGAAACATATAAAGAAAACAAAATTCAACAAAACAATGGTCCTCCATAGTAAAAACAACAATATATAAATTAAGAATAAAAAAGGGTAGTCATTTAATCTCGCTAGCACTCGTTTAGCTGATAATGGATTAAATTGTAGAAAAAGAATAATACAACAAGAAATTTAACATACAGAAATTATAACAACATCATAATAAAAAACATACTTGCACGTAAGTAAGGATTCACTGAACTGTTTGTAGTATTTTTGATCCCGGAAATGAAGAACAGATGTTTCTGGTTCCCCAACCATCATCGTCATCATCATCATTTTGTTTTGTTTATATGTTTTCTGAGATCACTGAGTTGTAGATACTGGGCGAATCCATCTGATAATGGTTAGGAAACCAAAAAGAGCTGTCCAGGATTCCCGGTATCAGAAATATTAAAACAGCTAAGTGAATCCTTACTTTAGTGCGTGTAAGTTTTTTACTGTGATATTATTAATATTATCTATTCACCCAATTATTATATAATCATAAATCCTTATACAAGAACAAACTGAAAATTACATGGCTCGCTTGTGAAGAAAGTTGTAGTAGTTCTGAATCTTAAATATCAAAAACAAATAACATGTTTTAAAAATATCTGTAAAAAGCTATCATATATTTATTTCATTTTATATTGTTAGAATATTCTTAGAAATTTTAATGTCATCTTCCTTTATTCCTTATTCAATTTCTAATAAAATCAAAGTTATTCAATTTCTTATTAGCGGCAAGAATTGGAACATTTAATCTGAAACCTTAGATCTTATCTTTTCAGAAAAAATAAGAATTAATGTTTTATGTAAGCCTGCAGAGAGAATTAAGAATTAATCCATTCTTCCCATATTCTTTCTTCCCATATGCTTTAACTCTCTTCAGGGTCATGACGGGCGTAAAATATTTTGTATTACTCCTGTTCATACAAGATCAATGGAGCAGCCTTTTTAGGGATTCATGAATTTTCCTGGTATTGACTACTTTTCGTTGTCAATAATGAGCATTGTGTTGTTGGAAAAGGTTTATACAAATTATCTACCTGCAGCCTCCCTCTTGTTCCTTGTTGGACCCTAAGGTCTTTAATTTCATAATAGCGGTATGTCATTTAGACATTTTAACCATTGAAAAGCTACACTCAAGTAAAATTTAAAACATTAGAAAATTTTTAATTGTTAGATAGGAAAATTTAAAATTTTCTAATGTTTTTACATTTTACTTTAGTAAAAATTTCAAAGTTTCCAACTTTCGTGATCTATGACCCTGACCGGCGTTTATTACAAGGTCCCGGGATCATCTGTTCAGGTTGCGGAGACCTATTATAATATGTTTTTTGTTGTTGATTTCTATCCATAGATTTCCACAGATACTGTTCAGGAAAGTTCGTAACTATGTTTTAACAAACCATGAGAACAAACTTTAAAAAAAAATAACAGAAACAACCGTTTTCCTTTTCTTTAACCTGTGGTCAAACATTAATTCATTTCTGAAAGAACTGAATGTGTTCCAACATGAGTTGTTATCCAAATTTAATACTTGTTATAATGGTTTCAAAGTTATTTTGTCATATTTTTCAAATATATAGCGGATAAACAAAGAATATTTCGAAGTCATATTACTACAATAATGAAATATTGCTTATGGATGCAAGGCATAGGACATACACAAAAATACATGACCTACATAAAATAAACCAAGAACACGAAAATTAAATCTATAGAAACTTATTTTTAATTTGCTGTATTTCCACAATAGGTGCAAATTGCCATAAATTGAGATTTAAAAAAAAGGAGTTCTCCGATTTTATTGAGAATATAAGACAAGAAGAATGGGAGATCAGATAGTTGTAAAATGTCGTGGACATACGAAAAAGATTATGACAGGAATTTCAAACTACTGCAAACCATTGGGAATATCAACATTAAAAGAAAAAGGAGTGGAAATACATGTGAAGGAAACTGATAAGGAGAGGAAAGAAATGAAGAGATTTGGCACAAGAATCAAAAGAGAAGAAACTCAGTTGTCAAAGCTCTTCAGAATTCTTTTTGTGAAGGTCCCTTTCCAATAATAAATTTGCAGATTTAGTCCTCTATTTAATTCCAAAGTCTTAGTATCTTTATAAATTTAATTAGGAGCATTTTAGACAATTTTAATATACAAAATATAGGTTATTATACATAAATTTATTAAGCTTACATACACATTCCAAAAATAGAAAATCCGCAAAAATTTGACTTAACGTTAACATTTATTGATCCATAATTCCTAATAATTCCTTTTGGGAGTATTTTTTGTACGACTTGCTTTCCTCGCTTTATGATAAAAAAAATAGAATAAAAATAAAATTTAAGATTAATTTAAAGAAAATCGACTGAAAAATATAAATATTTTTCTTACAATAGGAGGCTTAATTCAGAAACATTTATAATAAGTTTCAATATTGTATCTTGCAATGATATAAATGAAAAATTAATTTAAATTAATAATAAGATTTTAATAAATAAAACAAGAATCAAATAATTACAAAATCAAATCCAAAGAAAAACTTTATTATCTTGAATAACGAAAAAATATTTTTTTTTTGGGGCGAAAATAACAACTTATGAAAAATGAGAATTTGGAAAAATGAGAATTTGAGCATAATGATTATACAGTATAACCAATGATTGATTTTATTACTAATAGTAACAAATAGAAAGTTATACACAGGAAATTGTCCCATTTAAAACTTGATAGATTCTATTGCAATATTACAGGCTTGAAAATTTTAATAAGAATTAAAAAAACTTCCTTTTCATCAGTGTCTCTTTAAGAGCTTTTCTCGCGGCAATTTTAATTTCAATTCCGAAAAAAAAATAAAAACAAGCATAGAACACTCTTAATTAAAAAAATAAAAACCAATTCCTGGTTTTGTTCAGAAGTGGAAAAAAAATCTTTCAAAATTAATAAAACGACAAATTCATTACATGATTGCTCCTATGATGGTCTCTAGTGAGCTATGTTATGGTCAAAATTGAACAGTAAGCTACGACAGCATGTATTTAATACAATTCTTATCACACTTCTTTTCCCAGTTATAGAAATTAATGTTATTTAGAATGATTGACAAAAATGACAATGTTTTTTGTTCTCAATAAATTTTCGTTTTTATTTTTTAAATTGAAAATTTTTCTCCTATTCGTGTTTTAATGATAAGGAAGGAACCATAAATGAAATTAAAAATAAAAATTTAGCCTCATAATATTGACTTTGCGTTATATCTAAATAGCCAGTTTAAACCCTTTAATTCTGATTGTCGAACAGAAATCAAATACAGAATTAATCAGATAAGAGCTGTAGGCATTTCTCTAAATCCAATAACAAAATTACATGGCAGTTAAAAATCATTTGCTCATGCAGTCAAGCGTATAGACTAAAAGGTAAACATAGTGTCATTCTAATAAAATGAGCCTGAAGGCATGTTGCTGAAAATAAATAACACTCGCCATTTCCATTCTGATGCTTTCTAACTAACCATGACAAATCGATTAAGTAAATATTCAATAGCTAATATCGTCTTAACTCATACGTGAAATGTTGTTTCGTCTCACGTAACCCTGCTTTTTTGAAATCTATCCATTTTATTCATTTAGTATAGCAGTAAGTGGTTAAAAAATGGTTACTGCTTGAAAGGAGAAGACGTTAATTCAATGAAAAAAGCAGTAATAGATTGGATTATATTCCGATGGTTGAGTGGAAAGATTCAAAATTTTTAGTCGCCGTGTCCTCCCTCTTACCACAAAAAGATATTTTTTTTTATTTTAAGTTATTAGATTTATGGCCGCTTTACATACTCCTGAAAACTTGCCTGAATTCGGCAAGTGCTCGAAAATCTTCCACTTGCCCGAAAATCATGCCTATTGCTCTAAATAAAACGAGTTCTAAATTCATGCAAATTTTAGTAGCAAGTCAATGCTAGCGCTCTTGGCGGCGACGAAATTTATTTAAAATCTACAACAATATTAACGTCACGCTGAAATCTGGATATTCGTTGCTCATGGTTTCAATCCACGGCTTCATTCACCACATACTCTTCCTCCGGAATCTGTTTTTATCTTTTTCTTTATCTATTCTGTGAAATGAGATGAGAATTGATAATAAAACAAAGCTACGAAATAAACTTTTTTATCGGTTCGCCGACAAGTAACCTTAATCGCGATCTAAACGAGAGCAAAACGTGATTTGCCGCTCACAAGTGTAAGGCGGCCGCTTTTCAGGCAAGCTGGAACTGGCAACGCCATATTTTCGAGCGCGTTTGAGGCAATTTTTCGGGAGCGTGTAAAGCAGTCATTAGAATCTTCTTTACCATTATTCTTTTAAAAATCCTGAAACTGCTTTCATTTCCAAATGGGACCGTTTAGGTTCTTTATCTAATGTTGTCTATACTGTTCCTAGTTTTATATTACAATCATAAAATAAAAAGGAATGTTTCATATAAGCCTTCAGAGAGAACTAAGAATAAATAGCATGATTCATTATGACCTCTTACTTTCCATATGCTTTAACTTGCTTCCCCGTCGTGATGGGAGTAAAATATTCTCTATTACTCATGTTCATACAAGTTCGATGCATCAGCTTTTTCAAGGAATCATGAATTTAACTGGTATTTGACTACTTTCCGTTGTCAATAATGAGCATTGATGTGTTTAAAAAGGTTTATACAAATTAACTATCTGCATCCTCCTTCGTGTTGTATATTGGATCCTACGGTCTTGATATTATTATAGTGATATTATTATTATTCAGAAATGCTTGAATTATTTTTATTATTATAACTCGACATTTCAATATGTAATTTCGACCTCCCATTAAAAAAATTAAATTTTTGAATTTAAAAAAAATCACTTGAACTTGTTAAAAATATTAAAATTTTTATTTTCAATTGCCAATATTATAATATGATAAAAATATGGATAATAACAATAATAATGAAAATCTTTTGTACTTAACAAATGTTAATAAGTAACGCCCAATAATTCACAACTTCCGGAAAAGTAAACAGAATAAAAAAATCTGATCTGAGAAACTGCAGCAATTGAACTAAGACTTCACACGTGTAATTCCTTAATCTGCCACAGGCAAAGGATATTACTTTTTTCTCCAAATTATATACTATTTAAATTATTTTAAACTTATCTTTACATAATTAAGTTTAAT
Organism: Thereuonema tuberculata; assembly: GCA_023159025.1. Classification (NCBI taxonomy): domain Eukaryota; kingdom Metazoa; phylum Arthropoda; class Chilopoda; order Scutigeromorpha; family Scutigeridae; genus Thereuonema; species Thereuonema tuberculata. The sequence continues at coordinate 33,039,384 of JAFIDM010005346.1, read as the reverse complement.
TTATGTAATATCTGTTTTCTTAGAACATGGTATTTCGCGCCAGTTCCATTATTCATAAATCTTTTAATTTATCTTTAGTTATAAGATAAAAATACATAATTTTGTATTAGATTCTTCAAAATATTTGAAATAACATTAGATCACAACGTTTCGTTGTAAACTGCAAGTTAAATGTAATTTGATATAATGTTACTTTATAATTTCATACAATATACGTACATTGTCATATTCACTAATTTCCTATAGAAGTAGAGCACTTTTAACTGAGGCCCAATAATTCGAACAAACCTTGCAATCCGCCATATTTGCTTTAAATATGTTCTAAATTTGACCGAAAATGTAATCTAAATAGCTGTTATATTTAAAATCAACTACCATAACCTAAAATTAAAAGGATTTAATTTAAATCCTCGGTAATGTAACGCATTTCAGATATTTATTTCATGATTCCATATTATTAGATCAAATATCAGTGATAGGTGATAATTTAGTTTCCTATTCTCGATATATATTATTCCAGTTTCAATTTATATTATTTTCAGGTATATTAATCGGTATATGGAACATTCTTCATTACAGTCGACATGTACTCTGAATAATGGCATATTCTATTATTAGGATTAGAAAAAAATGAATTCACTTGCGTGAGCTTCATTTTAAACTATTCGGAAACGTGGAAATATTCCATTTAAACACAAGATATTCTTGTTTTGTTTTTGAGTATTAAAATATACTGAAAGAAAAAAAAATACGTGTAAAAGAGGAGAAACGTACAGAATGAATTTCTATTACATTATAATGTTGGGCCAAAAGGTATATCTTTCGATTAAATACGTCAAAAAAAAAATAATAAAAATGCTTTGAAGCCTTCATGCACGAAACTACTTTTCGAGAAACCTGGAGGCATTTCACCGCTTTTTCGGTTGACTAGTATCTGCTTCCCTGTGTGATTTAGACCTAACCTATTCATAAGTTATCAAATCATATTTTTTGAAATTCCTACAGTCAAAAAACAACGAAATCTATCTTGCTTTTATAGATCTAAGAAATATTAACATTTTCCTATGTTACATCACATTAAAAATTTTCAGTAATACTAGCAAATGTTATTGGAATTAATTGTTAACTGAATGAATGTGAAAAAAGTTTGAAAAACATTTTATCATTGAAGAATTTTTAGTATTGCTTCCACCTTTTAAAGAACTGGCAATTTTATTTTCAATAAATTGCCGCTCTACCAAGAAGACCTTGTGTCAGCCAACTTCGAAAGTAAATGCGACCTCGAGTTTGTTGTTCCGGCGTTCGTTCTAACTGTTTACCTATTCTATCTATTGAAAAATAGAGAAATGACTAAACTCAAAAGCAGAAACAGGCGCTAGAAGCTCATGGTAAATAGTTACTTGCCGGAAAGCTTCAACCTTGGGCGACTTCTGTAAATGTTATTTGATAGTTCTTCCGATGTCGCGCCGTTTGCATAGAGAACTATGAGGAGGAAAAAAACAGAAAGAGTTCAGCTCCCTGATATTTCGAATCATTTTAACGTAAATACATATTGGTTCTGACCTTTCTAGACGCGTTTCCTCAACATCTTCGCCATTACAAATATTAAGTTTCATTTAATAATTTAGTTACTCGCTTCACTGAATATTTGCAACTTGAGCATTGATAAAAGAAGTTCTTTTGGGCAAGATCAACGTTTTCTTCTATTGCTTTCATGAAGAATTTCTTGAAGATTTTGCTTTGAAGCATATTGTGAGGGTTTCACCTACACTGTAATGGTATTTTAAAAGATTTTCAAACCATTTTATACAAGTTCATACTTTAGAATCTTCAATAATTTATTATACATTTGTAGAAAATTTGATATCAAAAACTTCAAAGATAATCTAATCTAACAGTTAGCTTTTAGAAAGAAGAAGAACACTTTTCAAAGCAAGTCGACAAAACCCTAATCTTGTTATTTCAAAATATCTTCTGTGTCAAGATAGAAGAGATTTTTCTAGGAAATAGACTGGTTTCTTCAGTTCGGATGTGTTAGTTTGAAAACTGCTTCAAGATTTTAACAACCACAACAGCTGCTACTGCCATATATGGCAACGGAGAACGCCATCTTCTATATCCGAAGCTACAAAGAATATACATTTTTTTTTCTTTTTGTTTCTTTCTTTTTTATCCTTTAATTTTAAATGAATTTATTTCTGTTTATAATTAGCAAACAGAAAAAATATAATTTTTCTGTTTACTAATTCCAAACAGAAAGAAAGTCATTAAAAAAAAGAGGTATTAAGAAACATTTAAAGTTATTCAAAACATTCTAAAAAAAAGTGATTTTTTTTCCCTGTTTTACGAATACGTTCAGCTTTGTTTCATTTATGAGATGAAATGTAATACTGGTGCTTTACGAGCTTTTAATCGTTTTGTTTGACCCAGTCTTTTGCCGGCAGTAAAGCACGCAAAAGTAACATAAATTTTCATAACCTTTATGCTTGTAAATCTAAACAGACTGTCAATACATGAAACAGATTATTCCCAAAAGTACATTGGGATCTTGTCATATGCGCATATTTCAGTTACTGAAAATGTTGCTTTTCATATTCAAATTCAACTTCAGTACATGTAACAAAGGGCATTCTCATTGTTTGATTTTGAGTATATTGTTTTACGTTTAAAGGATTTTTTACTCTCTCATGAGAAAAGTGTTCGAGATAAAATTCATTTACAACTTTATAAATCCTCATTGCATTCATGAAATAAAGAAACATGTTTACTTGAAGGCAAAGTTTGATAGCTAAGGGGTCCCGATGGATTATTTTCAATGCACACTCACAAAGGTTTTACTTCTATTTATGACATATATCCACTTAAATATGTTTATTAACTGTAACGTTTTACTTTCACTTCGTTACATCTTAAAAACACTGCATTCTTATGAAAAAAATAAATCAAGAAAATTATCATCGACAATTTTAAGTGTTGGCAGTCCCATCCACATAAAAATGGACTTAATCTCCCTACAGAAATCTCCAAGGATAAGTATCACCAACCTCCATTCTGGCAAGAACCGTGACAGAAAAGTAAGTCGCCTATCAAAATCGTTGTGTTCGAGCTGCTGATCTTGTATGGTTAGAAGTGGATAACTTTCCATACCCAGGCATACGTCAAATCCAGTTGTCGCGCAACTCCACGGGCGCTGCTACTACCAGCACTGATTCTCTTTGTGCCGTCGACGATCGCAGTTGCAACGTCGTAATTGTCTGTTCTGGCACTGGTTTCCGTCCTCTGCCAGACCAAACTGTAGCTATCCTGCTGGATCGCTAGCAACTTCTTAATCATCGATTTCAATTCGATAACTGATAGCGGACCTTTACGCAGTTTCTGAGGGGTTCCAAACTCACGAAGAGCGGCTGCTGTGTTGAACTGGTGAAAGTAAAATAAATTTTTAAGTAACGCACGCTGAGGTAATGTAAGACGGATGTTGAGCAGAATTGGTAATTGGTATGTCTTTCTGAAGTTTTCCCATCCCTTTTTAGCCCGAATTACTGGCACTGTTGTAGCCTAGGTAACCGAGAATTTCTACGAACGGCTTTTATCTGCGAGTTGTGCAAATTCTTGGCTACATAGGATATAATAGCGCCACATACGTCTTACGTTACCTCAGCGTGCGTTACTTGTGAATTTATTTTACTTTCATCAGTTCAACGCAGCAGCCGCTACTTTTTTTTTCGCAGAATCCTTCTTCCCACGTCTTTAATAATCTCCCCACAAATTTGCTACCAATCCGGTTGTTCGATCGAGCTACAGATGGCTTTAGTAGTGTCAGATTAATTAGGGCCACCGTGTACATATAACTACAATGATACAAATACTGAAACTGTATTATCGCCACTGCCTATCCTACCCTAATTTGTATTTTCGTTCTAAAAAGAACAGTACATTTTTTCCAGCATTTTATAAACAGCGCTTTCAAAGTATTTAAAAATAGTAAAATTTAATTTCAAGTCCAAGTACGGTAATTGTTTGGCCATACATACTGTCTCACCGTTCGTTATCCTTGAAGCTTTAATTCTTTAAATACATTTGGAGTGACAAACATAAGTTTCATAATGAATCCAGATTCTGTCTGAATTCATACGTCAAAAACTCATTTTAAACCTCCATGACATCGATAACTCAAAAAATATATATATCTCCCCCCTCCCCCCCATTTAATGATATTTCACTAATAAATACAGGATGCTCCTTAGCTAAAGAGGTAGGGTTAAAGAAAGCATATTTTAAAAAAAAAGTAGAAAAAAATTAATATGGTAATGCTTATTCCGAAGTTGCCTGGGCAACCCTATAATTTTCGTGTTTATTATAAACTAGTGGTAAGTCCACAGTTTGTTAATTAATTATGTCATTGCAGCAAACAATACTTAGTGAACAATTAATTTCATTATCGACAGCAACTCATGTTCTAATTATCTATTAGAGCATGAAATGGAAGTTTCGATTAAGTGGGAAGTCAAAACAGACACAAATCTATGGCAACTCAATTCATAAATAATCCAGGCTTTCCATTAACAAATAAACCACCTGTTTTGAAATAAATAACCATACGAAGCCCATTCTCTATTATATTACATATCATAATTTCTTACTATCCAATGCGCCAATATAATATCAACCTTAAAATATATCAGTCTTAAAATGCTTCGTTCAATGTTATACAGTATCTTTTATATCTCTTATCTAATATATTAATGTCTTTCTTAATATAATAATCTACAGAAACTTAAAACGGACAAAAACAGAAGAAACAGCTGCTTAGAGCTATTTTTCTTGTAAAACCAGCATAAAAATAAAATAGCATTTTCTTGATTGGACTATATTTTGAGCTATCCTCACAATAAAATTCCTCAACTTTAAAAAATGGCAGGCTAATATATTTTCCACAATATTTGTATTTTTTCGGGAATTAAATCAATCTATCGAATTATTTAGATCCTTTAAATTATAATATAATTTCTGGTGAAATTCCAAGCAATGTTTCATTGCAATGAAAAATCCTACATATGATTCTCCTTGATCTGCCTGCTGGCCATCCGCGTTGCTTTCCTATATAAAATTCTTTGCAAGTAGAACTGCTCCTCCTATATATTTACTTCGCATTCCACTTTAATTCCAACCGTTATGTATTAACGCTGATTTCATTTTTATGATCCAGTTTCGAAAACAGAAGTTATTACAACTAAATAAAATATTAATACAGAAGTTTAGACATAAAACAACTTAAAGTAAAAAGCATATTTACAAATGGTCCATACGTCTCATCACGTTTAAACACAGACAATCACTGACTTCAGCCCGGAGATAATGATTACTACAATGTTGAAACTGACTAAAGCACTGGGCAACTATACAAAAACTATTAAAATATTTTAATAAAAACTTTTTTGATTATTGATTGAATAAGTTCAATTGTTTTCATTAACAGACTTCTTTTTATAAACTATTTTAACATTAGATATTTTAAGTTGAAGAATTATGAGTAAACCAAAAACAGATTCAGAGTCCTCATTATATAAAAAAAGACAATGGGAAATGTTGTTTTACTATCTTTTCTCTGTATATATGTCTTCAACAGTTGATGCTACTGAAATTAGTTATACCTACAATAACTTGCGAACAGAATCGTAATCAACTGCAAAGAATAACAAAGTGACATAAATGAGAATAATAATGTCGGAAGAGATTTGAAATGAAAATAAAGAAATAATACACTGATTAGTGAATTCGTAGAGTATTTTATTACGAGTGATTAATTGGATAAAAATAGTTCTTGGCACTTTCTTGTTTGAAATATTTTTTGCTCTTTTTTCATGCAAATTCTTCTCTTGAATTATTACTCCCATTGTCCGTCTCGTCCTTCGATTCTATGAGGAAAGATTCGTGATGGTTTGTTGTTCATCTGCCAGGTTCAGACTGAAAAATTGGAGGTAAACTCGAGCATTTCTGCGCGTAAGAGAGCCTAATCGTAATAGAGTACATACAGACTAGCCTAGACGGCGGTCTGCCGTGAGGTAGCAAAGTCGGAATCTGGGTTCGAATCCCAGCGTGGGGCTTGGATGCTTCATTCTTTCTTCTTCAGAGTTTCGTACGTTTCTGCGGAAGTAAAAATCTAGTTCGCTGCCTTTAGTTCGCTGCCTGTAGTTCGCTGCACACTGGGTTACGCTAAAGAACTAGCAATTCTGGCAGCCAGACAATCGTCTGGATCTCCAGATATAAATAAATAAATCTGAATATATATAAATGTTCCAAGTGGACAATGAGGCTTTGATGCCATATTTTTACTCGCAGAGCAAAATCTGGTTTCGTTTTCCATTTTTAACAAATGAAAACCAAATGGATGCAACATATTTATCGAGAACTGATTACAAAAAAAAGTCAAATAAACTGCCTGAAGTACTTGATTTTGAATTCACAAAGGAAGTATTATGTAATTACGAAAATCTGAAGCGCTTTCAAATTATTTATTAATATATTTCGCCTTTCATTGAATCTCAACAGCAGAATTTTGTTCAGATTTGAAATTTCCTCAGATAGTAAGACGATAATAATGATTCCCGTCCTTAAATTTTATTTTATTTTATTTTAACAAATTTTATTAAATTTGATGCTGAAATTTAGTGAAATTACAGTGAAACCTCCACTAACGGACACTCTCGAAAAGCGGACACCACCCAATAGCGGACAATTTTGCAATCCCCAGTCCCTTAATATAGACGTTTCCATGTATTTACCTCCGATTAGCGGACACTACCAATAACGGACAACATTCTACAGAAAATGAACGATCTTGGGTTGTTTTTCAAAAGCAATAGAATCAGGCTACAGTGATACGTAGCGTCCAGCTGAAATTTTGAAATTATGGATCACGAACTCCAACGAAAATTACCAACACATCAAAGTTCGGAAACGGAGACAAGTGCGACCGACTCTATTGTCTTCGATTGGTTTTGCGCTGCACGAGCAAAAACCATTCCCATTAGTGGGCCATTATTGCAAGAAAAGGCGTTGGAAGCAAAGGGGACTCTGAAGGCTTTGCAAAGTTAAAGATTCAAATATTCATATTGAGAAACATGTTTTCAATGCTAAAAAGAAATATCAAACTCTGTTAACTGATTACTTTAGTTAATAAAATTAATTTTTTTATCCGTTTCTCTTACATGAAATAATGACAAAATTATTACTGCAATTAATTTTGTCGTTATTTTAAGTAAGACTAATGGATAGCATTCATTTAAAAAGGAAAATAGTAAATAGTTTGCAATTGTTCATATTTTCTCGTAGGGCAATGTTAATTGTAGAAATTTAAGATTGCACTCAATTTTTCATTAAAGACATGCTATAAGCTAAAAAATGAAAAAAAGATAGTCCTCCCCAATAGCGGACACCTCCCAATAACGGACGAAACTTCCGGTCCCGTGACTGTCCGCTATTCGGAGGTTTCACTTTTATTATTAATTTAAAGAGAATTTGGAATTATTAACTTACTTAAACCTAAACTGCAGTTTCGTCATCACCAATATTTCAATTCCTTCTGGACCCATTAAAAAAATACCGTTATCCTTAAAAAAAAATCGGAAAATGAAAGTACAATTTAATTAATTGAGGGAATTACCTAAAATAATCTTAGCTTATTTGTAAGAGCTTTGTATCCAGACGATTATTACGTGAGTACAACTTTTTAATTAACTATTAAATTTTAAAAATCTAAATAACGATATTATTTTATTTTATGCTAATAAGGTCTTTATTTTTAGCAAGATTTGTTTTACGTTTTCAAGCAGTTTACTGGAAATATGACTTTATTTTGTTATAGAGTCACCGCCTTCAAGTCATTAAGAACTTTTTAATGTTATAATGTATTAAATAATCCCTTTAGTCTTAAACGCGGAAAACATACTTGTAATCGTAGCATTGTGAATCTATATTACTAAAATCTTTTATTTCTCTGTCTGTCTGTATGTGTGTCTATCCGGCGCAATTTTCTGCGAGAATGGAAAATAGAAATAATTTTTACAATGAAACATCCGCGACAGGAATCGAACCTGTAACCTTCTGATCCGAAGTCAGATGCCTTATCCATTAAGCCATAGGGACTACAACTCTCTTCATATTGTTTTTTGACTTATATCTCCTTTCCTTTCCCCCATCAATAAGGAATGTATTCATTCTTTTTTTTTTTTTTTGAATCTCAAGATTGTTTATTTATTTCCCATCCGTCAGTTTATTTGTAATTCGAAACTGACAATTAGAACGATAATTGCCGAAACGTTGCAATATTTTAAAAATTCTTACTTAACCAAATTCTATGTGATATTGAAAAATTTGTGCGTGTACACGCCAGATGTTGGAGTAAAGAAAACAGTCAAGAAAGAAAGATGCACTCTTTTTTTGAGGTGGAATACCGGAAAAATCACTATTTGCAACTCAAAAACCATCAATATTTGTAACTCAAACGTCACTGAAACGTGACAATTATAATTAAAATGAGAGTCAAAAAAGAATGAAGCGGTACTTCTATTAGATAGAATACTGAAAAATCACTATTTGTAACTCAGAAACCATTAATATTTGGAACACAAAAGCCACTGGAAAGTGCCAATTAGAATAAAAAAGAGACTTAAAAAAGAAAGAAGCAGTATTTCTATTAGATAGAATACTGAACACTATTGTAACTCAGAAACCACTGAAAAGTATCATTTGGAATAAAAAAAAAAAGAGTCAAGAAATAAGAAGCAGCATTTCATTAGGTAGAATACTGAAAAAATCACTATTTGTAACTTAAAAACCATCACTATTTCTAACTCGAAAACCACTGAAAAGTATCAATAGGAATAAAAAAAAAAGATAGTCAAGAAAGAAAGATTTCTTTCTATTGATAGAATACTGCTCAGAAGTTAGACGTCTTAGCCATTAGACCACTAGGCCTACATTCTAATCTCTATAAAAAATAAAAATATATCATAGATATATGATTTGCACGGTGGTTCTAAAAGCAGTCGTAGATTGAGAGAATATAGACATCAAAAATTAAATTAAAAAAAAGCTTTTAAAAAATTTTAGTTTTAGTTTCCTTGATGTAATTTGTGTGTGTGTGTGTGTGTGTGTGTGTTTTTTAATAAATAAAAAATTGTTTTCCGTTACTTAAGGGAGGCTTCCGGAGCGAAGCGACGGGTAGCCGATTAGTTTCTTCGTAAAACTACTATAATTATTGCTTTAAAAATACGGACAAAGACATGCTCTTTTAAAAATGAAATTACTGGATATTCAGGTCTTAGATGATTGTTGTTTGTTATACAGTGAACTGTTATATTTTGAATCGGATAAAAATAATAAATTGTGGGCAGCACCGTATTGAATTTTGAAAAATTTTATGATGAAAGACGAGTATTCCCGTTGCTTTGATAAACTTTTCATTAATTAGAGAAAATGAATAACGCCATCATTCTTGACGTATGTTGGCTCACGTTTAACATTCATTGCATTAAGCCAACATCCGCTTTGAAAAGAGACACTAAGACGAGGACATTTGAAAATAGTTCAAGTGAGAATGTAAACAAAAATTCCCTAGTGGATTGTAGTACGGAAAAAGCCTCCTCCCGAAGCGGGAAAATATTAACTATTCACACGGCAGGTGACGGAGCAACGCGCGGAATTAAAGACCCACTAGGCAGTAATGGTAGCAGAATATTTAAAGAAGAGGCCTATTTGCAAAAGAGACATCGTTTCCAAATTCTTTTACCTAACCTTTTGGGTTTCCATTAGAATATAGTAATGTTCTGCAATTCGTACATTTTGAGGCAAGAAAAGTAGTTAATTCTTTATGCTTAATCTTGCCCATGATGCTGAGATGTGCGCGTGTGCTAATTAAGTACTTTCAGTAATTTGCAATGGAAAGGCCTCTCCGACGAAGCATGAACCATACTGCTTAGGAGCTTCTGAATACGAGATTGAGACTTAAAAAAAATAAGGTGATGCTGCTTTAGAAGCGCCGGTTTCTCCCCTTAATGAATGGAAAGTAGATTTTGGAAGACGACCCTTCAATAGTTTTACGACCGCCTGACCTTTACATTTCCAAGATGCTGCTGGTTAATAAGCATAATTGCAACTGAGAAACGGAAAAACAAATTATGGATTGATGCGAATCCTGCCTTTGATCTATTTTGCACTTAATTATATCTTAGGAAAAACAAGATTCATAAAAGTAGAAGAGCTTTGCTGTACAAGAAAGGTCCTCATTAATGGAAAAATCTGCAATTTCGTTAAGCCTTCAAATCCAGAAGATGATTTAGGGGCAGAAGAAGAATATTTGTTCCCTCAACTTCCAAGCTGTGAAAGATGATAAGTTTCTGTCGTATGTCTTTGTACACATGGGAAATCAGTGTCTTGAGAGGTCACAGGCGGATTTCAGCACTTGGGAGACCCTGAGTGATAAGTTGGCAAATGTTAGCCTATTTGGAGATAATGTACAATTCTTGATCAAATTCATTGTTGTATTTGAAGAGTTTCTTGACATAATTTCGAGCAATAACGATACCACATTAAAGAAATTGGTTTTGAAAGGAATTAACTTGCTTCAAAATCATCTTTTTCTTTGTCGTTATTCATACATATTAAGATATATCGAAATGAATTTTCATGTATTTCATTTTAACGTATTATAATATTTATTGTAAGAGTGAAGATTTAATATTCTCTTTCCTATTTTTATGTTGAATGTAATGAATGTTTAATTCCATATACATATCATTTTATATTTAAATCTATGTTAAAATAATTTATCATTTACCGGAATTTACAGTGAGATTCATATCTTTAAGATTAACTAAATAAGGTAAGAGAACTTGCTAAATCTAAATAATTTTGAACTACATAAATAATCTGAAAATTAATTTCAAATTCTTAAGATTTCAAAAAATTTAGAAAATAAAAGTTTAACAATTCTGATTTTAATCCGTTTCTGTCAAGCAAAATCTCTTAGTATTTATTTTAAATCAAATTTGAAATCTTTAATAATCGATTTTACCAGGTTTTTAAATACGAAATAGCTTATTTTTTAATCTTCAGTAGTTTACATCTTCTCCAAGATTGGGAGAAGATGTTGAATGTAAAATTATGCTGATAAGATTCATTTCTTCTTTACCTTATGGTCATAATATATCTTATGATCACAATTATTTTCGATATATAAAGATAAACTTTAAAAAAGTTGCTTTTAAGCTTCGATTTGTCTAATATATATCTGTAATTTGATATGAAGCTGAAATATTTACTGTTTTTGTCTATAGTCGTCTCTAAACTTAATCCATCCAAAGATGTTGGTTTCGGGGAACAAAAGAGAGAAGCTATAATCATGTTTTGTGGACGACAGAGATTGACGCTGCTTGAGGTGGCAGCCAAATTTAATCACCACTACCCACAATTCAGTTCGTGCTCTGCTGTGCCCAAAACTTAGCAGATGTTGCTCTGTCAGAAGGGAAATAGGCATTAAAATCACTTTTGTAAAGTTGATAGATAACGCTGCTATTAGTGTTTAGAGATCGTGCTTTTGCGAATAAACCATACTACACTTCTAGGTATTAATATACAGCTGAAATATTAATACTATGCTAAATCAGATTCTTAAAGAATAAACAAATTGCTGAAAACATACCTATTAGAACTTCAAAACTTCTGCTAGTTATGACTAACTGCCATATTAATGTTACATATTAACCTTACAATTAATTGCTATTAAGATAAAAATTTTAAAAAAATGTATTTACACCAATAAAAAATTAAAAACAATCTTTCTATCTTGTTTGAAATTTGAAAATTTATTAATTAATGACGTGTTGTAAATGAGATTTTTTTTAACTTTGTTTTATGTATTTAATTACACAACATATCGTGTATCAAATGAAATGTATTTGATGTTTCTTATTATTCTAAGCCTTCATTAACCGAATTCCAAAGAGCGAAACATGCTATCATAAAAAGCTGAATTCATTAAAATAGTTATAAAAATAAAAAATCTCGTAAAGCCATGGGTATGATGATCAAATTGTAATTTATGTCAACCCAACTCGTTACAATGTATGTTACAGAAGCTCCTGTTTGTTAACAAAAAGAGAAAAGAAAACAATAATAAGATTAAACTATGTTAAATAATAGCCCTTTCTAGAAATGATCATTCATCAATTTTAGATCTTTTAGATTCTTTAAAGAAAAAAGAAGTAAGTATCGTAGTTAAGAGTAACAATTCTGAACTGATATCGTTTGATTACATTGCTAAAATATTGCTCCTTTTTGTTATTTCATAGTAAATGGGCCGAAAGACTTATTTCTTATTACTAGGAAGATTCTTAGATTTCCTAAATGTATCATTAAATACTTTAAATTTTCTTCCTGAAATCGTACCAGTACCATAATAAAATGATTAATACATTCTGTAACGATTTCAATTTGATTAGCAAAGTTTTTATTATAAGAGAGTATGAAGGAAATCCAAAGGCAATGAAAAAAATCAATAACTCAAAGATAAAGCTTAAACTATATTAAATAACTAGACGGATACCGTTGCTTCGCTCCGGAACCCTTGCATGTATAGCATAAAAAAAAACCCTTATTTATTTAGCAAATTAATATGGAGATCGGAGAATACACGACTTCCCAGCTCGTTGTGGGCTTCTCCGCTTAACTCAGGTGTAATGCGCGTTGGCAGTCAGACGGGGGGTTGCCGCAAAACCCCAATATTTTTGCATGTATCTTCCAAATGCAGAAACGTTTGTTAATGACTGATTTACCGTTCGATAGAACTTTCAAATACCAACATTTTCTCAATATAATGTTCTCTTCCAACTTTTGTACTTTTCGTTTAAATTAAGAAAAAGTCAAAATTTTACCCTTTAAAAGGCGCCATCTTGGAAACCGAAAACTTTTTTCGAAAGTTTTTTGTAGCATTTTGTTTGTCTTAAAAAGCTCTACATTTTATCCATTTACATGACCACTCTATCTCTTATAGTTTGGTCACAAAATTGGAAAAACGTAAAGTCTTATGACAATGACAGACAGGATAACGCTTTTATATAATATAATAGCCTTCTCTAGAAATGATCATTCATCAATTTTAGTTTCTTAGTAGAACATTTAGATTCTTTATGGAAAAAAAGTAAGTATCACAGATAAGAGTAACAATTCTGAACTGATATCATTTGATTATATTGATAAAATAATTAATTTTGAATAAAAAATTTAGATATATAATTTTTAGTGTAAAATAATTTTAATTTTTTATGGAAATAAATTTGGAAATTTTTACAATTTAACACAACATTTTTAAATTCACATAATGATAAGCAAATAAACAAATCAAGAATCGAATGAAATAATCATTAGATTAACTGAGGAACAATTTTTTTATGTCCAATCAGATTCAAACGATTATCTGGAATTTCGAAATCCGATTATTTATATTTTATATAATTTACTATTTTAATTAAATAGTATACTAGCAGTAATATATCAGTTTCGAAAATATTTTATAGTAATATTAAACTTAATTTAATATTATTAAATATTAATTAATATTGTTATTTTTGTAATAATATTAAAGTTAATTTAAAAATAAGATCTACGAAAACAAAGCTTTTACCAAGAAACACCATTGGAGGAGTAGATTTGCTTTTCCTTAGCAATCATTGCAAGAAAAACCGATGTTTTTTAAGTGAAAATTCTTCCCCTCTGTCGGGTAGAACTGTCACTGCTCTCAAGCCGATGTCATGCAATCAATGGTCTTCTTTCATCTCCAGATCTGTGCATAGAAGCATTTACTATGTTGAAAAAAAGAGTGGAACAGGAGAGAAATCGGATCAAGCGACAAAAATGTGACAAGGGTTACTCACAAGAGTCGCCTCTCCAATGTACCAAAACAATGTGATGGAATTCAACCGGCGGCAAATATCATATTTACTTCCCCCGTAGTCATGGCAACTTCAAGTGATGCCATGGTTGACGACCGTCTCAAGCCCTCGCATGCAAAAAGGGATGAGGTGCCGATTTTGAATTCGGAAACCATAATCTCCCGACCTTCCTAAGAATTCTTGCTGGAGTGACTACGGATAAAATGGCATTACAAAATGTCCCCAGAAGTCTATGCGTACAGCTCTTTTTCTAGAATATTTTGCCCAGTGTGTTTTTCAGAGATTCCAGTTGCATTTGAATTTATAGTAAACAGAACGCGAACTATTCAGTCGCTTCGTCGTTTAAGGAAAAAGCCAGAGTAAAAATAGAAGAAAGGTTAGAGAGGACACTACTCTCTCTCCCCTCGGAATAGAAGACGGATTTACAGGAAAATAAATTTGGCCTTCAATTCTGATTTATGTTCAGAAGAAGCTCTCACCATCCATTTTCCAATCAGGGCCAGAGCTTGTGTTTATTTGAGCTTTAAACATCTCAGTTTGATCAACGCTCACCATTTCTAGTTTAATAAAGATCACTGTGTTAAGGATGCATTATTAAAAAACTCACAATTTCAAAATTTATTAGAACTACAAAAAGAAATATTAGAAAGGACTAGCATAAATGATTTTAAAAGGATATATATTTATTTTACTGAAATTTACTAAATAGTTTAAAATTCCATTACTTGGTAACATTGTATTACAATACACTATCAGTTAGTGTTTTATTTTTAATCTATAAAGCATTTCTATGGTTAGTAATAAAATTATCAGAAAAATGACAGTTAATTATGATTTCTTAATATATAAATTATTTTTTTATACTGATCTGTTTCAGAATATGAAATACATTATTGTTATATAAAATTTCGCAACTCGTATATTCTAATCAACTTTGTAATTTATTTTGAGGGAAAGTGAAGTTTCAAACTTATACAAATTATAGCAAGCTCATAACAAATTACAAAAAAAAAAAAAAAAAAAAAAAAAAAAAATCAGCCTCGTTCGATGTTTAAATTATAGATACGCCATCGGGTGATCACTAATTGTGTTTTTTATTTTGAAAATTTATCTTTAATTTAATTGAAGTTGACGAATTAATCTTTCATCATATACATTTCGACAAAAAATAATATTATCTAGTAGACAAATTTAGTAATAGTTTATTATCTAGTAGTAAAAATAATATTTATCTCAGTAATAATTTTAATACTAAATTTAGCACTAATTTTATTTAATAAAAATTATTCGCAATTGAATGCAAGAATAGCATTGAGGCTTAATACATTTTTAGCAATAAATAAAATTATTCGGGAATATTACTAGCTGAGTGTTTGTGTTTACCATCGATAGCCAGAAAGTGCTACTTGCTCTCGTCAGCTGATACGTAAATTGATGCCTAATATTATATTAATTTACATTTTATCCTCGAAAAATGTAACAATATTTATTTTAAAATATATACTATATTCTACATGTATATGTATGATTAATCAATTTTTCAATTTTTTTCCCCAGTGTTTCTCCTACATTCAGCAGGTCCATTTGGACTCCCCTATTTCGGAGACTCACTTTATTCTATGGAGTAAATACTGAGGTGGTTTCCCGTTTCCTTCCTCAGGGAGCCATTATGGAATGGCTTCAGATCCGACGAGAAAGTGAAGAAGAGACTGACAAATAGGAAGGGAAATTGAAGCATCCATGCCGCTGCTGGGATTCAAACCAAGGTACCGACACTTCTCTCTAGTGGGAGGCCGTCTTCTAGTGGAAGACCACTAGACTATGCCGGAACTGCAATTTTTCAGTAGTATGTAAAAAGCAATTGCTGTAATTGTTCATAAGTTTTAGGATATTAATGTTAGTGGAATGTAACATGGCTTATTCTTGTCCTTCTTTTAATTACAAAATTAATCTGAAACACATTTTTCATAAATTAATTTTAATAATAATCTTATTTTCATATTTCTGAAATTTCTGAAACAACAATAATAGATTCAGCTAATAGCTACCTTAAAAATCATGTTGAATTTTAAGTTTCAAGGTTGTGACCAGTTCTTCTTTATTTAATCTGACCTTTCAAGCACTCGTTAAAAGTTATAGGTTGAATGAAGGGAGAAAATAACGAAAAGGAGTTCGTATCTCATCTGTGAATGGATCTGAACTTTCGTCGAAGTGTCTCTGGAAGGTGGGGCTTATCTGGCAACTTTTCAAACTCTCTTTGCTTTTACTTAAGCTTCAGCAGGTGGAACGTGATTTTCCGTTGTTATGATGGCTACTTACAGAGGATCACAGATGATGAGTGCCACACACACTCACATGCTAATGTGTAAGGTGTAATAAGTGTAATCACAAACGCGGTGATTGAGAAATCATGACGCGGAAATGATGGTAGTAGCAGAACAATTTTAATATAAAGAGAATTACGCACTTTAAAATTCAGGGAGACAACAAATGCAAATTGTATATGTAAATAACAAACAGAAACTGGAATGAAATCTTAATAATAATAAATTAATGAGAGTTTAATAAACAAAGAAGTAGAGATTACTCTTTCAAATTTAAAATAAAGAAAATTCAGATATCAGTAGGTATTTATTTCTTTCCTAATATATTATAGAAAATCTAATATGGGGCCGTTCAAGTATTACGTAAACACATTTTTCGTCACTTCAGACCCCCCCCCCCCCTTGTAATCAAAAATAAGCACAGGTCTTAACTTTCACGATATTTAGACAAATCTCCTTGCTTTCAGCCTGTAAAGTTTAATCACTTTATGCAGTAGATCATGTGAAGTAATAACTCAGCAATTGATGGGAAAACGGAGACATCAACGACATAGATAAAAACCAAGTGAATTCCAATTAAAATTCTAAGATGAATAGAATATAACGTGCAACATTCCCAGTCCGCGGAAGCAAGCAGAAACTTAATAGAAAAGAGAAATATGTGTACATGAATACGTAAGTTAAAACACTTCTTACCAAATTTGTTTCAAATTGTTTAATCAAATTACAGTACTGTTCGACATCTAACCTTTTAAGGTATTTTAATTGTGCTGCAACAGATACTACGATTTCAACAGAAACAATCAATAAAAATAAATTCTAAGATTCTCTCTCTTTCCCTCGGTCTGTCAGTGGTTTGTATGCGTTACCACAAACTGTAACTGATTCATTAAAGTCAATCATTAGAATTTAGTTAACGTAAAGATTCATAGAATTTATTTATTTTAACATATTTACATTTGATATTTACATGTGTTTAGTTTGTAATATGTTATGTACTAAATGCATAAACTAAAATTATAGTCTATATATTTAATTCGTATATAGTTACATATAAACCAAATACGTTTATGTAAATCAACTGCTGAGGTATCTTCCGCAATCGATATTCCCACATAGGCACATAGTTCCATTGATTTGCTTCTGTAAATAAATTTTGCAATCACATATTTATGATATCCTGCATTATGTAATATCCTCCTTCTGATTTTCTAATTTTTTGATAAATTACAAGAACGAAATGAGTCATACAAATCTTACAATTTGCAATTCATGTAGACTTTTTATTAAACAGTATGTAAAAAAGTCTGTATCATCAAAGTATATCCTGTTATTTTTATTTACATCGTAAGTAAATATGAAAGGACCTGAACTGCATATCAAATTTAAAATTTAGGAAAATTTAGATTCACAGTCCCTAAATACTCAATAAAATTTTATTTCTGAAGCTGCTATTCGTACTGAATGCTTGCAAAATGATGTACTATCCTGGTAGATACAGTTCTTGAGATTGAGATATTCTTGTAATTTCTATTTGCCTCACAGCTATCTTGCTATTGTCTTGATAATTAATAGATGCCAAGTGGCACCTAATTAAGTCTCAGAGATAAACTATACTATCTAAATCAAAATAATCATTTTAAATTGGCTTCCCGTTAAAACTTGCTAGATTGATTTAAAGGACATTCCAAAAGTAAGAAGAATGTTAATGTCTATTATAAACAGTATGGACGAGATTGAAGATGCGATGTATCTTCACATGTATAGCTAAGAACGTCGCTTGTGGCTTTCAAGACCAATTGATGCACAATGAAGCACAAGACAAAGAAATGTGTACAGTGACAGCCGCTTGTACTGTGTTCCCTAAACCCGTTATTTTGCACGAGCCATCGCCTTTGACGCGCCTTTGCTCAATGACTGTAAACAACACAAGCGTCACAGAAGCCGGTGACTGGATAAAGAACCTTTATTGTTTGTTTTATTATGATTTGGGCCAGTGGCGGTATTTCAGATATTTGTTCCTATCTGTTCGCTGCAAAAGCGTTTCTCTTCGACGTCTTTCCGTTCCTTGCAACGACCCGATGGCGAATTTCAGGAATTCAGCGGAGGAAAACGATCGTGGCATCCAACTGAATAAAACGGCTAATGAAATGTTGCTATTGGAGAGTTTAAGGCAGCCTCGGTCTTGGAACGCCGTCCTCCACCTCCTCCGCCTACTCCCTTCTGCTGTTTTTATAAGCCACCGTGTATTCGCTGCTACTCTTTCTTCAATGCGAGAAAGATGGCGCATCATAAAACCTATATTCCCGCCTTCTCCCATTTCAGAAATCATTATGAAGAAAAGGAAAAATTGAAGAGAAACAGAAAGAAAAACATGTCGAAAACAAAATCGAAAGCAATCCCACAAAAGGAATTTAATAATAAAACTATTTTAAAGTTGTTGTTTTTTGTTTTGTTTTTTTCAAATCATAGATATAAGATGTATAGGAAACAAATGTTAAAAAAAAAAAAGTTTGCTTGTATCAAAATTGTTAAACTTCAGTTGTTAATGATTTAAGTTTTTGTAAACTTTTCTTTTAAACTTTTTTTAACTTAACGATATCAGTTGTATTTTACATAATTAGTTATCAAAAAATCACTGCTTTCAGTGTTTTGTTTTTGTATTTCTTGATTTAGTATATTTCTGAAATAAAGGTTTGTTTGCTTTATAAGACATGTTTTATTGAATTAATATCTACTTGACAAAGGTTCTAATTGTTTTCGTTGAACCGAAAATAGTCGATTTAATATGTTATTGTAACATTTTATTAAGGTGCGCCGACGTCCTATCAATTTTTAACAAGTTTTTAGCGCACGTTAAAAATTTTACGTTTTACTATTAAAGCAAAGAGTTTCATTGTTGTTTGCCCTTTATCATTTCGGAATCATAAGATCAACATGATTTAAAAAAAAATGAAAACGAATATGACTTTCGAAAAACCTTCTAACCGCTATGCTACTTCGGGTCTCGAAGAGGTTTTATCGTTTGTATTGTTAAGGTCATCTACCCAAAGAACGTCGTGAACATTCGTCATCAACCGAATTCCAAATCATCGGAAACTCCCACAACATTTACTATCTATAAGGTGTATCAGTTTAACCCGGTCAGTCTGGTAACTTCTTTCTGGGACCGTTTTCTAGAGTAGTTTATACGTTTTCACAAGAAAAACAGTATTCTAATACAAGGCGGCCACCAGAATGCTTCACTGTACAACAGTGGGCATGCACCTGACGTAAAAACGAGCACCTCGTACCATTGAACACGTGTTAGTGGCTGTGCGATAGTTCACAATGGCAGACAGGGAAAGTGGTGTGTTCCGGTTGACGTTAATGCAACGTGTGTCTGTGTATCTGTCATTAAGTTTTAAGTTTAATAGAGTCGAAGGACATCACCTCTGCTGCAAGATGTTTATTTGATGAGGCATATGGTTTTTCTCTGAAAAGTGAAACAATGTCTGGAATCAAGAGGAAATTTGAAAACACTTGTTCTGTTGCAGCAAAACATGCTGCGAAAGGGTCACATACCACAATCACTACCGAAGAGAACCAACACATCATCGCTGAAGTGCTGGTGAAAAGTCAAAATTGACCAAAGTCATTTCGTAGACAATTTTAATAGACACAGTTAAGTTATTTATCGTTCTAACAGCGTAAGAAACAAATCAGAAAGTTACTTAAACCACGCAACCATCTGTTTATGGTAGTTATAATAAAGAAGATCTATCTTTTAAGTTCTCATATTCTAATGAACAAAGGTGTCCATTTAATTACAAAAATATTATCCTTTATTATAGAAATAACATAATAAAATTAAAGGATGAGAAATAATATTTTTGTAAGATTTATCCACATCTTTTCATGTTATTAGAACAGAACAGATTTTTATTCTATATTTATCTCATGACATTACCTATTTATTAATATATTACCCAATTAAATGATATTTATTAATTTAAATAGAAATAAGTGCAATGTAGAAGACAGAGGTGCTTTACATATTCAAGTGAAAAGTTATTAAAAGTTTAAAAGCAGATATAAGAAAGGGTAATTTTATGGGTTTTTTTTTTCTTTTCAAGCGGAAAGTAGGTTAATGAATTTCAAAATAACCATAAAATCCATAGAAATTTTGAAATTATTATTAATTTGAAAGAGTTGTAATTTACAATAAGAAGCTTTTCTATAAAACAGCAAAAATGAAAATACGAAAAATTCTTTCGAAGTGGATTTTAGTTAGTAATTAACAAGAACTGGAAAAATGAAGTCAAATACCAAGAAAGAATGATCCCTGAAAATTAATTTGAATTCTTCGTGTAATATAAAACACTTTCTTATTTTATGAAATCTCTAAATTTTACAATCTATAATAGCTACAGAAAGCATTAGACTGACGTTTAGAAGAAATATACAAATGTTACAAAACGTCTATACAAAGAAGTTTTCAAAGTGTTTTGGTGACTGAAAATCCGATTAGTAAAATTATAATTTAAAAATAAAGCAGTTATAAGTGAACATTCTAAAAAAAAAAGGGTTCCAGAGAAAAATGAACATGTAACTATCCAAAACAAAACAAATAACCTACCAATACCTTATTATAGCAACTGAAATCATTATGATGGTTAAAAATTGAAAAGAGTCCTGCGAGGAAAAGTTGACATTTTACGCCATTTATTAGCGGCAAGGTGATTCCATATCAGACACTACGATCTATTTAATATCTGCAAATATGCCACTTTGTTTATTGTGTCATTTCCGAGTTTATTCATCTCCTACATTTTCTATGAAGTGTATAACTTCATTTGTTTCGTTAGATACAATGGAATAAATCAGAATCATCTTTTCCTCTGTGTATTAACGTCAATGTTTCCTAGTTACCGCAATTCAAGCTCAAATATCTCAGTTGATGGCAATGCGAAACGGAGGAAATTAACAGGCCTTTAGTGCAGCTGAACAATGTACTAATTATCGGTCAGGCATTGTACTGATTTCGTTAAATCAGAATCATGCCTTATTAACCAATCCAATAAGCTTGTCAGAGAAGGGTTATCACCACTCGCTGAGAGTGTATTTCAATTGACTGCCAAAAACTGAATGGCTTCAGCACACATTGTTATGTAAATCAAAAAATCGATATTTTAAGCTGGATGCTGGTGTTATTAATGATGCCTTACACATTTACATTATTTTTTTTAAGTAAAAAAAAGGACGTTGAAGGAAACGTGATGTAAAAAAGCATATTATAAGGAACATAATGTTTGAAATCCATGAAAACTCAGATTAAACGACAGATTAGGGAGTTGATTCAATCAAAATGAAGGGATCCAATAAAGCAAATGACATAAAAAATGAAATAAGGTGCTAAAAAAAACTTTACTATAAAAAGCTATCGTAAAAGATAACGATATTAAATTTAATTTGAAGGAGTAGACTTTCAATGCTAAATTATCTATTAAAAATAATTGTTTTATTATTTTATTAGTTTTGGAGAAATTTTTTAGTAAATTATTATGAAAAATTGTTGTCGAATTTGTAATATGCGGTATGGGGATTTTTTAAAAAAAAGATAATGTGGAATTTTCAAAACATATGTTTACATTTCCATGCTTATGGTGAAACTAAACCGCACACTATAATGTCAACAACAAAAAATAAAAGCAAATTTCTAAGCATCACATATTAGTAAATGACTAATTACAATAAAGAATAATTAAGCATTTAATCAATCCACAAATAATATAAATAACATTTGCTTAATAAGCTTGTTATAAGTAAGAGACAGATCTTACCTAATATGGTGGAACTGACAAACTATATTACCAAATTAAATATTATTAAAAATTATAATACAAACCAAATAATGCTATGGTAGAATAACAGATTACCTGCTTTTGTTCAATTTTTTTGAAATAAGTAGTGTAATTTATTCTAATCCAGAAATAAAATATTGAATCTTTTTTGTAACATCGACCCTAATATTCACAACTTTTTGTCAAATATCAGGTAGTTGCAGACAAAATGGGAAGATGGAAAACTTCATTTCTCGCATTGGGAAAGACTGCGAGCGTTGAAGAACGTAGGCTTATCATGACCAGAACGTAGGCTTATCATGATAGATAAGTCTCCGACCATACCTAAGCATCTCAGTCGTCCCTAAATGCACAGTGAAGTTCGTGAAGCCTCTCGATGGAGAGTCGCCATATTCATGTAACTAGTCTTTATGGGTGGAAGCTGGGCAGCAATGCGAGCGAGGTGGCGAAGAAAACAAACATGGCAATTGGAGAGGGAAACCCATCCAAAAGCACGGTGTACCGTTGGCTCCATAAGTTTGAGACCGGTGATGAATATCTGCAAAATCAAGATCGGGGTAGGACACCGTCGGTCATCAAGACGACGAAATGAAAGCTTGTGTCGAAAAGGATAAACGACAGACCCTCCGATAGATTACCGAGACGTTCAGTGTCCATTCTTCAACCATTTTTCTCCACCTGGAGGCAATCGGCAAAGTGAAGAAGCCATGATAGAGTATTGCAAATTTGACCCATCAGCCCTTCCTGAAACCAAGCTAGACGGTTATCACTGTACAGCTCAAATTTGAAGGTGGTACATACCAAGCTTCTGAAGGAGCATCGGAACATGGTAAAACGGTCTGGCGTTCTGTTGCTCTAAAACAATGCACATCCTGACGTTGCAAAACAGATCAAGAAGAAAAAAAATAGCATCTTGGAAATGAGGTTCTTGAGCATCCACCATACTCACCAGACCTTGGTACCAACAGACTACCATTTGTTTCATCATGTGGAATTCTACATGAAGAAGAAGCGCTTCCACAACCAGACCCAGCTCAAAATCTCTTTGACGAGTTTATCAGTTCCTGTGCCTCTGATTTTTTTAAAAAAAGACATTTATCGGCTTCATGAACTTTGCCAGAGATCTGTAGATGCCAATGGTTCTTTCTTTGACTGAATTTGTTAATTGCTAATAAAATTATGCAAAGTTAAAATTCGAATACCGAATGTTCTCATTTCATATGCAATTACCTGATATGATATGTATTTATTCGCTATTTGTTAAATGTAGATTACAGCTATTATTATTATTATTACCCTCTCATCTCTTTCATTTTGCTTTATTTTTCTGGTAAGAACTAAATCCATAAAAAAAAGAAATTAGTTTTAAAAACATATTGATAAATAGGGAACAATATTATAAACAGCGCTGGCGTATTGAAAAACAGTTGGAATTCATAATGACTTAATTTTCAATTTCAGTTACTCTATTGTGTAATTCAACGCTGCTAAATGAAATTTAAGGAAATCAAAATATAGTTAATGACAATTGTGATTTGCTTCACAATATATAATCAATATGCTTTGAAGCCTTTGTAATGGTTTAATTAGGAAAGTTGAGAATATAAAGTTAATGATGATGTGCTAAACATGTGAATGGTTTAAAGTCAGAACTTTTAATTAGATAAACATTCCAAATGTACTTTTTTTTTTAAATAGTCGATCAGGTGTTATTTACTTAACCAATTATTAACAAGCTTGCTACATTATCTTAACTTGTTTATTCCCTAAATTCGTTTTTGACAAAGAATCACTTTAACTAAATACTTTCATACATCTTTCTATCTATCTGAACTTGTCTTTTGAAGTATGGATGGAATAGCAAGTTATGAATGATTGTAAGTAAGTCTAATTCCTGAATTTTCAGTTTTATGGCCTCATTTTATTTAAGTTGCTTCATTTAAATTGCTTAAGGCAGTTTTATATAAAATTCCTTTTTGTTATTAACTAAAACCATAAACAATATCGTTGCAATTAAGTGCACTCAACTCGAGACAATCTTCGTACGACAGATAGAGTATGAATCAAAAAAGTATGCACAATAGACAAAAATTGTGAAAGAAATCCAATTAAATTCAAATTAAATCTTTCTGTTTTTAAAGTTTTATGTTTCTTAAGAGGTTCGAAACGTAAATACCTCTAATACCTCTCTTTCGGTAAATTGCGACATTTAGCCTAAGCAATAAAAAAACCCAGTAAATTCTTCAATTTTATTTGAAGAAATAAAATATTCTCGCTATAAATGAACATTCCTAAAAACAGTCCTTAAATGTCACTACCTTGCGACAACAAGAAGTTCTTCAAGTCAATAATTCATTAGATCTTCGCTCTCTGAGGAGGAGAAATGGGAAGTGTGCCATAAAATATTAACTCTTAAAAGTGGTTGCATTTAATTTAAGAACAATAAACTTCTTAATTCCGATTTTCAATATGAGCAAAACGAGAGAAACATAAAATTATTAATAACTTTTATCTCTGAAGATTTCAACGCCATAACAAATTCAGATTTTTGATTATTTTTTTTAGAAAGCTTCACTAAATTATTCATGAAAATGGAACGGCACTTTGTTTACAGGAGTTGCCGAGGCAATCTGACTGAATAATCAGGGTCTTAAGGTGTGTTTTTGAAACGTATCATTTGTAAGTGGTGCTGCAAGACGGGCGTAAATCTTCTTCCGACGTAGCCACCAAAGAAAGAAAAAGATATCTTGTAGTCGACGGTCGCATTTTTCTCTCTGGTTGGCATTTCTGCTTCAAAATAATTTACATTCAAATGTAAAGAAAAGAGAAAAGAGAAAGGGAGGGATCATTATTCCCGAACTTTTTTCCCTTCTCTTTTCCCTCCTCCGCCTTTATCTCGAATGATCTTGGAAAATGGAGTTAGGGTAGAATGCAATGCGTCAAGCGCTGCGTGTGGCCACAACCTCCTGCTCGTTTCGCCGCATATTGGATAAATTTTTCTCGGAGTTAGCTTGCTGTCTTCCGGCCAGAATAAAAGTAAGTCTCGGTCCAGCCGTCTATTTTCATCGGCTACTGGAAACACTTTCGCCTGGTGATTTATTTCCTTTGTCGCGCAGGTTTTACAGCTGTAATAACAAGGAAATCCTCGGGAAAAATGGATTTGTTTGACTCCGTGCATAGCAAATATCTCCGTTCCCGGTCCGTATAATTTTCTCCATCCGCCATTTGCACGCTCTGTTGAGTTATACACAGTACATTGACAATGTAAGGCAACACTAACATGTCTAGCGGCCTCAGTTATATTGTAGCAGTAGTCGCTTTAATACAGTTGTAGATACGCTGGAAAACGACCTCGAATGGTAGAAAGATCTACTCCGCTAGCACTGACATTCTATTAAGGAAATGAAAGGATGAAAAACGATAGGGTAAGCGAAAATCGCAATGAATCTTCAGCAAGTGGTAAATTCCAGAGCAATAACTCTTAGAGTGATCACTGCAAATGTTAAGCAGTTGTTTGCCCAGGATTTTGGAAAGGAGGAATAGGATATGATGATTATCAGCGTTCCACAAAAAATGGTTGCGTTCTTTGGTTGGAGAATTACAAATAAAATATGACTTTAACCAAAAGTAATACAAAATGAAGGGTTTAAGAATCCAAACGAAATCTCCATCGGTGCAGTGGTGTAAAGTATAAAACAAAGTCAAAAATCAAGTTGTGATTGTGTTTCTTGACGGTTTTTCTGTTCAGAGATGTCTTATACTTCCAATTCAATATTCAAAATCACGTTAGGAAAAAGCATCGTTTAATTTATATCAATTAAATTTTGAAAGTTTTGACAAAGTTTGCAAATATATGTGATATCAATGAAACGCTGTTTTTTTAATTACGTTTCAATTTTAATTAAAGCCTGAAACCTGAATAATTTTTTTTTGCTTTTTGTGATGACTTTCTGCCATTAAATAACTTCCATTTATTTGAAACAGAAAATATATCTGACATGTCAATATATCTAATAGCTATATTTTCTAAAAGTAGTTAATGCTAATCCGCAAATCGAGCGAGTTCATGAAAATATAAATTATTTTCGATTTCTGAATTAGTGGCAATGCGATAAAATATTAACCAAAACTAATGGATTGTTATTTCTTGGTTGTATTTCATCATAGATAACCTTCTTCGAATTTGCAGAACTTCAAACAATTAATCAATGGTCTGTAAATTCGTTGTTTTGTAGCCCACTCTGAGCTCTCTGTCGTTTCGAAGTTACTCCCACACAAGCAAGCTCCATAGTCGACTGATAAACTCTATGTAGTACAGTTGTAATTCTTCAGGTCTACATGTATATTAATTTCTCCAATTCTATTCGATCATGTTATCTAATTTATTTATTACTGACAATGAATGCTGTTAAATTTTACAAAAAACTTCACAATGTATCTTTAAAATAAATCATTTTCTGAAAAGTTTGATCCAGTGATACTTTCAAGCCCTTTCTACATAGAAATCTTTTATGATCCTCTTTTAATTTCCTCTTAAGTTTGCACTAAAGTTTCTCATTAATTTCAAGATTTTCTTATTTTTATTGTCACAAGACCTTCCTTTATCTGGTTTAGTTATTATGATTTTATTTCATTATTCAAAGCTACTACAACAATTTAATCTTCTGAGAAAGGTTTCATTCCATATTCTGATTTTGACTTCTTCCAATAATTTCATTATGTTCTTGGAAAACAACCTTGAGTCGGCTTTATTCAATTTCTAAGGTGCTCTTTCAACTTCACCAAAAAAATCTTATTGAAAAATAAATCACATTGATCGATAGAGAGATTTAAGTCTTTCTTTTTGCAGACATAATTATTCTTAATCATATTTTTCAGAACTTAAATTTGTTACTTTATTTCATTACTCTTCAAATTTTTTTATATGGCTTCGATCTTAAATACATTATGAAGCTTTCTGCAATTTTTCGCCAAGAAGTATTGGAAGAAATTCTGTAATCCCCACCGCATTGCAAACATTTCTACAAAGGATATTAGCAGATTTTGTTTTCAAGTACGTCATAACAATACGAGTGAAAAAGAAGATTAAAAAATTAAATTATAGACTTAAAGTCGAAACACGATCTTCATCTCTGATCAATAAAACTCATGAACAATTGAGGGGTTTAGTTTCAAACCCGCCATCTCCAAAAATAAAGTTTCGGAAAATAGAAGTTTGTTAATGCATTCGCATGAAACATGGCGGGCTTTGAAACAGCACTCGTATCGAAATCGTATTGCAATACATTGTTTTTGAAGTTAAACTGTACGCAAACGGCGGGTATTGATTTGAACTTAGCAAAAACTCCATTGGCTCGGAATTTGCAATTTTTGGAGATGGCAGGTTTTGAAACTAAGCTCCTCAATTATCATACAAAGTTCAAGCTTAAACGATAGGTCAAAATTATTATTCGAAAGACATCTGTTGATTCTGGTACAGGTTTGATTGATGCAGAAAGAGCCAGAGGCAAAAATCACTTAAACACGTTGGTTTCAAAAGTTAAAATCAAGGTACCTCAACAGCGAATTATTTGAAACTTAGTAGAAAATATCAATTGAAATCTTTAATTAATTTTGATATACATTAGGCTAACAAACACTGTTTACTTAAAGATAAATACTAATGTTATAAAAGCATAAAGAAGTGAAAAAACAGAAACATCTGAGCTTTCATCGGTGAGAGCTTGGGACGGCCATTTCGTCCTTTTAAGCAAAGGTTATATCCTAAATAGACAAATTTTGATTGTTTAATTATAAATTTGCTAAGAATACTTACAAAACATTACTGACGTCTTTGATTTTAGTTGAAGAATTGCTAAAATCACTTTGTTTTTCCAAGTAAAACATCGAATTATTTCATGCTAATAGATGAAAAAAATTAAATACATCTTTTCGCTTTGCACGGTCAAGTAGAAAACCATTATGGTGCTTTATTGATTCTTTTTCTTATATCGAACTGAAAACCATTCACCTCTTCTCCATCTAAGTTTTAAATTTTTGAATATCAATTCACAATTAAGATATTACCCTGGAAGGTCATTCATAGCTTTCTTATCGCACCCACGCTGATTTTTGAAATTTGTTTACCAAATGAAGATCTGAATTATTTATTCCTCTTGTTCATATTTGCTACCAGAGGCAATTCTTACCAAAAACAGTTGCTTGCACCACTACTATGATAATGTTGGTTACAATACAACGGAATCTATTTAAGAAACCTGAATGTAAACGTAAGAAAAGCGTAACTCACATAAATAACTTCTAATGTGAAGATTTAATTTGCTGACGAAAGCATTCGCTATGAAAGAAAACTTTTGTGGAAAACACAACAGCTTATGCGAACCGATTCAAATGATAAATACAAGCAAATGAAACATATCATTAATAATGAGAAAGCTAAATTTATTTCTTTATTAATTAAAAAAATATTTATTCAATTTTGCTTCTGCATTAACCATTAGAAAACAAAAACAACTCGTAAACAACCTGCTTTACATATATTCTTTTAACTCTTATATAATTTATGTCAGCAACTAAACAAAACTAGTTAAGACAAAATAAAACATATGAATCACTAAATAATTAAACTGTCCTAAATAATATAGTTTATGTCATAAAAATGGCTTAATGCTAATCCAATTCTTTAGCTTTTGCGTTTTCAGAGAATTCGATTAGCTCATAATTTCCAGTAACATTTCAGGATCTAAATTCATCAAAATTCTTGCAGTTTTCGTGACTTACAAGATTTGCATAGAGACGGACTTTATTATTCACGAGGCGGGATATCGAAGACCTATCAATCAAGTTGCCTCCTCCATTGATCAAACTGTCACTTGTCCTTTTGGTTGTTTGGTGAGACGGTCTATTATTTTACTGGTTGGAAGCTTTTATGTTTTAATCCTAAATTATACATTAGAATTTAATTTTAAATTGCTTTAACATAATATCTATTTCAAATATATCTGGAATGTGAATGATGATCAAATTCCTACTGTCAATGCAATGAGAAATCACCTGCAAAACTAAGATGTGATTTTAGAGCGATCATTGAGCAGTTATAAGAATGTTTAACAATTCCGATATTCAATATTAATAATGAAATTTAACAGTAATATAGTAAAGTAATAGTAATTCGAGTACAATTGAGAATAATTTTTTTATTGTCCTGTTAACTTTAAATGAACTTTTGTAGATTTTAGACTATTAAAAATTGCATTGTGGATGTGCTTATATTTTATTCGTAGAAAGGAGTAGGAATTTAATAAAAATTATATATGAACGCTTTCTGTAACACATTTTACTTTGTTACATATCTGCATGCTCAGGACACGTTTCACTTTTTAATCTGTTAAACTTTATTAAAATTTAAAAAAAATTTTATTTTTAGTTTTTTTGGAAAAAGAATTGCTGAATGTTCATTTATTTTACGACTACTTTTTTTTTGTTAATTTTTAATTTCAAAATATGTACTGAACTTCCGCTTGATTCTTACACTAATGAAATAAAATGCTTCCATTGAGCGTTTCTAATCTGTCCTAACCATGTTATTCAATTTTCTAAATAACATTTTTTTTTCAATAAAACAAAAAAGAAACTAATTTAATTTAGCATTCCTACCTTTTCTTCGAGAACACGGAATATTCGAAGACAGACATACGGTACATGCCAAGCCAATAGCAGACGAATGCCAAATGCCTTTTGCATTTCCCCTTTACGATTACGAGTGCAAGTCCACGGAAATAATACGATATACTAATGAATCGATTGTTGGGCAAGTGCAAAAGAATGCTCATTCCCACTGTTCAACAAAGCATCACAAAATCACAAAACTATTTCAGATTCACTAAGAATTCACGGAAGAAACGAAATGAATGGAGGATTTTTTTTTTCCCCCTTCTACTACTTCTTTTCATTTTTTTTTTTAAATTTCCCGTTCTCGATGAAAGAATAGAAGGGAAATTGTGGAAAAACAAAATAATAAAAGAATTTGAAAAGACTGCAGGCGGCTGAGTGTTTATTTTACTTTCGTGGGATGTCGGCCATTTCATTATCATTATGAGTGTTTTTTCTTATATCCTGTCGTCCAGATTTTGAAAGAGTCTGCGAAGCAAATTCAACAAACAATTTACACATTTAAGTGTCGTTTCACCAACTTCCTAATGTAGAGGTAAAAAAGAATAAATAATGCCTCGAAAAATTAATAGCTTAAATGCAAATTGAAGAACAATGAAGTTGGTACAAGTTGTTTTATAAATTAACTTCAAATTCACTGTGAAATATTAATTCGACATGTATTTACTTCCTTTCGTCTTATCGTCAGGCTAAATATTGGGCTGTTCGTCTCGTAAGTCAGAGTTGGTTAATAACCTTCTATCTTTGAAAATAACTTATTTTTTTTAATAATTCAGCATATTTCAACGAATGTAAAAGAATTAAGATTTCGGAATTAAATTGAGAATGATTTTATATCAGTTAGGTATAGCTCTGAAGGCATGTCTATTACCTATAGCTTGTTAGCTACATGCGTTATATTGCCTAATAACAACACCAAATAAATTATTTAAAATATTTTGTACTGCTCTGATTTGTAATTAGGGGCTGTTCAAGTTTTACATAAGCATTCAAAAAGAGGGGGGGATCAAGCTTTGCTTATTTTTGCTGACAAGGGGGAGGGGGGAATCAGAACAAGGGTTACCTAAGACAGACAAACACGCACTTAGTTATAATTTTGACTTTTTTAAATTATCGATCAGGGGTATTTGTTGTTAATGATTTGGCAAATCTTACACATGTAAGAAGGGTCGGGCAACTGTTTATTTTAGCTTCCAAGGGGGTCTGAAATGATAAAAATGTGCTTACGTAATACTTGAACTTATTCGAAAAACATGTTCTTTTCAAAGAAACATTATCAAAATTAATGTAACCAAAATGTAAGGATCGAAGAATAAACAAATATTCGTCATATACGTTTTTCAGTGAAATGTATGTCTGCTTCTTACAATTAAACAAGATACAATTACAACTACTTGATAAAAGAAAGTCTGGTGTACATGCTCTCGATAAATACACAACTAGAGCGGGAAAAAAAACAAAACGTGTTATAATTCAAGCCCAGTCATGATAACAACTCAAACATTTTTTTTTACAAAATTGAAGTTGTAAAGATAGGATTAGTATTATAAAATAAAATTTTCATACTAATTTTGATGCAGATTTTGATATGCTTCTACTGCTTAGCCAGACGAAAGAGATTGGTCACGTGATTTACTGGTCGCTGCCACCTCTTTCTCCGCGTGAAATAGGGGAGATGAGTATGTGCCGACAAGAACAGAAACAAATGACGTATAAAGGAGAGATGCATAAAGTGAAAAATTACTGCACAAAATTCAGTTTAAAATTAACGCGAGAATAAAATACACACACACACATAAGAAATACATGCATAATAAACTTTTAGAATGTAATTCTCCCCTTCGGCTTGTTCCATTATTTTGGCAGTGTGCCAAACCCAGTCTTTATCGATTGGGCAAGCTGTACCAGTGGCAGAATCTTACAAAAAAGCTTACTGTTAAAAATAAATACAACGTAAATTACATACAAACTCCTAAAATTTAGTTCCCTGGAAAGTACAACCAGTGAACTACATTCATAATTTACCATGCCAAATATTCAAAATTTGGCACGGTAAATACTTTAGATCTTGATACTTTTTGTAGATAAAGACGCTACGTTATTTTATTTTTTCACCGAAGTTTTTTTTAATTGGTAGGCTATCTGAAGCCCAGTTAACAGTGTTAGTTTCTCTTTAAAAATTCTGTATCGAACAGGAGTGGGGGTCCTATTTATGATTAGTGGCACTTATTCCTTCTTTCCATTGAAATAGCCATTTAAATTCAATATTATTTCCAGGCGAGATAACGAGTCGCTTTATAAATCATTTTCATCCAGCCCTCACGTGTTCAAATTCCCATGTGGCGATAATTAGTCTAAATAATCGTTCCAACATTCAATTAAGAAGGAGAGATTTTGAAATATTAGTAGTAGATGCTTCGGATTTGAATGAAATCCATTGAACCAAATGGAAATCAAGAATGCACAAAAATTCATTTGGAATTCGCAGACGCGAACAGTTCAATTTATAATTTAATGATATTCGTCGAAATGTTTTCATATCTATTTTGTTTCGCGTGAATTATTTGCTTCGTTTTAAGATTGTTGTATAAACGCTTGAATTCGTTTAACAGATAAATCCATTAATTAAAATCAAGGCCATTTCAATTGAAATGGATTTAGAGTAATATTTGATATCATTCTACTTCAGGTAAATTGCGAAATTCAAATCATGGCGATTATAAATTTGTTACCAGATGGTAACTGATGTAACAGATGAACATGTCGACAACAGTAACAAATGGGCATCTGATAATATTAGTTTCGATATTTCAATTTGCTTACTTTAATTTGCTGTTTTCTATTTCAAGTTGTGATACATTTCACATTTTCCGTCAAAATAGGAGGTTTTTCGTCGAAATTATATGGAAGCTGTCTTTATTGTTTGGCAAATTCTTAAGATGTTTATATCAAAGTGTTAATTTTGCGGGTGTTGTTGTTATAAAATACATTTTGTAATTGAATATAGTTGATTGAAAGTATTTTCAGAAACAACTAAAAGAACTTTGCTAGATTTAAACGTAATATTTATGTTAAGTTTTCAAAATTAACAGAAATGCTAAAAAATTCAGTTGATGATAAAGGCGATGATATAGTCTTTTGATGCAATTTATTCTTAATGAAAAATGAATTCTGAACCAATGTACGTTGGCTGAATATATATCATACTTAAATATTATGACAGTAGTACAAATTAAAATATATTTGTTTGTAACTCTTTATTGAAGTTAGATCTTAGGAGTACTTTATAGTAATCTCAAATAGAAAATGGAATATAGACACATAATTGATTTAAATAAAAATATAAAGCTAAATATTATCTGAAAATTATTACCATTCAAGAAATGCAGTAGATTAAAAATATTTCTGATATTTTGTTCATATTCATATCCGAACACTTGTAGGGTATTTAAGATTATTTAAGATTAATCTTAAATACCTTACAATAGAAGTATTTAAGATTACATTCTTATTCCTTCTTGAAATCTCATATACATTCAATAGCTATAATTAGGAAAATTTTGGATAAGTAATAGATGTGACAAAAGTCAAAGATAATAATTCCTAAAATATAGAGATCTCAGGATCAAGTAACAATTATACATCATTACGTAATCTTATACCTGTGTTATTTTCTTACGCCATTCTTTACTTCCGAAAGTTTTATCACAATGTAAGAATTCTTATTTCAGCAATTATTAATTTTATAGTTTCAATTTTGTTAAAAACCTCTTTCATCTTTTTCCTCAGCCATCGTGTATTACTTAATAAAATTAAATTCAGATGACTCTGCTTTTAATAAACCAAAATTTGAATAATTCCTCGGGAAACTGTGAAAAAAAGTATTCCGACAACTGCGTATAATAAATAAATAATAAATTGTGAAGTATAAACTGAAAGTCAAAGGAACTTGAAGAATAATGTATTCCAAAAGATAACTTCCATTTTTCAATTCAATCTGCAATCGAATCAATCATCTTCATCACAATCCCCAAGAAATAAGAGATGATTGATATTTACGATGTTCCCATGCTATAGCAAAGACACATATTAATGGTATCGGAGTTTGCCAAATCAAAATTCTTAATATCGAATCGAAAAATTAAGCTATTTGCAATCGAATCACATCTTTAAGCTTCCCATGTTCCTGTATTTATATACCAATTCACTTGCATCGGGAATAGCGATTAGTTGGAAGATGTCGTGAAGGATTGCTGTCAACCCTTTTCAGTATACAGACCTCGTTCAATATATTGTAATGATTGTTTGACACAGCTATGAATGGAATCCTGCCACATAATGATTGGCAATTGAGAGTGTTTTAAAAGCATCTTTATGAACTCTACGAATTAAATAAGTATAAGCAATCATTAATATTAATTCAGTTCAATATGACTGAAGTTTGCTACTTCAGAGAAAAATATATATTTCAATATTAAAAAAAATATTAAACATGTTGAATCGTCAAAACTACAAAAATCGATCTTCTAAGAACCGGGAAATTGCGTTGATTTGCAAATGCATCCAACAATTTATCAATTTTTGCTTTTCACAAATTTAATTGCATCACCAACTTTATCGCAAATCGACTTAGATTATCCGAAACTAGATATTTTAGATATTTTTAGATAAAGCGATACTTACAGTCGTACTTGTTAGAAGGTAAAAAAAAAAATAATAAGCTTCGAATATTAAACTTTTAATGGATTAAGATTTTCTTAATCAACCAACTCAAACACTATAATACGAGCAATTCTTGTAAATTTTATCTTGAACTTAAGGATTTTGATGAAATGGGGTGAATCTATCGTTTTCAGGTGCGAGAAAGCTATTTGGCTAGGTTTGCACTTTGGGAAAACTCATTTAGGGGGTAAATGATTGACATCGGATTTGTGTACGAGGTTATTGTCTACAGTGTTCTTATTTTAGTTTCGTTTTATTTTGTTTTAAACGCTCTACTGCGTTTTTACGTAATAAAATATGTTTTTATGTAATAAAATAAGAATTTTATTTTTTACCTGTAGTAATAATTTTACTTAATAATTTTTAAAACTTTTTCCTTTCAACATCATGTGTATTCACTGCGGTTCTGTCTATTTCCCCGAAAGGGGGTTAAATAACAGGTGATTGTCTACACTGTTCTTACTTTATTTTCGTTTTATTTTACGGAGCAAAACTCTATCTTTCAGCTTCTAATAATACTACGTGGAAGCTTCCCTTTAATCTTAGCAGCAGCTAAATAGAAGTCCAATCCTACTTATCTATCAGACTTTATTATGTCAATAATATCAAAACAATAATAATAAGATATACAATTACTTATTTATTTCCAGTACTTCTTTATATCATGAAAAGACATTACTTACTTTCTTTCTTTTTTGTCTAAATAAAGCATTATCACAGCAGAGAAACATAATTTTCCTTTACTTCCTCTAAAAAAACTATCTCCATTAATCACCTCCAGAATGATGCACTTCTTTCTGTTGATAATAGGACTCAATAGCCAAGTGAATGATCCATGAGAACCTTTCATCCACCGGTGAAATATTGCAGATAGCAAACTTATCTCAATAACAGATGATAAGACTCCTCAGACATTACATCGTAAAAAAAAGAAATCAGAGTCTTTCTTTTATTTTTCCCCTGAGCACCTATTGTTTAATTTAATTAATTATAGCTTTCTTTAGGTTCTTGAAGGCCTTGTTTTTCTTAATTATTAGAAAAACGGATGGTAGAAAGTAGCCAACTTCATTCCATTTTTTCCCTTTCTTTATTTAACGTCAAGGTTTGTTAGGGAATGAAATATTGCTGTTACTGATTTAATTCCGAGCTTTTTGTTCAGCTTATTCTTGTTACTAAATAAATAATAGGTTCTATCATTATTTTTATTTATATCCCTGATGAGATGTAATGTAAAAAATATGTCTACAACCTGAAAATTATTTTTCTGTTTTTTTCTCAAAAAATATATATATATTAGTTTAACAAGCTGTTTTATAATCACATAAACAACATTGTTCAAAGGACAACACAATATTGTCTATTGATATTGGGCAATGTTTTCACTGCTTTTCGGTTTCTGAAAGACGCTATATTCCCGGTTTGTCTGCCTGTGGACACATATCCCACAATGCTTCGGAACGGCTTCTGTTAGCTCAGTTATAGGTAGCCTGAATGTTGAATGTTGTAGGTGACCTGTTAGCTCAGTTGGTTAGAGCGTCGTGCTAATAACGCGAAGGTCGTGGGTTCGATCCCCTCATCAACTTAATGATTAAAAAAAAAACTTATTAGGAATTCAGTGCAGTAACAGAGTTTGAGTTAAGAATGATCATTATTCCATATAAATAGGGGTGGGTAAGATAGCATGGGGTCGCAAATGTCGCGAGCATTTTCTGGACCACCCTGGCGCAGTCTATTCTAAAGTAAAGGTGACTCAGAACCCGTTGCGAAGCACTGTGATTGGTTGACTAATCACCATCCCTTCCTTGTTTACATTTAAAACTGATTAACATTTATATTCAATCTCATTGTTGCTAATTTGATTAGAGGAACGGTTCAGACAGGTAGAGTGGAAGACGAGGCATCATGTAATGACAAAATAAAAAAAATTGTAATTATCTTTTGTAAACGACAATTCTTTATTCTACCAATGCTGGAAAGTTAAAGTATTTCAATAACGGCCCACGTGGTCCTGGCAGTCGCTATAAGTAAGACTCCCGGCGTTTCCAAACCAACGGGACTGAGTTGAGATCTGGTGGTTAGTCTGACGTCCGCCCACCATTAATCTCTGCGAAAAAAACAAGCCATTTTTCAAAGTGGAAGTGGTCCCAAGGAACCGTCTGGAGGAGGACATCTGAACAATTTCTCTTCGAAAGTTGGAAGAAAATGAATGGAATATCGAGTTTAAGCATAAAAAAATAAAATAATACTAGCTACATTAATGTTAATTAGGAGTTTTGTAGTTAATATTTGTAGTACCGCATTTCTTTTAAAATTTCATTTTTTTACGTTTCAGTTGCATTTATACATAGAAATTGGAATTCATTCATAAACCCTGGAGTGATACTATTTACGGAATATACATCAGAAGTTAAAGGAAATATTAAGTTATTAATGGATGGGTTCCTCAAAGGAGGTCAGAGGCATTTCAATTGTTTGATTTGCGAAATGGCTTTGGACTATTGATATTTATTATTGTTGACCAATATTGGTAAATGAATTTCCAATATATGTATAAACTGATTCTGCGTGAAGGTTCTATTAATATTGTAATCCTCCAATGACTAGCACAAGATTTAAACTAAAAAAATTAAACTTCATTTAAGAATGTCAAAGAAACATATATTGGAGAATAACTCTGTCTCAGTAACATAAAGATTTAGCTCATAACAAATTTAATATTTTCGAGTATTATAGTTTAATGATATATTTCGAATTTTAAAATTTTAGCTAGAACACTTACATTGTAAAATATCTAGCCCATAATAAAACAAGTGAATATAATTTTGTGCTAATGCATAAATTTAAGGAAGACTCCAAATAATAAAAAAGTAAAAATAATAATAAAAAAGAAACTATATTAACGTAAGGAAAACTAAAAAAAAAAAATTAAGAAAAAAAAAACCCAGGAGATTCTATGGATTCGAACCGACAACCTCCAGCATATGAGTCCGATACCTTACCCACCAAGCTACAGATGACAACTGAAAAATGCTAACATTTAGGTTAATAACGGAAATCCATGATAACAATGCCTCAAACATGGGGGGGGATAAGGAAGCGTTGGCTCCTGAAAATGCTCTATTTCTACGGTTTGGGCCTCTGAACACGATGGTGAAGTCCGTTTGTCGATCCGTCCTTCCGTTTGGGACTTGTTAGGGGTGGAACAGACTCGAACGGACAGACAGAACAAACACAATAGCTACCATTATTGGTCGCTATTACAATACCTCCAAAATGCACCGCTAAAAATTAATCGAACATCAGATTCAAAGTTCAATTTATTTCCACGACTTTTACATGATTCGAGGTTTGTGTATAATGGAGACACAAGGTTGTCATCATTTGTTCTTCTGGACAAGGCTGACCAAGAATTTGTAAATCAATTTGTTTTTGTTATTATCAATAAAAAACAAAGAACCAAGTGAAAATACTTTATTTAACAACTCAAAATTGCCTTTACGTCGTCATATTGATTCCAGTCGTTCAAGAGCGAATAGTCTACTCTGATTGCAACTCAATACTTTTAAAGTATTCGCTCCAGAGTTCAGACACCAAGTTTTCAAATCGGTTATTAGCTTTAATTTATTTTTCAATTAATCCTTCAATTCGTAAATAGATAATAATTCAGATATTAATTCTAATTTACTTTATTTTCTTTCTGCATTCGCAATTATCAAATATGTATAACAAAAGTAAAGTCTAGCTGCTTTATAAATTTTTCAATGGTTTTGTCTGATGCGATTCCGGGATTTTATCGCTTCAGTAATTGACAGGATGTTCGGGCATTTAGAAGTGGTTACAAGGAATATATTTATGAAAAACATGATTTGTCTCATTTGTCTAACGAAAATATTCAATTGGCAGCAAATGAGTAAAACACATGACTGCACATCAAAAGAGTGAAGGCCAGCGAGTGGTTAATGCGTCTTATGTTTTTTCCTTGACTCTGAATGATAAAAAGTATGATATATGTTCATGTAAATTTAATAGTCTGAAAGACTTGGCATAGATATTCTTTCTGGAGAACCAAGCTTCAATTGAATTCAGGAGTGCAATCAATTGGTAAGCAATCAAAGTCCGCAATAGGAATGAAGGCACGGAGGAATTTGAATGAAAATGGCAAAATTCAATAAGAACAGTGAGTTAAATGTGATTTGCAAGAGGAAAGCACAGTTGCATTTCAGGTAAAAAAAATACAAAAGCTTTCCTTGTCTGAAGCGAAGATAAAAACCGTGTCAACTCTATTGTAATCAGAATAGACTTGTGAATAAACAGACTTAATTTTTATTAACGATTTTGTTAAATAATATTCTTATTACAAAATTGTCCACATAATTAATAAAGAACAAAGTACAAGACATTTACTATGAAGGGAAAATTTGTGGTAATTAGTTTAACTTTTAATTAATAAATCGATAAATTATTAAAATGAAGAACAGGCCTTGCAGATCCTAGGGTGCGTTTAGGCTGCCAGCGGTTCTCGAACGGTACCAGTTGAGGTCGAATGGTCAGACCGATGCTGATTCGCATTTAACACCCGTGTAAGAAACCCGGTACCCATTTGACAAAGGGTTGGGTGCACCCTTGGATATGTCTCAGGACAAATAATCGTAGAAAAAAATCCCCGTCCACAGCAGGAAATTGAACCCGGGTTCCTTCAGTCCTCTGAACTACCTCTGAGCTACCGGACCCACCGGTTTATTAATTAATTAAAAATTCCCAGCATTGTAAACCTGTTATATTGAGTACTTTAAAATGCGAAATGTTTATTCTATAGTTATATAAAAAACTATATTGAATGTTATTATTTGAAGAATACATTTCAGCAGCTATTATCAACAATTTAACTGCTTTTCATTATCCAAATTTCGAATTAAAACTCATTTTTAGATTTCTAATATAGTATGATTGAAAATTAACCACTTTAGTAACCCCTTTCTCAAATAGCTCAACAGCTTTGATGTAAACTGTAGGTCCTAAAGAAATCTGGTGAGACAGCACATAAGGAATATAGTATTAGTTATCAGACAATATCTATAAACAATAAATGAACTATAAATTTTCTCTGAAAATAATATAATAAATTATTAAAAATGTTATTAAAAACTTCCACATACAGATGATATTTCAGAATGAAATCCTAAATACTATCACACTGCCAGAAACTGGCAACTTTAAGATCCTCTGGAAAAGGTATCTGGGAAGGTAATTGCAATCTTACCAGAGGACTCAGTTAACTGTTCTCCGCTAAATATAGAAACATCTCATTAAGAGTAATACTGTACAAGTGAATTATATCTGACAAAACAAACAATAATAATCACCATGCAAACTTAAATCCTGCTAAGAAACAAACAATATCCAGCGACTTCAGGGAAAATTAGAACAATGAAAACCTTCTATAATACAACATTATAATGTTTTATGAATATATCTTTATTTTAAAAAAGTAACTGGCAATCTTAGTTAAGCAGTAAATTAAGCCAACATGAAATGACAGTTCAATTATAAAAATTGACTTCAATATTATCAAAACTCAATATTTCGAAATCCAAAGGACAATATCTTCCCTGTCTACTTAAGAATATGTCTGTAGAAACTAAAACCCATTTATTTACCATTAAAACTCCAGACCTCTGAAAAACACAATAACAAGTCTAACTCTTTCTTTTTTCAATGACTTCAGTGTTTCGCTGATTTCGATCAATCAACTTTATTTTTTACGAGAAAGCTTAATAGAAGTTTAAAAAAAAATCTTTTTTCTAAATCACACACAATGGTACTCTATTATTAATTTTGGGGATAAAGTTTCAACTTCTTTTTAATATACGTAAACTAGCATCTGTGCCTTAAAAAACAGAAAACAGATTACCATCAAGTTTATCTATTCTTGTAATTCCAATCTCAGGATTCCAAATCGTAGAATCAAGCAAATGCTTGCAAATGGCTGTCGAAATCCTAAGGGTTATATTCCGGACTTACTTCGAGACAAGACCAGCGATGGCAGAAAAAGAAGCCAATTTTCTTAAAAGAAGATCATCTTCAATTCTAATTGAGTTTCGTAGAATTAGGTTTATCACTGAAACTAAAGTCACAGTTTTATGTTCAAAATTGTTTCTCTGTTTAGATTTTAGCGGAATTTGCATTTTTGTTTAATAGCCAGAAATCCAAGCAGATCTCTGTTGTTGCTTTTTAAGAAAATGTCACTCTGAATGAATAAATAAATAAAAATAAACAAGTAACTTAGGGGAAAAGCTTCATTTTTAAAAGGACTGTTTTATATTTTTAAATTAACTCAAAAGTGAATTTTTGATCAATAATAATTCGAAATAAAAATCAGTTCTTAACCACTCAGCCATCATCTAGGGAATCTGGCACAGCTGAGCCTTATTAAGCCTTCTCAGCCAGATTTACCTTTAATGATAGGCTCAGAGTGCGTGATAAAGATAAGGGTAAATCTATAAGGTAAGGCTAAAATGCCTAAAATAGCTGTCACAGATTCCCGAGATGATGGTTCTTTGTGCCAAAACTTTTTTTATTTCGATTTCTGCATTTTTCAGTTAATTTTAGAATTATTTACGCACATTAAGGTGTATTTTTCAAGATTTTTTTAAAGGGAAAGTTACGTAAGGTTCTAAATATAATTAAGAATGATATTTTTATTGTTATTGTTATATAATTCCAAATTTTGTATTTTTATTTCTTAACACAAGGATAACTTATAACAGACACCGCAAAAAGGTTTATAAATATAGTGTTGGATGAAAAAAAAATATCGGGTTACCTGGAAGTCAAGTCATTAATGCTATTGGCTCTTTTATGAGTTCCTTTAATAAAATTACTTTTATAAGACTATATCAGAAGTATTTAAAATTAAATGTTAAAAAATATTTTATCATGTTTAATGAAAGTTATTGGGATCCACAAAGAAATAAAAAATTATTTACGAGAGAAAACCATAAAAGTAAATGTTTTAATTAGCAGAAAACCTAAATGATCCTTTAGCTTCTTCACTGTCATTCGAGTCTTAAAGTACAAAAAGTGAAGGAACTTCGAGATTCGATCCTCTCTTAAAAAGATCGATCGAATAGATGCAAATGTCTCCAGCATCTCCTAAATAAGGATCATGTCTCCTAAAAGTACAAATGTGACGGAAAGACGATTGATATGACGCTGTGGGAGATATAACTCTGTTCGAGTTGTCCTAGAATTCTGAGATGAATGCAATCACTCAGATTGAGAACCACTTAAGTATTGTTCTTATACATTTTTTTCTATGAATTTGTTCCTCAAAACCAATGCCTAAAAGAAATATAATTACATAGTTTAAATATGTTTTTAGACATCTCCTTTAGCAAAGAATAATTTCGTACAGAGTTTAGAATACATTGGACAAGCGTTACTTTTCATTTTCAGGATAAATACATAACAATATTAGAAGGATTAACTCTTTTTATTTTTGTTATTTTCCATTTAAGTGATGTGCCAAAATAAAATTTCATTATTGTCCAGATACCAGTTATGGTGGAATACGGTCGGATGGCAATGGATAATGTAACTACAAGGCATTAGGCCTATAAACCATCTATATGCCAATTCGAAATTTGATTCAAATTCAAATCTATATACTGCCGATTCGATTCAACATGCGATTCCATGGAAAATTGGTGACTAGCAATTGATTGTAATGCAATTTAGAGCAAAACTATTTCCTACAAATCAAGTGCTTTAAAAAACTTGAATGTTTAAAATGCTAGTTACCGCGAATCTGTCAGCTTACAGTTCTTACTATTTCGAAAATGTGAGATCTGAGACTCAAGGTTTTTCTTGTTATTTGTCTCAATGTTACCATGGTTATACCTTTCCCAATTTAACACATTCGCCAACTTTAGATGATAAGACTTCTTCATTTTTACACTTATTTTGTAAGTATTTTTTTTTGCAAAATAAAGGTATCTTCCTTTAGAAAAGTATGAATTTATGTATTACAAATATGTAATACTTTAAGGGGTGTAAACGGAGGGGAGTCAGGGGGATGGGGCAAACATTGTTGAAGGATATTTCTACAGGGTTTTCGGTTGTACAAAATTCTTATTGTGATACAAATTAATCAATAACATTAATTTGTACTGATCACGTGATATTTTACCAACTGGTGAAGGTCTGATTTGAAAGGGTTGTGGAGAAGAACATGGTGGGAAGTGTGGGAAAGTTTCGAACTGATCTCACAATTTCAATTTCTTTCTCATTCACATCATGGAATTTTTTTTGTAACCCGTACGAAGAACGGGTATTTCAGCTAATACTATACATACAAATATATCAAGAAACTACATCTAGAGTAGATATATAAAATTGATTTACTTCGCTGTTTTATGTTTTAACATTTAAAATTTGTGTATATATTTTACAATTACTTATTACTGTTCTCATAACACTATTTTATATTCTACTTAGATAACAGCCTCTGAGATAGTGCATTTCCATTGGTCTGTTTGGAAATAGCCAGGGATATTGGTGTTCTTCAGCATGGACATTATATTTTATTTTATAATTACTTTGAAATTTCAGAAAGTATATTTCTTGAAAGTTTCTTAAAAATGAACTACTGAAAAAAGGTGAAAGTTCTGGCAATTTTAACTTTTTATTTATTTATTTTTGTCTTCTATTCTTAACAAGGAAAAAAAATCGAAATATTACAAAGCTCTAGGCGTATGTTTTGATATTTGCTTTTACCGAAACAATAATGTAAACCTTTCCACAAAGCTTTTAAGTTTTTTATTACTCCTTTAATAATTATTGTGGAAATTAACCCCACACGCACCTATTCCTACCTTTTTTCTTCAGATATCCTAATCGTCTAAAATTTTTATCACATTTCAAATATTATTGTGGTTAAAAATCAGTAACATTGTTAAACAGTGACTAAATCATTGAGGTTTTCATTTGTTGTTATTGAAATTGCTAATTACAATTCGTTAAGTTCTACAAAAAATTTTAGTTTAGAAATTTTATTTATATTTTAGAAAAAGTGCACATCGTTTTGGCAACTGATAATTATGAAAGCCAATATTTACTTTTAACTTAAGAAGAAAATAAAACAAATATTTAGAGTTGAAAATTGTAATCTTTGCTATCATTTTTTTTAAGAAATAAGTAAATAATGAGAATATTAAATTTGAGCAAATAAATAAAACTTGTTATTTAAACAGCTCTAATTAATTTCTTGCTTATATTTAACTGTTAATATAAAATATGTCGGTATACTGTGCCAAAACATCTTGTAACAATTTTTTTTATTATCATAAATTAGAGTTTTATTATTTATTAAACTGTCTGTTATAAATCAGAATCCATTTTTAAATTTTTCAATGATGTTTTTTTCAATGAGTTTTCGCCGAATCAAATAACCGAAGAAAAAATAAACACAAGAGGGTGTTGAGCTCTCCCTAATGATTTAAACATCAATTTTTTATATCAATTAGTTAAATTAATTTTAAATTATTTTTTTTGCTTTGATATTCATTGTGACTGAAAAACAAAACAAAAAAACAAGTTGCACATAATGTGAATAAGTAGAATTGTTACTTCTTTTACTGGTCTCTTCTATTAACTGTAAGATACTTATCGATATCTGAATTTAATGAAAATGAGTGACATTTAATCATCAAAAACAAGTATTTTTCAATTTCGTTAAAGAATTACTTTTAAAATTTAAGTATATGTTGATTTCATAACTATTTTTTTAACAGCTGCTTTCAATAAAAACAACAACAAAATCTGGAAAGAGCACATAATAGAATACACCACAATGCTGTACAACCTTACAACAAAAATTTCTTTCAGAAGATTATTAAATTAAATTTTACAGCTTAAAAATGTAAATTGCAGATTCGGAAATGAAAAAAAATGTATGGAGTTATTTAAATAATAAATTATATTATAAAGCTTCTTTTTTAAAAAAAAAATCTTGAAAAAATTATATGTGTTCTTGCTTT
This sequence comes from Thereuonema tuberculata, assembly GCA_023159025.1. NCBI lineage: Eukaryota > Metazoa > Arthropoda > Chilopoda > Scutigeromorpha > Scutigeridae > Thereuonema > Thereuonema tuberculata. The sequence goes on along the minus strand of JAFIDM010005346.1, from coordinate 32,994,838 downwards.
TCTAAGATTTATTGTGAGAGTGGATGTATAATAGATGATCATACATATTTATGTATTCTTTTAAAGGCGGACGAAAAAGAATTAAAGTCAGATCAAAGAAAAGACAAATATGAAATCAGCTGGAAAGCCACCATTTGACGCAGGGCGCACAAGGGTAAAGTGAATGCCCAGCTCTACGGAAAATCACCTCCAATTAGGCCGCATAGCGATGAGGTAGTTCTGATGATGCTACTCCACTACTGATGTAGGCAATGATTCATTTTGCTTCTAAAAGCCCAGCTGAAAGAACTCCCTTTTGCCGGTTCTCTCGCGGAAGTGGAGGAGTTGCTTTGTGCAGTGCGTAAAATCCATAATCCAGTCGAGAGCCTTATACTGCGAAAAGGGTACACATTTCCGCTTGTCTGTTTATGCAAATTATTTTTAATGGAAAGCGGACATCCCGGAAGAAGCCATACCGTTGAGGAGGTGGGTGCCTCAGTCCTACTGTTTCCTTAGCTATTCGTTTATGGTCAGAGGTCAAAGGGCAAAATAGA
>JAFIDM010005346.1:32961186-32990839 GCA_023159025.1 Thereuonema tuberculata | reverse complement strand
CTAAAAGTATTACTAAATTTATATAAAAGTATTACTAAAGTATTACTAAAATACTAAAATATTAAATAGTAAAGTATTACTAAAATATTACTAAAAAATATGTATATTAAATCTTTTTTTATATTTCATTTGGATATCATTAAATCTGAATTCGTAAGTCAATTCGTAAGCATTTCTAAGAGTTAATTTCCAAAAAACTAAACAACCCATTCCTTTCATCATTTCTTATTGAGAATCAGAGAAAAAAAAGTTATTTAATTAATATCTGACTAATTAACTACTCTTATAAAAAAGCAGCAACTCGAAACAGCTCTCAACAAACTAGCAAGCATTAATTATTTGAAGTAACTTTGAAGTTACATTGAAGAAGATTTATTTATTTATTATGTGTTAACCATCTAAATTAGCTCAGGCAGTTATTGTAATTTAATTTGCTTTGACAATTTGTTTTTATTCAAATAAGGAAATTGATGCAAATATTTCAGAAGTAAATCTACCTGCAACATATTCGGCAATTGGTAAATCAATTTTCTCATTTTATCTACGGTGATTGCAGAACATCCGTATTGGAATTTCTGAAGTTCTGATGCACTTCCAGTAAATGTTGTTGTTGTATTTTTCCCATCACAGTTGAAGGAAATAGAGCTGAGATGGTCGCCTTATACGCTTCTCAATCTGTTTCTCATTTCTCAATATACCAGCAAGATGCGTAAATTATATTATTCGGACACTCAGATCAACTTTGGGAATTAGGCTAAGTACTTCACTATTGATTGACAAGAAATGGTCGATATTCAGCAAGAAACGAATAAAGAATACTCTGATATATAAAATCTTTTTAGGGGTATAGATTTAAATATATGCTGAAAATCAATTACATTAATTACATTACAAATTATAACGTGAAATAAGTGTTTCAAAAAAATTAAATCTCATTTTCAATATCAATTTTAAACGACTACGCAGCTAGATTAAATTTATCATTTAAAAGATTGGAAATAATTGGGGCATCTGCTTTTTATTCTTTTAATTAAGTGAATGTTTTATTTAGAATTCCTTTTTTTTAGGCTTTTGAAAGACGCCTTATATTACCGGTTTGTCTGTCTGTGGACACATATCCCATAATGCTTCGCAACGGCTTCTGTTAGCTCAGTTGTAAGTGGCCAGAATGTTGAATGTTGGAGGTGGCCTGTTAACTCAGTTGGTTAGTTTGTCGTGCTAATAACGCGAAGGTCGTTGGTTCGATCCCCTCATGGGCAATTCTTATCTTTTCCCAAGTTTTGAGTTAAGAATAACGATTATTCCATATAAATAGGGGTGGATAAGATAGCATGGGGTCGCATGCGCGCGCATTTTCTAGACCATCCCGGCGCAGTCTATTCTAAAGTAAAGGTGACTCAGAAGCCGTTGTGAAGCACTGTGATTGGTTTACTTCCCTACTTTGTTTTATTTATTTTTGGTACTTGTAGCAGTGCAATGGAATAGCTTCTTGTTAGGCTACATTGTGGTTTATAAGAATTCTCAAAAATTAAACAAAATTAAAAAGAAACGTAAAACATTTCAATAACTTTTAACCTTTCGAAAAATAATTATTTTTTTATTCACGATTTTCAACATTTTTTATAAATAAATGTATATGATTCTTCGATAGCAGTTATTTTCAGGAGTTAGTACTAACACATTGATAATCATAAAATGTAGCCTGACTTTAAGAACCTATCGACTTTGAATTACGACCATGGTAGACTATAAAGGGAGTAACTAAGCGCAGAACTTAACGTAAAATATACTGACCCATACAAAGTTTAATAGGATCTTGATATTCACTACTGTATATTTATTACAAAATATTAAATTTGTTTATTCATTAAAGTAAGGTACTTGAATGTGTTATCAATTATTTGTATTATTATTATTTATTAATTAAGATTATGATTTGAAGTAAAAAACATAATTTTTGACTAATTTAATCATTAATTAAATTAACACAAATTTAATCGTTAATTAGTAATAAAAGAAATATAGAATAAATAACGTCTTTACAATCTTATTTTATTTACAGAATATCTTTGAAATTGAATGGACTGTCGATCTTACATGAGTTGTTCTGTATCACCACAAAACGTTAATCATTACGTATTTCGGCAACAATTCAACGCTTCCAACATTTTTATTAAGCAACCTGCGTCGGCATTTATTGCATTCTGGGAAAAATTTAATACAGGAAGAATTGACATCTTAATTCAAAGTCCCTATCGTTCTGTTGTAAGCCATTATTATTTTCAATCTCTTATTCTACCAATTCCATGTAGTACATCGTATACAATTAGGTTTCAATTTGATAAGAACGGACATTATCACTTCCATTTCGTGTGGTATGTGGGAGTTACGAGCAGCATTGAATACAAAATTGCATCGTAAATTAGCATTCATAATTACAACGCTTCTATTATTGTTCGTATCGAGGAAGGGAGCTCTGTGTGCCCGCATGTCTGAAACATCTGTCAGATACAATAGAAAAACAAAAAAATAAATGATTGGTTTTAACCTGTAAAGAACTCTAGAATTAAAATCATCACAGAACATGTAATTAAGGAAGTACTTCAACTTAATTATTAAGTTCCAAAAAAAAAAATACTACAGATTAATAATAATCCCAAAAAGAAGAAGTATCGACCCTCCTATAGGTAAAAAAAAAAAGCCGGAATGAAGTTTTTAATAATGATGGAACGAAGGAAGACTGCAAAAATACACGGAAGATAAGGAATAGTGTGTAATGAGAAGGAAAAAACCGCAAGAGATTCTATCTTCGAAAATTGAAAATAAAATGCTTATTCCTCTACTGGAAACGCAAATTACTTTAATGTAGAAACACCGGAAGACAAAAAAAGACATAGAAGAGAAAGTTTTATTGGAATTCAAAAATATTTCTTTGAAGCTTTGAAATATTAAATTCTACTGATTAATTACTTCATATATTTATGGTGGAACTAAAGTAAACGTTAATTAAATTAGTCCGTGTATATAGCAGGAAAAATAATCTCGGAATGTATTACTGTATTATTCAGGAATGTATTATTTACATTCTAATTATAGTTCATGTTAATAAGATACTATTTACAATTTTGAAAGTATATATACATTTAATTAAAAAAAAATATAAGTACTGCTTGTTTCATATCCTTTTTACTCTGTATTATGATTAATTATATTCTTACAGGAATGTAAATCGTAATATTTTAATTTTATAGTTTGTAAAACTCACTTTGTTTATCATTATGCACAGATATTTTTTTACATAAAAATATAGATATTTTTTAAAATTTTTGATTTATGTAACTTTTTTCTTAACATTAATACACAGACAGAAGAAATTTATGAAAAATAAAAAAATAAAAATAAAAAAGTTAAGTGTGTACTGAGACTTCAATTGAAGACCTTATAATCCATACTTTACACATTCATTCTTTAATTTTACCGGTATGGATTCCCATTTTTAACTATCGCCCTTCATATGTAGGAATCTAAATCACAGAATCTTGAACATCCATCAAGTAAGAACTAAATATTTCTTGCGGTACAAGAGGGTTGAAAAGAATTACAAGTGGCACAATTTCTAGTTTTAATCTATACATTGTTACTTCATATAATATTTCGAAGATCTCCCTTTAACTTTCATTTTCTTAAAGTATTATTTAAAGTTCTTAAATAATTTAAATTTCATAAAGCAGTTGTTTCTTCAACTGCTTATGATATTTAAAAATCCTTGTTTTCTTTTAATCTTTTTAATATCTCCATTTCCTATGAAATACCATATGATGTGTATATCCAATTAATATGCAAACCACATCCAATAAGTAGCACTTTATGTTAAAGGAAATTTGAATTCGCTCAGGACAGGTTGTTAACGACAAACGTCCATGAACTGATTAGCTTGACAAATTTAAGTGGTCTACTACAGTTCATTTCCCATGTTGAATTATGATATGAGTATCATTTTTCCCTTCCAAAAAATAGGAAAACTATAATCCTCTTTTTTTTTTCTTTGTTTTAATTATTTTCTCGTAGACAGCGAATGTTTTCTAAGACCTCCAAATTAAACACAGAACAAGGATACTTAGTCGCCTGATGGAGCGTTTCATTGTGGGACCCAGTTGGAAAGCGACTGTGAACGTCCACATCTGCCATTTCCGTGACTTCCAAGTCCCACATCATAAAAACAATTAGGCACGATTTCTGTGGTCGTATTGCCTCCAATCATCCAATGGAATTGCTTCATTCCATACCTAAGCACAACTGAAACAAAATAAACATAATAATGCCTGTGCTTTCGATTTTTAATATTAATGCTTTTTTTGTTAGCATTCGAAACTGTTTCATAACGTATGTTTTCTTGGAATTAAATATGTTGAGGGACTTAATTCAAATTCAATTTACGTATTTTTTTAAATAAAATAGACTTTAGCCACGTTATAATTCAAATCTTCATTATTTATGACTTTCTGCAAAGGACATCAATGAAAATTTAAAATATCTGTACGAATTATTATCAAATACAGTATTTCCAATCATGTTTAGTCTACCACATTAACATGACTTACTATTTACCATTTTTTCCCGAGAGCTATAATTTTTTTCTGTTTCACATTCAATTACCAGTTTCCGGCTCCATACACAAAATTGCGCATGATTCCAACCACTGTTAAGATAAAAAAGAACCTCAACTCTTTCCTTCACCGTTTCACTGAAACGTGGAGAAACGCCTGGAGACTTTTTCTCCAACCAACTCTGGAATTCCAGCCTCCTTGCTTGGAGTATGTGAATCTCTGGTTATTGTTCTTTCTTATCCTCACTATCAAACATCTGAAGTGGATAAAGAATCTTGCCAGTACTGGATTAAAATCAACAACAACTTAATCAAATATAGTGCATTTAAATACATAATTATCCAAGTCAGATATATTTATTATTCGAGTGATTTTAAAATTCGTTATTTATTTTATCCTGTAACTATTTTTAAAATTTTAGATTCCACTCTGAATATTTAATACCAATTTTCTATAATTTTCAAAAGTAACCAACGGGAATTTAATAATAAGTATAATGTTTTCCTTCGATTTCAAAGGATTTTTTATTTTTTTTTTTATTTTCTACAAGCAAGAAATTTTACAAAGGTTTTAGACAATTCGTTTGAAAAATGTTTATGTCAATAATTTAACTATTCCTTTTGAAAACATCTTGACATTTTTTGGGAGGGGGGAGGATGAGGGCAAAGTTTCAGAAAAAATGAAATATACATCTTTTTATAGAAGAAAATAAGTTCTTTGACTAAATTTCTATTCCAAAAAGAGTAGGAGAAAAGAAAGAAAACTCGGATCTTTAGGAAACCCTGAGGATATAACCATTTTCAGTAAATATTTGCAAACGTAGAGAAAACTCGTAATATTTTTCTTAACAAATTTTTTGATGTTTAGATATTTTCTGGAAAAAAAATTAAAGTCTTACGAGTCTCCTCTAAATTCTCAACACAGATTTTGATCTTAACATAATGTTGTTCATAAAACTTATGAAAAACAATTCAAATTCTCTCCCTCAGAATATATTATTTTTAATTAACTAAGATTTAAGAAATTTCATCTTTCAGCTACTTCCAAGTGCTTTCTCCCAAAGTATTCAGGAGCTGTTGAATATCTTCTTCAAAGTGGGATGTAAAGAAAAGATCTAGCGATTCTCTGTGGAAATTTCTCCTTAGGATCTGTGTCGAGATATACGGCAAAAGATGACAAGAATTCACATTCTGAATCACTGGAAGCTAAAAAGATTACCTCTCAATGATGGCAAATAAAGAAGTTCTATTGACGTTTAATAATCAATGAATACAGTAATCCTATCTAATTTTTAAATAAATTAATTTATTCAGAAATTTTAGGTAAATACGAGATTTAATTGTTATCATGGCAAAAGGAAAACTTTAAGATAGGTGATTTTTATACCGTTTTATTTATTAATGGAGATTTTTCGTGGCCGATTTGCAAGCAAAGAAAAATAAAAATCTAACAATTTCAGGTTTTAATTCTTTAAGAATTTTCAGGTACTTTTTTTTATCATTGATGGTTTGACTCTATTCAGGATTGTATAACAGAAAATAATTACTCATTGGCCTAACTGTATTTGATATTTTTTTCTTATATCTTTCTTACTCTTTGCTGTAAATAATTTCACATTTCTTATCGACTCCGTAAACAGAATTCGATAAAAAATGTTCGATTACTAAAAATCTGATTGAGAAGGGGAGGGAACGTTCTAAAATTGCCTCCTCGAAGGCTGACACTTGGTAACAGGCAATCAGCAGATGGGCAATGCGTGTAGCCGCATTAACACACCGGCTGTCACGATCCGGCTTCCGCGGAAAACAGTTCGGTTTTCCTTCGGTAGAACCACATCCCAGGTAATCCCTTTTCCACGACATTGAGATTCTAATCGCCAAACAGTATTTTAGCTTCGTAGCCGTTTCTCTAGTCTACCATCTCGCTTCAGACAACTGTGGGAGAGAGAGGGTGAAGTTGCTGACTGAACCTCCCATAACCCGTGGCAGATGCTGCGACAAGTGCGCGTCCCTAAGCCGTTGAACCTAAGTTAAACGAACTGCAGTTACTGCAGGTTCCGTTCCAGTTCCATCACCGGAATCACTTTAGTGCCGGATATGCAACCATCCCCCCCCTGGGATCTCTTGGCGAATATTACATATTCTGTAAACGAGGAAGACGGCTACAGTCAGCACTGGATCTCATCCTAAAAAGAAAAAAGATTTCTTGCAAAGTAAAAAAAAAAAAACTTAATCTCTTAAAAAATAAAAGCTGCATTTTTATATTCGTGCCGATCTTTTCGTCATGCTTTTCAAGTAAAAATTTTCGACGATTCCTTTTTGTATTGTTAAATCTTTAAAAATCCTTAAAAAGCTGTAAAGCATTGTTTTATTTGATAATTACTTATCTTTAAGTATTCATAAAACTATTTGAGTAATGTGTAACTTAATTACCGAAAGTCGTGCAGCTAATTACAAATAAACACAAATTATTTCTCATTGTATATCATTTTATGATTCACAATTGTTTATTACAATATCAGTAACAAAATGTAATGAAATTACATCAAATTAATTATGTTTTTAGTTTAATAAGCAAAAACTTGGAAAAACAGTAATAGAAAAAAATAGCAACATGGAATTCAATAAACGTTTTTCATACCGTATGAATTATAACGTCTTTTCAAGATCTGTAAGCAGAGAATAATAATTTCAAAATATAAAGATTCGATTAACTAAAATAGAACAGAAATACGATAAAAAAATAATTTGCTTCTGATTCCCAAAATCAACAGCTTTCTTTAAGTTAAATAGAGTATTTAGTGGCCTCCAAGGCAGTCCTAAGATATATCCCGTATTTATTCTATTTCTTGCATGTAGTTTACAGTTTGAGAAAAGAAGTTCCAAACCATTTGTACAGTACCTTAATTAAAAGATCTTATCTTCTCCTTAAACGAAGTCCTGATTTCTAGCATGTTCTTATTTTCTAAATAGCGATTAATTGTATTTTTGTTACGGTAGTAAGTCTACTGCATCTCATGAAGCAAGGTTTCAAGGCTTTTTTATTATTTATTCAAACGTAATTGAATGAAGGCCACATGGAGCCAAATCAAACCCTGCCTTTACTGCGGACGCAATAAAATCTTCTGTTACCTTTTGTTCTTTATTTAAGGGGTGAGTTCTGTCCATTTCTTTGATGCTCGATCACCTGGGAGTTGGGGTCTTAGTGATTTCACCTGGCCTTCGGGCTCTCTTGGAACATGCTGTAATGGGTCATTCGCTTGACATCAGCCGCAATTTTTAAAGTTCGCCATATGACTGCGGCCTTTGTTTCTTTAACTTATAAATAATCTAAATCATTTTCCCTTAAATTTCCCTTAAAGTTACACTGCCGATATGTCTTTTATGTGAGAACACTTATAGTGAAAACATCATTGCTTTAATTATAGGAAACTAATAATGTTCCGTAAGAAAATTAATTCTTGTATTAGCATGAACAAGTAACAGAAACAAAATTTATTCTCGCTACCTTAATTTGTAAACAATTCCCGCATTGGAGGCTGCAATTATAACAGAAACACATGCTCCACATTTCCAAACATGCAACCAATTTCATTTCAGATCTCTGACCTTCTTCGCGAAGTAAACAACTTCTATTGAAAACATTGATTATGAAGCGTCCTTCCCCTTGGTTCGCAATAGTTTTCAAATAATTATTGACATCTGTTTCAACACAAACAAGCTTTTTTTTTCTTTGTTGATTGCAGACCCAACGGAATGAAAAAAGAAGGCGGCTGAAGTGATAAGTCGTGCTTCTGAATAGGAATTCTACTCCTTTTACACAAAGTGAAGGCCACTTTAAGTCAAGCAATATCAGGCCAGATTTTCAGAGGGTTTTTTATGTTGTTTACTGTTAGGCGAAAACGAAAAGAAAGGTCCAGATTTTTCATCGCGCCATGAATAACAAAAGAGCAGCATTCATTTGTACATTACATTCTGCATCAATAAATTATACTGATTAGACAACGCGATTTTAGAAAATGTATGAGCATTCATGTCATGTGCGAGATATTATCATTTTCAAATTGAATACACTATTGTCAACTTCTCGGATCTGTCTGCTAAAACACCATTTTCATTCATTAGTTATAAAGCTAATGACACAATTATTATTCATAGATGCAAATTTCTAGATAATAATATCGACTAAAGGCCTACGAAAATAACATTTTAAAATAAAAATAAAAACAAAAAAAAATCAAAAAAATAGCAAAACACATTAGATAATACTATTAATTATATGTCCTTACAAATAGGATACGATAATATCTCATTCTTAGAACAGAAACGAATGAATATGACCAAATTTCTTTATTTTATTATATCAGCTTAAATAACTCCGTTTACTTTACTTAAAACAAGCAAAAAAAAAAATAGCCAATAATTTAATAACATGTTTCCACATGATGTTGATATTTTATTTTAAACTTCGTATCCTTTAAATATTTTTATTATATCTTTGCTAAAGTTTCCTTAAAAGAAATAATAGATTATCAAAATAAAGTAAAATGCAAATAAGCAATTTTTTTGGCAAACTTTTACATAAGTTATACTCAAATCACAAAACCTAAATTACTTTAATGGTAGTTATATTGAAGAACTTTATATATTGAAGAAGTAACAACAGGAAAAAAATAAAAAATAAAAAAAGACATTGAATGTTTAGGATGTATTTAAATAATAACTTTAGTTTCATTATAATTGTAATTAAATTTGTTTGGACATTAAAAAAATAACGGTTGTTGTTTGCTTGTCTTTTTACATTATAATTAAAAACATGTTCCTGTCTTTAGTACTGTCTGTAAGATGATTAACTTGCGCAAGTGCAGTAATCTAAATACTTTCATTCCGGTAGTCAATGAGAACAATACATCGTTTACCTCCTCTGAAAGGCCAATAAAGATCTCATGCCAAAGGCCTTCATTACCAATGTTCCATTCAATTCGTTTAGTTTCGCTGAAAACCCCCACGAGCAGCATTACACTTTGGTTTTGATTCACCGTTTTTCACCTCAGTTCCTTTCCTTATTTTTAATATCCCCTTACACCCACTAAAAAAAGAAGAATCTCATTTTCCAGGAGTTTTTCCCGAATTTAAATCTTGCCTAAAAGATAAGTTGGGCAGTAAAATTCATTCGCAGATGTTCAAATTACAAACGAGCCAATGAAGTATTTTAATTATGCTTTTTCTCTCTGCCCTCCCTGGCTTTCGTAAAAGGAAGCTAAACTAGAGCTGGAGTCTGTGCATGACAATACTGCCACATAAAGTAAGGAACCCAGGATAATTGCTATTTGGAACAAGGAGGATCTCAGGAGAGACAGAGTTTCTTAAGCCTAATGTGGAAGTTTGCTTCATCAGGTGAGATACAATTCCAAGGGTTTTGCCTCAATCTAATGTCAGCTTGATTACATGTACAAATTTTTATTCAGTTTATGTTTTGTTTTGTTTTTATTTTTCTGTGTTTATACGAATAAAACAGAATGGAAAAAAAAATGAACGGAATGAAACTTGTAACATCTAACTTCCAGAACACGACAACAAAGAAACGTATTAGTAGAATCGATAAAGTATTTTAATACAAATATTTACAAATACTTCATAATCTGCACAGTTTCGGCTAAATTTTACTTAACCATAATCAGTTAGGGAATTATCCTAATGATGATAGCCAAGTTAAATTTGATTGAAATATCCAGATTAAAGTGAAGTTTAATTTTTTTATTAACTATTTATTGATTTTAATTAAGCTTACCTTTATTTATAATTCCTTAAAACTGATAAGAAGTCTATACAACAAATGCTCCAGAAGACTATCTTATTTATTTTTGTTTACTGTCATCATAAAAAGGAAAACTTAATAAGATCAAAAAATATTCCTGTAAAATTTGAATACCTCGTTGTCATAAAACATTTGGGAATTACAATAAAAACCTGAAAGTAAACATTTAAGTTGAAAGAGATTATAAGAATGTAGTAAGGAAAAAAGTTATATCTAGTTCGCAGACATGCGGCAAAAGTAATGTAAAACTCTTGAATTTGTAATGACCAGTCATTTATCACACTTTCAGCTTGGATCGTCCGTCTTACCTGCAGGTGACTTCAGGAAAGAAGTCAATATCCACAGTAGTGCGGCGACACACAAGTTCCTTCGTTCTCTACTCATCATTGCGAAGACGAACGGAAGCGACGAAGCAACCACGATGTCGCAAAGTTGCCCGCCCAGCGAGCTAAAAGCCGGGACGCCCGCTCCAAGCCGTCGTCGCAAGCGGCGAGTGGGAGGTGGTTTGTCTGCTGCCTGCGTCGGGAGATGCCTTCGCTATCCTGTGCCCGATGGAGAAGCCGGCGACCGCAGACGGGGTGCAGAATAGGGGGTGGGGGACGGGAGCGCAGAGAACAAGGTCTCGTTCCAATTTCCAAATTGTCGTAGCACAATACAGAACCACGATACAGGGGCGCTGATGCCGGCAGGTCAGTACTGAGAGCCGTATTCCCGCAGGCCCTCCACCGCGCCTGAGTGTGGGTGCCAGTGTTGTTCACAAGAAGGCATTATTTCCAGAGATGACGATCGTCGGCTTAAGTGTGTCCAGCCCCTCAGATTTCACGAATAGAGCCGAGCACGGCAGAACAAGGCCAAGCGGCGGTAGAGAGAGCCTCTTTGGTCCTCCACACCCGTCGTTTAGGCCAGATTTGAGTACCGGCGGTCTCGGGAACAAATCAGCGCTTGCGCAGAAGCACATTTCGCCTCCGACCCCATACCCCTGCATCCCGACTATCATAATCGATAAGTTTTCCGAGCCTGCAGTCTCGCGTAAAAGTTTTACACACGGATGACTGTTGAAAAGAATAAAACTTGCTTTTATTATCCTGAAAATTTGTTTTCTTCCAAGCTACGAGGGTTTTATTTTCAACAAGCAACACAAGCGAAAACATGATGTTTGTTTATGCACTACAATAGCACTTAGACATAGTAACATCCGATGAATACTACATTTGCCATAGTGAGTTTATATCCTAAAATTAGCATCAACATATAATTTAGCTTCGAATATAATTAAAGCAAAGATAAGATGGCTAGGCGCCATAAAAGATTAGCTTCTTCGCCTAGATTATTAAAATTTTATTTTTTTGTCTGAAATAAGATCCACTTGGCATCCATTATCATTTCAAAAGAGATTTAAATATATTATACTAAAATTTTTCAAACAAAACTTCCAGAATGAAAATTTTACGTCATTTCTGAATGAAATAATTCATAGAAATCGAAAAGGGTAAAGAAGAGCGTAGATCTACGTAATATAAGTTCAAAAAGGAATTTTATTTTCTTGTTTTCTTGTGGTCGGCTTCCACATTTACTAATTTCAATATTTCTTTCTAAAAACAAGTTCGCTTTCTTAAATACAAAATCTTGTAAAATTAACATTCCAAACGAAATTCTTGAAATCTTAGGCTTACAAAATAGTATTTTTTTTAGATAACAACGGATAGCTAAAAAAAAAAATACTATTTTGTAAGCCCAAGATTTCAAGAATTTCTTTTGGATTGTTAATTTTCGTATCCGTTGTTAATTAAGACTTTAAAAAAATGAAGTAATGCAAATTTCACTTGAATAAATATAAAATTTAAGAAAAAAAATACAAATTCCGACTAAAGACAAAATGAAATATTTTCTCATAATTATTCAGATTAAATTTTCAAATATAAAGTGTATAATAACAGTACCGGTATATAAATATTACTTTATATTAAGTGTTTTGTTTGAAGTATAAGTGAAAATTTATATTAATTTTCATATTCTTTGTTTTATATTAGTAATCATATTTTATTTTTAGAAATGGGATACTTTTGGCCAAATTACTGTTATTTTAACAAAATTAAACAAATAGATAATTAGTAATGTAAAAAATTGAAAATACTGAATATATATTTGAGATGCAAGTATATCAATTCTGATAACAATGGTAAAAGTAGTAGTTTATGGTATGAAGTAAGAACTAGGAGGCTCAAAATGAGATCAAAACTTCGCAAATGTTTTTCGGCATCACGTCATCTGACGGATGTCGACATCAAGCAATAATTTGAATTTATTCCATTAAAACAGTTTTAAAATTACATTTGAGAAAGAATAGAGGTTTTGTAATTCTATATTAATAGCATTCTAATTCATTAGTTGGCTTTTCTATGTATTAACTAAGCTTAAATATAACTGAGTTGTAATGCTTTATAGCATTAAATGCAGTATTCAACAAAATTTATCTACGTAATAAAAACCTAATGAGATTCGACAGCATTATTAAAAAAATCTAAGTATGAAAGTTAAAGTAAGTTAATGCATTGGTTTTTTTTTTGGCTACACAAACACAATTGCTAACATTTAGAATAATTAATTTGTTTACCTATGAGATAGTTATATTCATTTGCTTAATATAAGAGTGTTAGAATAGGAAAACAAATTCTATTGATCTAAAACATAATAATTTCAGTTTTAATTTCAATTTTCATCTTAAAAAAATTAATAATATATTGAACAATATAATTAGCTAAACAATAATCCTGAAAATTTCAAATCAGCAAGTTGTTATTTACTTTAAATTTTTCTTATTCTTTTTAAGAAATTTATGATAGTTAGAACAGTGGCTCTGAGACATTGAAGAGTGATGCACAGTAATGTAAATGACTTAAAAAACATGATTATTTACTTCAATTTAACATACATAGTAAGTGAACTATGTTGTTTAGTTATGTATAGTTATAAGTTTTTGTTTAAAATACTTAATTTCTGGCTTTCTTCATCCCTCCATCCTAATGTTAGATTAGTTAGACTAATGATCTCAGGAGCCTCTATCTAACATTGACAGAAAGTAGAAGGGGATTATTATGTTAGTTTCATCATAACTTTAGGTCTGTATTGCAATTCCGTCTCAATAAAGAAAAATAGGAATATCTCATCGTGGACTTTGAAAAAGAAAAAGAAATACGCAGTCGTTCAAAAATGGTTGAAGGTTTTTTCCATTAGTAAACAAAATAACACTTACTTTTTCCGTTTCTTCCTGAAGTTGCTTGAAATTCAGGTACCAATCTGAAAACAAAAAACAATCTTTTAACACAGTTCAATTTTTACACTCTAATTCTACAGATCAATGAAATTAACCCCTGTATTTTAAAATCTTTTAAATTTTAATTAAATCATTTATTTAAATGTTTAAATAAAATTTAATTCTAAAAGATGATGTTGGTTAAAATAACTGTAACCAGAATTTTTAATCTCTCACAAGAAGCATTTTACTGGCTTTCAAAATGATTACAATAAACTATTTTGGAAAGTGCTGGTAGAAGGCCTAGGCTAGATGGTATGTGAAGGCCACTTGGTAAAAAATGAATATCCAAATTACACAGCAATGAAATTCAAACTATTAATTTATTGGAGACAGGTTTCATCTTCTTTGTTGCTGGATTTTCGCGTTCGACAATAACAAAATAAAAAGATGATTTTTAATTTGCCTTTTTAATATTTTCAATATTATTAATTTAGTATTATTATTTTTTAAATTTAGTTTACATTGAATGTTTGAAACTTATATTTCTTTTACTTTCTTATTCTTATAACATAAATTTAGGAAATAAAGTTTTTAAAATCAAAAGAAAAAGAAATTTATTATGATAATGGAAAAACCATATTAAGCATCCATCGGAATCCACATTACTGATCCTTCAATGTCACGAGTTGAAATGACTCCCAATTAGACGACAATCAAAAATATGATTGAAAAGGCAGAGCACATCAGACAGGAAGAAAGAATCGATTACAGAAGTGAGAAAGGTTAGGCCACACTGGGAATCGAACTCAGGGCCAGAGGCATTCAACCTAGTTGATAGGTTGCCATTTTAATCACACATATTTTAATCACATGATTAATGCCTATTACGAAGTCAAATAAGACAGTAAACAAACAGCATATGCTCTCGGAATGAGTAAGAGATTTCGTAAAAACATTGTGAATCTAGAATTTAAGATACAATATGATATATCTTAGATTTGGATATATCTTAGACAAAGGAATTAACTTATGCACGCGGAATTTATTCTTAAATTATTAAGTACGAGTTAAATTACTTACCATTATCTATGCTGACTTGTCAACCTCATCGCATTACAAAGCACTTAACTAAAGCATCAAATTTATCAAAGAATACTATTTACTAGTTGCAACCCGTGAAATATTCACGGAAGTAAAACAAATTCCACCTTTCTGAAATACCGTAAAATTTTTCAGAAACACAAGATAGATAAAGATGTTCTAAGCTCATTTTTTTATAAGGAGATTTGTTTATACTTATGTATCCTAGTTTTACTTGTTTTTCAATTACAATTTTTGAATTGATTTAAAAAAGTTAAAGATTATTTTGTTTTGTATACAAGTTTAAGTAAGTATTGAACAACGCACCACATTTAATCAACTAATTTTTCTTTCCAAAAAGTCATTAGTTGGTGTATTTGTAATTATTTTTTCTTTCTTGCACTGGATTCGAACCGAGGACTTCCGTAATTGCAGTCAGGAACGCTAGCCACTGGACTACTCTACTTAATTAAATATTCTCTCTCCGACTCTCTCCACTTTGATTGATGACAAAAATCTGTTTTTGCCTATATTATACAGCTCAATTAGCAACAATCACAACCATTGCCACAATCACACAACGCCCAACAATTGAGTCTGTTGCATGCGCAACAATCACATGTATATTACAGCTCTACAACAATCACAACAATCCCAACCAATTCCCAACAATCACATTTTTAATAATAAGGAAATTAAAGCACACATTGATTACAAACATACCTAGAAACATCCGGACGAACAGTTTTTGCCTATTAATAGAAAGATATTTCTTTTTTAGATTTTTAAAGCATTAAAGTTCTACGTTCATTTCTCTGAACTATTTGCTTTATTTCCAATAAAAAAAAAAAAAATTCGGTCTTATTTTTGAAGGCAAAAGCAAAAAATTATTTTCTCTTTTCAAGCATTCACAGTGCCATTCGTTTTCTGTCATTTCTTTTTTGTCGATTTTAAATGCTTATTGGATAATCAAGAGAATTCAAATCGCATTTCATTTCAATTTCTGCATGAAGCTTTCCTCGTGTTTTTCCATCCAAATTAGCTATTTCCTATCAGTGGCATAGATAATAAAGTTATTCAATTTAATTCTTTTCCGTTCTGTGGCAGCCGGCCTGTGCCATTCGCCCACGAGATACAGCCCTCAAGTCGCAACAAAACCAACACGGAAACGAGAATATTTTTCGAATTTTATTTCAATTTTGTTTAAGAACATAAAGGCTGAATGAAACGATTCTCTAAACTTCAATAAACTATTAATCTTAAACTTACTGTAAATATGAAAAGTTGGTTTGTTTTAATTTTTTTAGTAAAATGTTATAAACAATGAGGAATTCTTAAAAGAACATGAACATGTACTTTCATTAAATCTTGCTTGTTTAAACCTTGGCTTTTGTTTTTCGTTTTTTTACTTTTCAAAACAAAACAATACCGTGAAAACAATATCATAAAGACAATACAAACAATGTCTGCGTTCATTTTAATGTATAATATTTGTTGAATATAATATTAAAGCATTTCCTTTTTCTACAAAAATTAAGTAAATCTGCATTTTTTACTTAAAATCTTTAAATCAGACTAATTTTATTATATTCAAGGTCGGGCAAATTTTAAGATTGAAATGTGGAATAATATTCAATAGTTTAAGATATCGATAGAAATCCATTGTTAATAGAAAAGTATCAAAAACTGCAATCTGGATTTTTGCCATCTGCAGGCACTTAATTCTCGAAAGCGTCCACATGCGAGAAATTTCAAATATTTAAGTTAGAATGTTTCCCTTGCCTTTCAATAAGCATGCAGAAGTAATTTTCAAGAACATCAATCCAGTGGTTTCCAAATGATATTAGAGGGAGAAGTGGGAAGCGGGACACGAACACTTAGCCATACAGAGATACTGACGGATTTCATACACCTCACTTTCCTAAATTCAAATATCGTGGGATGATCTTTTTAAGGTAGGGGGTCTTTTTAATTACTTGATAAGGAAACTCAGAAGAAGGAGCTTTCGAAACGTACGTCGTTTTTATTACGCCTTGCTTTAACTTATTAATTAGTGCCGTTTTAGTAGGCTTTTTATTATTCAAATACTTTTAATTAAATTAAAGCATAACTCATGCCGGATTGGTTGTTTGTAAACTTCCTCCTGTGAATTACAGAGATCAATAGACTAGAACGAAACAGTTTTGAATGCCATTTTAAGTTGAAATAAATCCATTTCGGTGACGACTTAGTTAACTGGTAAGATACTTGCATAACAAAATGAAGGAACCTAGATCGATACCCAATGACGTTGATGAGTTTACTAATGTCTTTTCACAGCCAGATGGGCTCTAAGGTTCACCAAACCCTATAAGGTTACCAGATATTTTTTCCCCAAGTAACTAAGACAGAGGAGCCATATACAGTGAAGTCTCCCTATACGAAACATTCAATTATACGAAGAATTTCTCATTCCCGGCGAAATCCTTATAAAACTATATGTAATTCACTTACCAGTACACGAAATATTCACTTATACGAATAATTTTTGTTTCCCTCTCATATTCGTATAAGTAAGACTTCACTGTATATCTTACTGGAGATAGGAAGGCAAACAAAATTATACGTTTGCAAAAGTTTTATCTTCGATGTTTGGGAAGATTTTTTTTTTTTTTTTGAATATACGATCTAGATAATCGTAGATAAGTTAATCCTTTCAAGGTCCAGTTTAAAAAATAATAAGGTATGTAGACAGGACAATTAAGTTTTAAATGAAATTGAAAATTGAGGCTGTTTATTGATTTTGCTATTTAACAGGTTTCATGAAAACTGACGCGTAGTATGGAAGATGGTTATATGGAACTCTAAGACGAATTTAAGTAGAGGTTCTCTTTTAAATTAAAATTAAAGAACTAAATTAATGTAAATAATTTCTTATTTGGATATATATCTTATTTGGATATATATATTTCTTATTTGGATTTGTCTTATTTGAATCTACTTAAATAAAACTCATACACAATAGTGACAGATTGCAAATTATTGAAAAGACCATTGTTGCAAATCAAAGAAGATCTGTGTTTCCATTATTTGCAAATAAATAAAATTTGAATATTTACAACTCAGCAGTAATTTTTGTTATACACGTAAAACAATCATATTTGTACATTATAATAATTCTTATTACTTCCTAATTAGATGTTTGTTTAAAATTCTTATTTTACTTTGTTAAACAATAGAAAAAAGTTTAAGGTGTGTTAAAAAAATTGTTAACACACTTCAATCTAGTGAACACCTATATTTGGAAAATATAAAAACCAAATACATGCATATTGGGAGCTATCGAACACTTCAGCAGAGCCCATTGTCAGCCTGAGTTGTTACACAATTGGTTCAGCAATATATATAAAAAATATACGAGAATAAAAATATAATAAATATACGGTTCAACACGAAAACACGCCCCCCCCCTCCCACCAAAACAGGACTCGCGTACAACCTCCCCTGCAGCATGACCAGAGGGCACCTCTGATCACAACTAGGCCTACCAATAGCCATTCAAGCCACAGTACCAATGGTCCTTACCAGAGAGCACTAACAAAAATTTGAACCAATCAACAACCAATCCCGCTATATTCAAACTCCACCAATCAAATTCATCAAAATGACGCACACTAAGAATATTTCGATTAGACAACTTTGTATACTTTTTATATTTATTCCTGGACAAATTATTCCTGAACAACGTAGGTTGACAATGGGCTTTGCTGAAGTGTTCAAAAGCTCCCAATATGAACGCATGTATTTTTATGTTTTCTATGACTACTTAGTGTGTTAACTATTTTCATTTATCTCCATAACTTTGCTGAAGAACTTAATAAGTTACTTTGCAAACTCTATTGTTTAAAACACTGGTTTACTCACAGTTAATTTATTACAAGTCAATGTATAAACTGCGAAATCAACTTTAGGAATCACATTCGATTAAATGTTTTTTATTGATTTTTTCTTTTAACCTTCAATAAACTTTCCGTTTACTTTGACATTGTTTTACAGTGAAGTTGAACTCAAGGCGGTCAATTACTTCTTTACTTGAAAATTAGGCTTTCCTACAACGTTTCATAATAGCAGTACAATTTGAAGGCTTTGATTACTAAAAAAGTAACATACTTATAAACTTTTCATTACCCTTGAAACATAGTGATAGCAAAATTTGTAAATAGCAACAAGATAGCTGCTTTATAAACAATAAATAAATAACATTCTAGCAGAAATAACTGTTATTAGCTCTAGAATTAACGACCTGAATTATACATTTTTTAAAACAGAGATTAAAAGTATCATTTGTTATTTACATCCCATTCAATTTATGAACAGTATCTTTCAAATTTCAAAACTAAAACTTTTATCAATGAAAAACAGAACTTCTGAATCAGAGTTAATAAAAAAAAACATTCTACATTTATTTCAATAAAGAGAAACGTTCAAAATGAAGCAAATCACAAATGGTATCACTGATAAAACAACGAAACTGTGTAACTACAGGGATGGAAAAATAAGTGTGATAATTACTGTAAACGTATTCATTTGTTTTCAAATTGATATTTTTTTCCGATTTATTCGTTCCAATTGAGAATCTACTGAATAAGTAAGTATTGATATATAAATACAATAAAAACTACAAATTTTAGTAGTAAAAATTAAAAGTTTAGTAAAACTTTTTTTAGTAGTCTATTGATACATATTAATATAAATTATTAAGCCTTCAATAGAAATTCATTATTTCTTGAAATGCATTTTCTGTTGCAGTTTTTCTCATATTCTCTTGTCCTTCATATCAAGTTTCAAGACAATCATCAAGGGGTTCAAAAAGTACGACGGGATATACACATAATAGTTTGAGTGGCTGATGACTTTCAAATAGGTATGTACTGTTATTGTTTCTAATTGTTATGTTTTCAGATGTGATATTCAGAGTATTTACTATTTTTCATGGTTCATGAATAGTAGTTTCGAATTAGCAGAGTCTCTAATACTACTATTCGGATTAACTTCAAGTTAAGTTAATGGAGAGACTTTGCAGATTAGTAGAATTAGGTCAATTGTAGTCTTAATGAAATAGATTCAGATTAGTGGGGTTTTATTTACCGATATTTAACGTTGTCCTCATCAGTGAAGTGAAATCCTGTTCAGATTAACAGAAATTCGGATTAGCATGATTCATCTTCTAAATCAATTAAGTTAATAATTTATTGAATACTCATCAATGTCAAAAAATATAAACAAGAAAAAATCATAAAAATTTTAAACATAAGCTTAATAATATATTAAATAATATGCATTTATACTTCAGTGAAAACAGGAGGAGAAACAAACCAGTATTCTATTTTAACAAATTCTAAATTTCAAAACTGAAGTGAAAACGTTTTCCAGAGGATGGCAGAATTATCGAGTTGGGGATTACAACAGAAAAAGAGGTTCAATTTGTTGTAGTTTTATTTTCGAAGGGGAGGGAGGAGGAGTCTAAAATGCATCCCTTCCTTGAAAATGAATTTTCTATACCGGGTAATTCATAAAGTACTGGAAAGTACTGGTGGTTTTCACCTCCCAAATCTTTTAAACTATTGCTCATAAAAATCTGAAAGTTTTTATATAAAATCGTCAAACATATAAGAGTTATATTTTATATAAGAGGTATATTTACATTTTCATGTTATCATTTATTCATTATTATTAACATTCCTTTTATTTGCGTTCAAACACCCTCAATGTATCGAAATTATTATCCTCAAAAATTATTCGACTGTCTCAAAAAAATTCATTTGCCAGAATGCATTTTCAAAAAATATTTTTTTTAAAATTAAACAAAGGAATTCATGACAAAAGTGTTTAGATTAAAGTTTTCCTAACTTGGTTTCTGTATCATTTGAATATTGGATCCAGACTTTAAACAACATCACAAGAGTTATTTAAATATACGATATATTGGGGGTGTTTGAACGCAAATAAATTGAATTTTAGTAATAATGAATAAATAATAACATAAAAATATAACTCTTACGTGTTTCACGACTTTATATACTGTAAAAAGTTTCAGATTTTTATGAGCAGTAGTTTAAAAGATATGGGGCGATGAAAACCACGAGTACATTCCAGTACTTTATGAATCACCCGATATAAAGACAAAGCAGTGTTTTTGTTTTGTTTGTGTGTATTTTGAAAAAGAATAAGACTTTTTAATTTTAGTAATTCATACCTAATGATATTCTACCGCTTCTTATAGGTAAAAATGACTCGAATATATTTAAGTAAAACTAAAGCCTTAGACTCAATGAAGTCTGTAGATTCGTACACAGTATCTATGGCGATCTTCCATTTCTCCCGCGATAAGTTCGATAAATTTGATTTTAATCAAACTGTCAATGCGAATCATCCGATGCCAGAACAGAACAGAATTTCTGAACTGACAAACCGCATTTCTAGTTGCCACGGCAGTTTTGCTTCGTTGCCCCTGAAATAAAACGTGTGGTTGTGACAGAAAATTAAAAATAGCTTCGAATAAAAAAAAAGGCAAGAATCGACTAAAGATGAACCAAGAAGATATAAACAAAGAGCGTTGTTTAGTTGGAAGCTAGGATTCATAAGAAGAAGTCAATTAATTGTTAATTCTGTGAGTCTGAGTCTGTTTCCTGGGTGACTTTACAATCTCATCAGTGGGGAATTTCGTGTAGAAAAGCTCTCACAATAGCTCTCCCGTCTTTGAAGATAAATTCATGCTTGTATCAGTTTTCGAATGTTACGTAGCAAATTTATATGAAACATTAAAGGGATCTGGGAAAATGAAGCTTTTGTGATGCAGCCTGAACGACAAAAGTAATTACAAGAAAACAAATTCTTGGAATTTATTAGAAAACAAGCACAGGCCGTGGGAATTACACAGGATTTAAGAAAGGGAAAAGGAAAATAAAAGGATAGCCAACGTTTTCAGTGTAATTGGCTTACGGAGTTTATTTTTTGCCACAGAAAACGGAGACCGGGGCATTTATTTCTTCCAAGGTTTTCATTGAATTATGTGGAAAATTCTAATTGTAAAAGAATGAAAAAATTTCATTTGATCGATTTTAGAAGAATGGCATTTTATATTACTTCCCCTTTCTTTCTTTCCAATTTTTGTACGAAATTGGGGTGATTTTAATAAATGATCAAACATTTTCGCCGTATCAATGGAAGTTTAAGGCAGTTCTAACAATGGTTCAGTAAGGTACAAGATATGTCGGCAAGGCTCTGGTAGGAATTAACACGTAACTGCAAGAGAAGATATTGTAAACAGCATCTTCTTCCATCATCCAAAATATAGCGTTATCTTTGAATCATCATATAGCAACGCTCACCTTTGTTTGTCAATTTGATATTTCAAATAGGAATACAGTGTTTTCCGTATTCTTTCATGTATCATTAATTTTATGTGCCAAATTACATTGCACTATAAGGATATAAAAAAAAATACTGAGGTGTACTACAATTCTATTACACATGGTGTATAAAGTTATCACTGTTCAATTAGATGTAACTTACTTTCTAGTAAACTTTAAATTTAAAATGTATTTAATTTTTATTTTTTAGGTTTTAACAAAAGGTTAAATTATGAAATTTTCTTAGAATAAACCAATAAATCGGAAGTTTCTAAAACATTTCATTAGATATCCACTGATAAAATTCTAAAAATCTAGAAATTAAATTTAATAATATAAGACATGTACTGATGGTCCGTGTTTGAATTTCAAAACGATAATATTTAATTTCATATAAAAGGTATTGTTCTTTTTCCTTTCAACTTAATTTAGTTTGTAAAAAATATTAATTTGGTACATTATTAAAAAGAGTGATTCCGATGATTTATTATGATTGATAAATTATTTATGTGCAATAAATCAACATTGCATTAAAATATAGAGACGTAAGTAAGAAATTAAATGGATTAAATTAATTTTTACTGCTGTTGTTATAGAAATTATACTATTAACTTTTCATTTTATCTGCTATTTTAAAACCTACATAGTCGGTTTTCTGTTTTTTTATAGACCCTATTTGCTTATACCATAACTGGAGGGTTTTAATAAAAATTGAAAAGATTAAATGGAGCTATAAGAATATTTCAGAAGAAACTCATGCTCAACTAAGATTGAGATTGCAAAAAAAAATACATATGAAGCCACATATAATAAGTTGCAATTACAGTGGACGACAAGATAACATCTCGATACATTTATAGCGGGGAAATATATTTAAGTAAAATATAAGAAATAAAGAAATAGCAGACATTAAGAAGTCAAACTATTAAAGTAATTTCTGTATATCAAAATAATTGATATGTTGTTCCTTATCATTTGAAAAAAAGTCGTTTTTCAATAATGATTTCTAACTGAGTCTTGTGAAATCATCAGGTGATAAAACTGTTGAAACAAATGAAATTAAGGTTCTATTTTCTCATTAGCTTCATTTCCTTCCAAAAAAGAAAAGAATGAAAAAAATATGTGGGAGAAATCACTGTCTTCAGCTTTTAACGTACATAAATTCTTCAGAAAGTAAATTAAGCACTTATCGAGCTCATTAACTATTCTGGACACACTCCAGGGAACGATTTTCTGCAGTGGATCAAGCCCTTGGGGAACTCTGTGGAAACCCTTTCCGAAGCAACCCTTTGGACCAAGTGTTACGAGAAGTGAATGTAGGATGCGATCAGGCCACTGTCCATCTACTCAGACTGCGTGGCAAACTGCTACCATGCGATTTACGATTATCGACTATAAAAACACGGCCAGTGACAATGGTAGGAAATTGCGGTGTATAGCAGTTTCGTGGAGGGCAGAATTTTCACGATTCCAATCTCCTATCTTTTCTTTTTTCTTTTTACGCTTTCAGAGCATTCTTGTTTTACTGCCCTTTTATTACCGCAAATTTTTAAGAGGAAAAAAATGGATATTGGCAATGAAAAATTCTGCTTTTTTTCTCTTTTCCGTTCTCGATTCTTATTTATGGTTTTATTCACATCGCCCTCAATAAACACGACGGTCAAAAATCCCCGTTGCTATTGTTTCGTCTCTCCGCCAAGTGGCCGAGAAAGGCAAGAATCAGATCATTCAACTCGCAGCTATAAATCTGAGATTAGTTGGTACGTTGTTCAACCTCTTTCACTACCTTGTTTGTTTTATCTTCTGAAATCGTATTTTCTTCCTTCCTTTCGTATTTATGGGGCGAAAGGAGTTTAATTGTAGGTCTACTTCACGATATGAAAGCACCAATGTTAAATAAAGTGAAGGCTTTCAATAAATGCGAGGTCAGTGCGGCTTTCAAGAGCTATGGTTCTTAAAACAAAAATAAGGAAAAAAGAAAAGCAGTGGAATATAAAAGCGGTAATTAAAATAATTATAATGTAAAATGGTAATGTAAAATAAAACTAAATTTAGTAGTTTTAATCTTTTTTTATTTCAAACTATAAATGTGAAGCCCACAAAAGTGTTTTATTTTACATACTATATTCAAATCCTTTATTTTGAAACGGCCGTTCTTCAATTTTCTAATTAATGAAACATTAAAATTAACAGAAAAAGAAATGTTTACTATTTAAATAATTTTGTTGGTTAGAAATTTAGTACATCTTAATCCATCTTAGTTTTACTATAATGTAATTTTCCTTAGAAAAAAAAATAAAACATAAAATAAAATAAAACTTGTTTTTAAATGAATAACCATTGGAAATTAGTAATATGATTCATCAATTTAATATTAACATTGTGTTTATTTGAAAAATAAATAAAATGTGTATATAGATTCGGTGATTAAATATTCAAGCCTTTAGGCTTAAGAGATGGCGGAGATAATGGCCCCTACTGTTGAATGGATGACCTGTAGTCGACGCTAGATTTAAAAATTTAATACCCTCCCTCAGGTTAGCTGGTCCCAAATTTTCAGATGGGTAACCCCTCAGGCCCGCCAGAAGTCGGAATAACAACGAATTCCCGCTTTCTGCTGGAATTCAACCTGGTAAATCCAGTTCTTACGAAGCTCATGTATCACTTCACATGATGAACGTATTTAATGCCAGGAATGCAAACTATTGGCAACGTACAAATGCAAAGTGCATAGGTTTTTGACATAGACAGAAAAGCAGATAAATTTATTGCTATTTATCTTTTGATATTAAATAATAAATACAATTTTCTCCTATTCACAATGAATCATTTCCAGGTCCCTAATACAGTAGTAGATAATCAATTATTTATTTTCACAGAGAATTCCTTCTTAGTTGTTTCCACTAGATTGCTTTCACGGAGAAGATTGTCTCCTTGATTTGCTCTAAATGATTTCTGGATCTTTCTTTAGAATTGATCACGTATTCCCTTTAAGAATAACATTTAGCAATCAACCAAACTATAGACATTCTAGTTAATTTTAGCCTATTTTCCAATTGAAAAGCAAGACAGTCAAATGTCAGTCGTTTGTCCCCATAGTAACTTTTGAATAGCTGAAAGAATCTGCTTGAAATTCAACGGTGTATCTAACTTTTATATTTAAAATAATCTCTAAGTTGAAAATTAAGCTGCTTAGAGAAGGCGACAAACATTCTAATGAAGAAGTCATTAGAATCTATTCTATTTCTGTATTGTTTCCATTACGTAGATATTATAATTTCTAAATAAATATAGGCATTTTGTTTTCACAAACAAAAAGAAAAAAGGACATTTTGTTTAAGGAAATTTCAAATAATGTTGCTTTATGTTGTTCAAACTTCTTATAATTTGTTATAATTTTAATGTGTTTCTAACTATGATGTTTGCTATCTGACTTTCAGTGTAGAAACTTATTACCGTTATACCAATACTGTATTGTCACTTTGTCGTCATCATTTTATTCTGTGGTGGCATACTCCACTTTAATCCTTCTCTATGTTGCAATTTTATATAGTGGAACGAATTATCATTTTTCATAAAGCTGTTTTTTTTTCGTAGATTCTAGGTAATTTTACGAATAAAAATTTCGGAAACTTTTAATTTTTCAGATTGTACGAAATGTATTTGGTATTTTTTTTTCTAATTTTTTAAAGCCCGCGTATTATTTAACTACAATTTTTTTTGTACAAAATCGTAAAATGCAGAGGTATTGATGGTTTGAACCCTAGTAAACAAAAATAATTACAGTTCGAATAAATTTTACATGAGTTCAAATATTAATGTTAAAAAGAGGAAACACACTAAAATGTTATAAAAGCTAACTATATACAATTAAAACAGAACGTTTCGTCCATTATACTACAATAGCCCTTCTCAAGTGGTAAAGAATGAAATAGATGGGATTTAAAGGAATATTCACCTATTTATTAAAATTAGGTTTCGTTCATTTATCGATGGCGTAATTGGTGAAACTTTTAACATTGATATGACTACTTCCTTTGATTTCAACTTTGAGATAGACTTTTCTTTGTTAAGATTTCGGGAGGGGCTTCATCCCCCGAGGTTCCCTCCCCTCCGCTGGTGGGATGTGATTACAGACATATTGACGTGATTAGAAAACTTTAACAACAGTTTAACGTCATTTCTAAATAAGTAAAACAATGCTTAAAATACATTAATAGACAACAACTGAGAATGTCGAGCAAGCTTATTAATGAGATCAATCTTATTCTCTGCTGTGGTGATGTCTTTTCTATCATTTCAGTTGTTCATTTTAAAAGAATTCTACCCTTATCAAATCCTTCCTGTATCGCGCATGTCCTATAAAAATTGTTCACTTAATTATAATTGGTAAAATACGTTAAAATAGGGGGGGGGGGAGAATTTCATTATGGGTCATTCCATATCAAATCATCCAGAAATTTTAGGAAATGTCACCCACCCTCACAGAAAACTTTGAAATTTTGTATAATTGAAGTTTACCTAGATATATGAACATTTCCAAAATTTAAATGTTGCAGGTTAAGTAACTTTTCAGTAATGGTCTCAAGAAGTTATATGGATCCAGGAACTCAGGTGTTTCATGGACGAGCTCCTTGATAATTTAAAAATGCAATAGTTCCTACAGTTTTTGCAGTAGAACCTTGATTTTTTTTTTTAAATTAAAGAGGAATGTTTATATTTTTATGTTCTTGCTTCTTTTATTGAGTAATCATAAGTTGTTTTTTAGAAAAAAAATGTAAATAATTTTTTTCAAATAAATTCGATACCTGGGCATTGTATTTTTTTTAAGGTATTGCTCCATCATAGATTTCTTTGAAAATTTTACAATATTATTATAAATCCTTCTTTATGTCTCACAAAAAAAAATCAGTTTGTAGAAATGATGGGAAGTATAGAAAAAACACTATATTAAAAAAAAAATTAAATTGATAATTTCTGACTATCATGTCACCTTTAAAATGAGCACCATAAAAAATATATATGAACAGAAGCGTCTTGTTTTAAGTAATTTAGCTGAAATGTATTCTCTCTATAAAAAGAAGTATCCTGAAGACAAAGTAGGATTTTCAAAATTTGAATCTCTTCGACCAAAACAGTGTATACTCGTAGGATCATCAGGAACACCTACCGTATGTGTCACCACTTACAGTCAAAATGTTAATTGCTTCTAAATTCTATTCTATTAAAGTAACATACCATGATCTAATGAAAACAGTAACATGATATAAATAACCGAGCCTGTATGCTCCTTCTGTGCAAAAAATGCCCCCCCCCCCCTTTCCAGTTCTTTACTTCAAACACACTTAAAAAATGAAATAGAAGACTATGATCCTGATGTGATGGTTCAGTACAGTCAATGGATATCAACTGATAGAATGACTTTAAATGTTAAAATCACCACTCTATCAGAATTCTGCGACACACTAATTAAGAAAATTGAAACACTTACTCCACACTCTTTTATTGCTCAATCACAGTCTGATTATCTGAAAATGAAGAAAGAAACACTTGATGAAGGATCAGTGTTAATTTTAATGGATTTCAGTGAAAATCTCCATTTTGTTGTTCAAGATGAAGTACAGGGGTACCATTGGAACAATGGTAGCTGCACTCTTCACACTGTTGTTATATATTACAAAAAAGATCAACAGTTGCAAGCAAAAATTTTTTGTATCATTTCTGATGATCTAGAACATGATGTGGCCCTTGTGTATCAGACTCAGAAGACTGTATTGAATTTTTTGAAGTTTGAATTTCCTGAAATTCCACTTGCTTATGCTGAATATTTCTCTGACGAATGTGCTGCACAATATAAAAATTGTAAGAATTTCAGAAATATCTGCTACCATGAACACGATTTCAATATAAAGTGCAGCTGGTCTTTTTTTTGCAACCAGCCATGGCAAATCTCTCTGCGATGGTATTGGTGGCACTGTCAAAAGACTTGTCACAAAATCAAGTTTGCAAAGACTATATAAAGATCAAATACTTACTGCATCGCAGGTATTTGAATTCTGTCGGGAAAACCTACAAGGCATTTCAGTTCTCTGTTTCAAAAGATGAAATGGTTCAAGTCAGAAATTTTCTTTCCCACGCTTTGAAAGTGCAAAAACTGTTCCTGGAACACGATCTATGCATCACATTATACCACTATCACCAACCAAGATTGGAGCAAAAAGGCTAAGCTATGATACTGATTTTAGTATCATTCATGATTTCTCTGCACTTCCGCCACTGATGCCATTATGCTCTGTGCAGCCCAACTGCTATGTTGCATTTGTATATGACTCTTCTTGGTATCTGGGGATTGTTGAGAAAGTGAATGGTGTAGAAGGAGATGTTACAGTAAGGTTCATGCATCCTCATGGACCATCCCCGTCCTTCTATTGGCCTGATAATGATGTTTGTGATGTCCCATTCTCACATATTCTATTTGAAGTTGAAATCACCACAGCAACAGGCCATACTTATTCTCTAAACAAAAAGTCTTCTAGATTGGTGGAAGAAAAGTGGTCCTCATACAAAAAAATATTAAATGTGAAGCATTAAAGCATCTTGTCATATATATATTTCCAAATGAACTTGAATGCAGATACATATCTTATATAATGCACGAGTATATTTTATAGTTTGTAGTTTTGTTTTATATTGCAATTTTTTTTACATTTGTATATTTTTATGCTCACTTATGTTGTTAATGTTTCTTGAGTAGTTAACAGTATTTCTATTATTGTGATATTTTGGGAATGTTAATGGCTGAATGAAAATGTTTTCAAAATTCAAGATGAATTTTTTTTTGTGAGTACCATTCATTTCTCAAAATTGATTTTTTTTTTTTGTGAAGCAAATTTACTAAGTTGCAAATCAAATTGCAGATCAGTTTCTAATTTTTTTCAATGATTTTCAGAGGAGAGGGCAAGTGTCCAAATTTTTTTTTTTAATTTTACAAAAAAAATTAATCAACAAAATTTTATTTGGCCAATTCTTTCACGAATTTTTTTTTGAGAGTACCATTCATTTCTCAAAACTGATTTTTTTTTTTTTGTGAGGAAACTTTACTATTTGTAAATCACTTTGTAATTTTTTCAATGATTTTCAGAGGGGGGCAAGTGTCCAAATTTTTTTTTAGAAATTTAACCAAAAAAAAAAAATTAATCTATAAAATTTTTTATGGTCAATTCTTTCATGATTTTTTTTTTGTAAGAACAATTCATTTCTCAAAACTGATTTTTTTTTGTGAGGAAACTTTACTATTTGTAAATAACTTTATAATTTTTTCAATGATTTTCAGATGGGGGCAAGTGTCCAAATTTTTTTTTAGAAATTTAACCAAACAAAAATTAATCTACAAAATTTTATATGGCCAATTCTTTCACGATTTATTTTTGGTAAGAACAATTCATTTCTCAAAACTGATTTTTTTTGTGATGAAACTTTACTATTTGTAAATCACTTTCTAA
>JAFIDM010005346.1:32909268-32961176 GCA_023159025.1 Thereuonema tuberculata | reverse complement strand
TACTATTTGTAAATCACTTTCTAATTTTTTCAAGGATTTTCAGATGGGGGAAAGTGTCCAATTTTTTTTTTAGAAATTTACCAAAAAAAACATTAAACTACAAAATTTTATTTGGCCAATTCTTTCACAATTTTTTTTTGAGAGTACCATTCATTTCTCAAAACTGATTTTTTTTGTGAGGAAACTTTACTATTTGTAAATCACTTTGTAATTTTTTCAATGATTTTCAGATGGGGGCAAGTATCCAAATTTTTTTTTAGAAATTTAACCAAAAAAAAATTAATCTACAAAATTTTATAAGGCCAAATCTTTCACGATTTTTTTTTGGTAAGAACAATTCATTTCTCAAAACTGATTTTCTTTGTGATGAAACTTTACTATTTGTAAATCACTTTCTAATTTTTTCAAGGATTTTCAGATGGGGGCAAATATCCAAATTTTTTTTTAGAAATTTAACCAAAAAAACATTAAACTACAAAATTTTTTTTGGCCAATTCTTTCACGATTTTTTTTGGTAAGAACAATTCATTTCTACAAAATGATTTTTTTTGTGACAAAACTTTACTATTTGTAAATCACTTCCTAATTTTTTCAAGGATTTTCAGAGTAGAGCAAGTGTCCAATTTTTTTTTTTAAATTAACCAAAAAAAAAAACAAAAAAAATTATAAAACAATTAAAAAAAAATTTTATACGGCCAATTCTTTTATGTTTTCATAAACTATATGTCACAACGCATATTCAGGGAAAAAATTATCATCCTACTTGTTTCCATTTAAAAACTGCAGCCAATTTTCAAATTTTCACAATTCGCTTTGAAGTACCAAATTGCATCAAACTTTCTGCTATTATTACCAACAGAATGTATATAAAGCAATAAAAATTGGCAAAAGTTCATGAAATTAAGTATAATAGCAGTACACAAAATCTCAGTTCTCAACTAGGTAGTGGGTGACATGGCCTGGATGACTTGACATGGAATAACCCTTATATGATTAAAAATCAGTTGAAGAAGTTCCTCGTACGCATATATAAATAAATGGAAGTCAGTAAGGCCTTTTTCTGAGGAACCACATGAGATACAGAGGTAACTGTGGTATCAATTAAAGGTCCTGATTTGGAGGCATACATGAGCATGTTGCTTTTTGTTAAAGTAAATTTAATAAAAACTTTCATAAAAAATTGATGCCTCCTGGATCCCTGTTATGCGTCCTCTTACAACTAGAAAGTGAGTTAATCCACATCGAAGTCAAGTAGGGTAGACAATAGAATAATATTGCGGGTGGTTCATTGGTAACATTAGTTATCCCTTCTTTGAAAATATATTACTGTCGTCTTCTTCAATAGGCGATAATCAACTCTACATCCAATCTGAAACTTTTGGAAGGCTTACAATCGTTGCATCCAAAACAAATCTTTTAGTTCAGCCTCTATATCTACTAGGGTTAAAATGAAGCACATGGCTTTGTTTGTACCACAAGCCAAAAAGTAGACTGGTGGGATATTTCTATATAACTACAAAGCCCCGCCTTTCCTCAAGTAGTTCATTGTCTTTGATTATATGTTTTATATTTTTTAATGATTTTTAAATTCCAATTAAATTACAATAATGCCGATTTGTGTTAATAAAACTTTCATAAATAATTAGAAATGAAAATTAATTTTTGGCGTTTTACGCTAATTCAATTTAATTTCACTTAGGCCTAAATATGAATAAAAGATTTTGTATAATCTGAATTGTCACTTAATTGTCGTAAGAGAAAATTATTTCCAACCGTAGCATTTCTATGGATTCTACTAGTATTTAATAAGAACATATTTAAAATTTAAATTCTGATTACAATAAAAAAATAACGGAAATCATAATCAGATGAAATAAGAAAAAAATGAAATAAAAGATATGTATCATTACACTGTTTTAGTGAGAGCAGGTTTTTTTTTTTTTTTAATTTATCCTTCATTTTATCGAAAATGATTGAAAATTTAATTTAAATTCCTATTAATTTTGTCTTTTATTCACCATTTTTGGGGTTTCTTAGTAATTAAATTAACATTAGACTTGTTTTTAGCAGATCATCATTAATTCAAGAATGAAAACAATTTTAATTGCCTCCCGAAGTCTTATTTTTTAACTTGAATATTTTTAATTAAAAATGTGTTTGTCTGTCTGTACGATCATCAATCTGAAATGGTTCAACGGAATTCTGAATATTTGATACTTTGCTTATTTGATCCAACTATAACATAACATAAAGTTTTAACGTGTGCCAAAATTATTGATTGAAAGTTCAGCCTGCACAAAAAAGTCTAAAATTTAACATTAAAAAATCAAAAATTTAAAAAAAGGAGTCCCATAGCTTTCACCACACTTGGACGTGGCTTCCTCAGTGGAATAGATATAGCCACTATTGTTTTGATATACAGCACCCTTACCCTCCATCTTAAAAACTTACGCAACTTTGATATAATGTTTAAATATGATCCAATTTTTAAATATCAGCACGTTTCCCATTCCCCTTAATTGTCCATTACTCTCATCGCTCTGCGAAAGTCCCCGTTGTACAATGGACACCTTCTGAGAGTATTCCCAATCTAAACTTAATGAACAATAATCAACTTTATAATAAAAAAGAATTAAAAGTCACTTTATATGTGCGGATAATTTTGAACTCAAAGAGATGCAAGTTACCATATATAAAAAGACGTAAATCTTTACATGTTCTGAATTTTAACCAATAATTGAATATGTCCATAGTTTCAGATACAAATGGAAGGAACATGTTGAGGGAATGGAAGACTCACGGATAGCAAAACAGATATTAAAATACAGACCAAAAGGGAAGGGATCTGTTGGGAGCTCCTATAAAAGATGGTATAAAGCAGACCACCAGGTCTAATACAAGATAGAAAGAAGCAGAAGATGATGTTCCGATTTCTATAAAGCTAACGAGAAATACAAATAATCAAATAAAACCAATCTAAATAAGACATTTTGTCAAAAATGTCAACAATTAGTAAATAGTGAGGCTCAATCTCAGTGAAACTAACTATTTATCTATATTTATACTCTTCTTTGTATAAGTATTGAACAAGAATATTCCTGAAAAATATGTAACTCTTTTTGTCCTAAATATTTATCAACTGTACATGTTAGTTTTCTTCTTTTATTTCTTTGTTAGATATCAGGAAACAGTTAAATGCGCTCTACAGATCGACTTAAAACCATTTTATTTCCTAGATAGCCTCTTCATTATTTTGTTTTAGTAGTTTGTGCGTTTTTTTATTTCTCGGTTGCAAGTCTTATTTTGGCTTTATTGTCTTTCCTTCTTCCTTCTTATTCGGAAAACCTCTTACTGTTTATTCTCTTTGATTTGTTTATGGTTCTTTGTATTGATTTTACTTAAATATTTTCTGTGTTCGAATCTTGTCCGCGCCAAGAACATTTTTGCTTTTGTATAAGTTCTTCTTTTTATTTAATTGTTAAAAAGCAATTGATCTACACTGAGAAATTGAAAGCTTTGTTTTCAAAAGCGCAGGATATAAGTCTCATCCATTCTCCTGCAGCGCACTACTAATCTATTTACGTAACAGTAATTGAATTCCCATCTGTTGACTTTCAAAGGCCTTTTCTATCTGAATTTATATAATTTAAAATATGATTTTTAAGTCAATGTGTGGGAAACATTTAACCTTTTACTCCTACACTTAACAAATGATATTATTTATTATTTCTAACTGAGAAACTCAATTGATTTAACAAACACATAAAAACATGAAGAAGTGACACCAAAAGAAATGGTATAAGAAATATCAATAAAGCACGAAAGATCATAAATTTTTCATTACATTAATATTTAATGTGTATTTTAATCTAAAGGATTATTTTTTATTAATGTTCTAGATCACTGATCTAACATATGTAAGTGTAAATACGGCAATTTAAATCTATTAACATTTGTTAAAATATGAAAATTTTGAGTCTCAGCATCCCCACTATTATTTTTCTAAGGTAGAAATTTAATCCAAATTTAGAACAGTTTTTGTTAAGATTACGTATAAGAACAAATATACGTAATGGTTCGTGTATGGTTCCATTTTAAGGTATTTGATTAATGTTTTACCGTATTCGACCGAATATAAGACGGCATTTTTTTCCAAAATCCCATCCATGAAAGTACTATTTCGTCTTATATTCGCAACCAAACTTGGAGCGCGCATGAAACCGAAACCGAAACCAAGCGTGCTCTGGCGCTGAAGCAACACCACCTGGTGGCGTTGGCTGAAGTCGATCGTAGGCCTAACCAACCTGCTTCAAAATAAATATATATATATATATATATATATATATATATATATATATATATTCTACTACGCTTAGTGGTGTTGTATTTTTTTGCAAAAATAGTTTAATTTAATTTCATAAATAACATTTCGTCTAGCTTAGCAGTCACAGATTTAACTAAATATTACTGATATTAAGCCTATTACTGCAACCAAAAGTATTAACGATTTCATCATGAAGTGGATGTGGGAAGATAATTTGTCAACAAACTTTTTTTAAATAATTTACTAGAAATATTTGTCGAATTACGCCTCGTTAATAGATATAACGTCTTACATTCGCGACCAATAGTTTTTTATCAAATCGGAGCTCAAAAAACGCCATTCGTCTTATATTCGAACCCGTCTTACATTCGGGCCAATACGGTAAGCATGTTTTTTATTTTCAGTGATTTACTTGGCTTGATGTTTTATTTTGATAACTTAATATTTAAACCAATTTTTAAAGCCACTTCTAATATTTTATCACAAGAGAGCTTAAAAGCCTTAAGTTCTTAATAACCTAAAAAGTTCCTTTAAGTTTTTGATATGCTGTGAACAAAATAATTCTTTTTAACATAAACTTATTGTTATTTCTTCCTTAGTTTCCAGCAATTCCAGTTCGCCACTGTGGATTTGTCTGCTGGAGTCTTCAAATGATGACATTTCCACAGTAATT
Organism: Thereuonema tuberculata; assembly: GCA_023159025.1. Taxonomy (NCBI): domain Eukaryota; kingdom Metazoa; phylum Arthropoda; class Chilopoda; order Scutigeromorpha; family Scutigeridae; genus Thereuonema; species Thereuonema tuberculata. The sequence continues at coordinate 32,956,179 of JAFIDM010005346.1, read as the reverse complement.
TATATTGGTTTTTGACACAAACACTTTCTGTTTGGTTTGATTTTTTTTTCCTTAGTAACATTTGACGCTACAACATTCATATTTTACTTTTTTTTCTTAAAGCAATTGTAGAAACTGCAAAACAATTTCAGTTATTTTTGTTGATGAAGTTTGGATCCCCAATCTTACAGAAAACGGTATGAAAAAACAAGAACCTTGAAACTCATAAAATCCAATTCTATAAGCTAGGGACTGTTTTAAAGTTCGTTTAAAACTGATGCCTGGACTTAGCTGAAGTGCAGTCAAATTTAGAGCCATCGATTAAATGCTACAAATTGCTTTAATTTAGCACCAGTTGTTTACCAATTTCATGTCGTCTCTTCTAATGATGCCTGAAATGTGATCACATAATAGCTTGACGTTTACATAAGCTGATCATTGATTATAGAATTTGATTTCTAACAAAGATAAACTTCTAATGTTCTAAGCGGCTTTCAAAAATGAAAACATCAGTTGAAAATTCTTTGGAAAAAAACCGTTTATTTACTGCGCGGATCATACGGGAATTTTAGTTTTTGCATATCGATTGAAAAACTAAAAAAAAAATCTTTTAATCCTTTTTCTAATTTTATAAATATCTTTATCGTTATTTTAAAGTTTTATCAATCGATTCCATCGAGTTTGTGTCTCACACACACACACACACATATATAAATACGTAGCAACTTCTTTTAAAGAGTTTAATAAAAAATTCAAAACTACTTACATGTTGATAAATTTCTTGAATATTTTTTTAAATTGTGAAAGTCTTCATGTAATTCTAATTTTTAATCTGTTATACATTAACTGAAATCCGATGGAAAACAAGAAATTGCAAAAACGTTTATGCAAAAGATTATATAAATATTCTGTATACTGCGCAATTCTTTAAATTCGAGCATTGGCAAAATGACCCTTCAGTATTATTTAAATATAATTATAAATATTACGTAAATAAAAAAAATACCGTTAGAGATCACCGACACAAAGTTCGGTATCAATAATACTTTCTAATTTTTTTATCAGGATATTCTGATTTATCGTTGTATAATCTTTCAGACTTATTCCAAACATTTAGTTGAAGTTAGTTTATTTGACTTTAATTTATTTAACTGAAGACAAATGAACTATTCTGAAAGAGTTAACTGAACAGCAGAATCAGAATAAAAAATTATTTAAATTACGTTAAAAATATGTCAAGATGTTAAAATATATAAATGTCAAAAATAAAATCCAGAAATTGCAGTGTTATTCTTTATACCGCCAATGTGTTTCGTGTGATTGTTCATACATTTTTACGGCTTATAATTCAAAAATAAGAAGAATTGCATAGGAAAAAGTATTTCTGGTAAATAACTAAAACATTTAACGTGATTAATTTATATAACGTAATATATTATTCAGCATTACAGACATTCTAAACTATTCTCAAACAAAAAAAGCATTTATTAAAAAGAGTTAAAAAAATGAAATAAAATCAGTCACAGGATTTATAATTCCTGTATTAATTGAGTTATTAGTAAAAAATTATCAAAAACTTGTTTAAGGAGGCGTTGTTTCTCAAAAAAAAAAATCATAATAATTGACTAAATAGAAATGAAGAAATTCCTGAAATTGTGAAATTTTTAAATAGGGTAAGTTTATAATGTGGCTGTTTAACGGTGGTTAAAAAATGCTATTCTTATTAGACAATAGTTTAAGATGCTTGTAATAGTTAATAATATTGTCGTCCTATTGTGAAAACCATGTAAGTTTAAAATTTTTCAAAACTTTTTATTGAAGTTTCAGATGGAAAATATTGTATGTCACCTATATTTAATGCTATCAGTTGGTAAAACTGAGCGTTTAAGCGCTCTAGTGGCGAAAAAAAGAAACCATGTAAATGAACGTTTAAAATGAAAATCTCGGATATCATATACTTATAGTAAATAGTAAAAACTAAAAATACTAATAGTAAAAACCTTGTAAATCAATTAATTTTGTGAAATTGTTTTAATTTTGTGAAACACCAGTTGTTTTATGTTCAAACCTACTAAACGCCATTACTTAGAAAGTAACAGAAAGAAATATTTTTTGTGCATACTGTAAAATTTGTGTTTTTTGACTTACGTGGTATTCACAATAGGACAACGATATACTACATTATATAAATTGATCATGTCAAAAGTATTACTTATTAACCAGAAATCCTTTTTTCTATGTAATTCTTCTTATTTTGAATGTTATGCCTTGAAAATGAATGGCACAGAAATATATTAAATATATTTTCAATAACACTATATCTTCATTAAAAAGTTTATGTTTCAATATACGGTATCAAGTATCAAATCTTTCTTTTTCATATCAAGGAATCGCATTTGCATCCAAACATCAACATCTACATTCATGAAAATTTCCAAGTAATTTATGACTTTAAGATGGTTAATAAATAAAAAACAAAATAAGAATAGAAACTGAAAAAGAGTCAACTATAACTAAACTATAGAAACAAGCTAATGTCATTATGATAATGTGAAACGAATAAACACGAGGATGATATGTACAAAATAGTATAAATTTAAGATTAAATTAGTTAATAATGTGAATTTGAACTAAACTGGAAAGAACTAGTTGGTTCAGGTAATTTTACTAGAATTTGTTGTTGATAGCAAACAATCTTAAGGATGTAGGCTGAATATAGATTTTATGTAAGATTCGAATATATGAAATATGTTGGTAAAAAAAAGTATCAAATTCACAAATTCCTATTACCTTAATTGGTTTAGGTTTAAAATTTGAACAAATGAGGTAAATATTAATCCCTTGTGATATTAGCGCTTGTTAGGAATTTACAATTCTATCAAAGAATGTAAAATACAATTTTTAAAAATTTTGAAATTTTTAATTAAAATTCTGTACTTTTCATGTAACTGATAGGCTTATAGAAACTATCAAATTCATCAATATTAATTAATGTCAAATTATGGTTTTGATGTACCGAGTAAAAGTTTTTAATCGTTTGAAGTGCCATTCACTTGTTTGTTTTAAAGTTTCATTGTTATATTTTTATTACAGTGTACTTAAATTTTATGCCGCTTCTAGGCTATTCACTAGGTAATTCTCTTAATAAATAAATATGTATAAATTAAAAAAATACGTTTAAATTGAAACTAATTGTTATATATATATATATATATATATTATTTTTTTGGCTTTTTATAAAAAAGTGAACGAGGTTCCTTAAATATCAATTTTTGCGAATATCAAGCAATAAGAGGATTTATTTTTTTCCATTTATTAAAAAGATCAATATTGTTATTAAAATCTCATAACAAAACCGGCACAGGAAAAATAAATATGTTTCGCTTTAGTAAGAATGGATTTGATAAACATATAAAATTTACAGCATTACAACAATTTTATTTTTATTCTTTAAATTTAAAATAAAATGTTTAATTTTCCTTAACAAGTATTAATGTATACGACATGTTGTCTAATACAAAATAGAAATAATAATCTTAAAAAATAGGTTCGTTTACGAACAGTTTTATTATATGAAAGTTTGCAGTTTTCTGCAAAATAAAAATGAAAATTCCTTTATTTCATAATTGGATGAATTAAAAAAAATTATGGAAATATAATTAATATGAAATAACATTTTCTAATGTCAAATTGTCATATTTAAAATAAAATTGGACTACATAGAGAAAGAATGCAATTCCATTCTAAATTAAATAGTCTAAATCAATGAATAAGTGAAATTTATTTCAAATATATTTAAGATTAGGTATCAAATGATATAGTTTTCCAGTTAGAAATTGAGCTGAATAGATGTAAGTATTTTTTTATAAACTTTTATTTTTACATTTGCAAATCTATAAAAACCCAATTTAATTCTTATTAACTTTAATTATTATTATCCAAATCAAGTTTTAAACTAAAAAATTTGCTAGAGAGATCGTACTTTTACATTCAGATCTTTAAGTTTCATAGTGTATAAAAATAAATAAATGAGTGCGTAGCTTAGTTTGAGAATAGCACTGTTTTCCGTTTTAAATAGTAAAGTTACATAAATCAAAAAAGTATTAGGAAAAGTTGCTATAATTACTTTTATGTTATGACTGTCACTAAGCTTTATTTTCATCATCATTATTACAATTGCAGAAAGTATACATTGTATGGGACCTGAGTAACTACATATTCTTCGCAAATTCAAGCAATGTCATGAAAGTTCAGTTTCATTTATAATCCAATATCATAATATTTTGAAATAAATAAATAAATAATTTCATTTTAGCCTTTAAAAATCAAATGAAAATTTCAATATTTAAAAACTAAAATATATTTAGAATTTCAGAACAATATTTCTATTTCTAATAATACAAATAATTAAAAAGCATAATATAAAATCATTGAATCTATTAGTTATCTTAAACTGTATATATATATATATATATATATATATACGATGAAGAAAAACAAACTCCTACTACTCCAAAGATAATATTTTCAGAAAATCTTTAACAAAGAATAATAGATTTAAAGGGATTTTGGATTTTAATTAAACAATGGTTTTTGTAATAATGATAAATCACCCACGTTTATTCAAACGAATTTGTTAATAATATTTATTTGTGTTACTTTATCTTTATTGTTAATGTTTTTATATTTATTGAATTTATTTGTTACGTTAAGTTGTTATTAAAGATAAAAGAGAAGGTTTTCTCTTTCATTCCTTATTTTTGTTTTTGTTTATTTATATTGTATCGAGAAGAAGTCCTTGGAATAAATAGGACGAAATATTGATTATCATTGGAGTAGTAGGAGTTTCTTTTTCTTCATCGTATGTATATATACAATTAGCGTAATATAAAACTTTAGGAAAATGAAAGATATTAACAAAATCTGTATTCATATCTTCAGAAAAGAAATAATAAGATTGTGGATTTCATTCTCTCCTTGAGCTGTCTTCAACGGGAACCTGGGACAACTGTTTTGTCCTTATTAGGACTCATCAGTCAGCTTTGCCAATACTGACGATCAACTCGAAGTCCTGAATGGTTATTGGGACCGTTCCCGTTTCCCGTATTGGGAAGGCCACAAAAACAAAGCAACACTTTGAAAATTACTGAAAACAGTACAGTATCAAAACCTCGACCAGGCATTTCATAAAGGGAGAAAATAATACAACGACCAATTTAGTCTTAATATGGAGGAGTTTAGTGTATACAAATTGAAAATATAAAGAAAGAAAATAATGAAAAGCCCTTATGTCTTTTCATTTTTGGAAACATTTTTGGAATATATCTTTTATAACAAATATAAAACATATATCCAAAAAATTTTTCAAAAATGAAAAGACATTTGGGCTTTTCATTATTTGCTTTCTTCATATTTTCAATTTGTGTACATTAAACTCCTCCATATTAAGACTGTCGAATTGCTGAGATTATCTTAAAGTTGTTAAAATTACAAATTCTTAATAGAAAATTATATTTGTTATAATTTTCTATTAAGAATTTATAATTTAATAACTTTATCTAAGATAATCTCAGGAATTTGACTGTCTTTCGTAAGTCACTGTTTGTAATTTTTAAGATCAATAAATATATTTTGCTTGAAAAGAAAAACAAAAAAACTCTTGCATTAAAACAAAGAAAAATTTGTTAACATGACCATTCAAAAAAAAATATTTCTAAAGATAATGAAAGGATTTAGAAATTGATATAATGAAAAAGAAAAACAGCAACAATATTTATTTATTTATTTAATTTATTTATTTTTTTATTTATTTATTTATTTATTTATTTACTTATTAGTCATTTATGACTCTTAAATGATTGAGATTCTTTCAATAAAGTTAGGAAAATATTGGAATTTTCTCTGTATTAAAGTACTGGCATACCTTCCAAAATTCGCGCCACGTCAAGTGCCAGACCATATTGCCCATCTTATTCTGCTTTAAGTAGGGAAATCCTTTTTTTATAGAGCCATTAGCGGTAATCTTTTCCATCTGTCGTTTAGGACCCGTGAAATAACTTATACAACAACGTTAAAAAAATATGAATCCCAACATCTTTAAGGTGCCTAATAAATATCAATAAGGGTTTAATAGTCAATAAATCTTTAGGTTCATTTTCAATTTCTTGCTCTGTGATCTACAATCCTTTAGAAGATTTAAAATGTCTATTACATGGACATTTTTTTCCTGTTTCTCTTTACTGATTCTTTCTATTTTAATTATGTATTCGACAAGGAAATGGTAATAATTTAAAAACACAAAAATTCTGAAACATAAGATATTCTGGTTATAAATTTTTGAAAAAATTCATGAAAGAGTTTTCTAATATTAAATCTCTATTTAATTTGTATCGATTTATGTTAATAAATAGCATTGTTAGGCTTACCAACCAAAAAGTAACTATGAATCTTTTCAATGCAACATTGATATTCTCTGCTATTGTCAATTTACAGTAATATAGAGAAGATGCATGTACTCAATGGAGCAGAAGAGTTCATATTGTTAATAATATACCAGAAAATATACTCTGGAGATTTAGTAACCGTCGAGGTGAACTTTAGCGAGGTTTATCAATTACAATGTAATTGATATGATCATTCAAAAGCAGACGGCTTTTCCTGTAAGTAAATAAGTTTGAAATAAATAATAATAATAATTTAAATGTTGAACATTTCAACTCCAGTATTATTTAAATTACAGATATCTATTTCAACTTTATTTCCATCAGGATAAGGTCATGAATTTTTGAAGCTAAAACTACCGTCCACTGACAGAACCTCAGTGAAATGTCAGATATCGTACTACACTAGATTTAGATCCTTTTTGTATTGAAATACTATAAGAAATATTTTGCTCAATAATAAATATTCTTAAAACGTTACAAATAATGGTCGTTACTAAATTCTATATATTACAAAGCTTTCTTTACTTCACAATTGATGATCTTTCTTCTACTTTTATTGACATTCTTAATAACCCACAACTGATAATGTTATGTATTGAATTTTTGCTTCATGTAAATTTTAGCACACCAATATTTCTTGACATCTACTAAAGTCCTTAAGAAGATATCCTGTTTTTCTTTTAAAATGAAGTTATTTTCAAAAAAATTACGTAAGGAAATCCCTTATGTCTAGTGAAATGAACTTAATTTGGCTTTAAGTTCAATCAAAGTTTTACATTACTTTCATGATTTGAGAAAATATCAACTAACTGTCAATATGATCAACTAGATAACGAAAACGAGGTCGATAAATTCTGAATAGAGTTGTCTAATTTAGAGTATGAAGCTTTAAGATAATATTCCAGCTCTTAATAATTCCCGAGAAAATCCACCCGAAATTAAAGAACGAAATTAAAGGTCAACAAAAGACTGACATTTAATTTAATAAAGACGTCAGAATTTTTATAAATGAATTGTGTTAGTTAATTATATCTCTTCGGTAAAATTTCGATTTTTTTTTTTTAAACTTTTTTAAGAAAGTTCTGGTAAAGTTTAAAAACTCGAGGTTCGATTCCAACAAGAATAACAGATATTTTATTATTTTCTTTTCCAGTTTTCCTGTCATTTTTTACTGTAACATTGCAGTTGGAACATTACAAAATTACTGGAACCTCTGAACACTGCTCGAGATTTACATCTGAAGTTTAACCGTTCTGGAACATTGTTTTATTTCTTTCATTTCAGTATATTAATCCATAGCATAACTTATTTACTGATTTTTTTGATAAACCTTTAAGGCATTGTTATATCAATTACTGCTAATAACATTTATGAATGAAAAAACATTTTTCTTTTATATCTGATATAACAATAAAGCATTCTTTGGGAACCGATTTATAGAAGATGTGATACTTTAAATTTCATGAGTTGACCAATTCTTTTCCTGTTCGCTTACCATCACATTCGATTTGATAGATTTTCCCTTTTTCAGGTTTTTTTGCTCTCTCTTTTCAATCCGTCCTTTTTTGATATTCCTCTCAGAGTTCGGCTTTGCAAGAATAATGTCCAAAGCCCCTAAGAATGTTCCGTGGAATGCTAGCTTTGTAGGTTCATGCTTCCCTGTCTTCTGTCTCCTTCCATTTCCTAAGAATTGCTTTTCCCAAAATTACAGTCGTGACCTGTTTTTCCATGTTCTGTTTCGAGAACCATCCAAATCAATTGATGTATGGCAAGATAGAAGATGGGTAGTCAGTCCCGAAAAGATTCGGGCTTTCCTAATTCTTTTTCAGTTCCTGGATCGCTATTAAAATATTCAATCCGCAGGCGAAGATCTGTACCAAAGTAAGAGACTGCAATGGCTCATTACACCAAACTTGCAAATCTTCGCGATTAGAATTATCGAGCGGATTTTTACTACAAAAAGAAAGGCACTGCACGAGCGGCAAAATGGTCAATCCAACGGACAAAATGGCTGGTCCGATTGGGTAAGCACATATGTAATCCCCTTTCGGCAATTACCTCATTTACAGACCGCTAACTTTCGAAGAATATGTTCTGAAATCGTTAGTAAAAACAGTTCCATTGCTTCGTCGTTCTCCCCCATCAAATCTAAGAAATGTAAGAAACGATGACTAAGCAAAAATGAAATAGAGCCTCCGAAGCTGTTTGGATGCAAGGAAAGCCTACACGGGGAGCTTGTATAATCAGATTTAATGCATATTACAAGAGAATTTACTCATTTTTTTTGTACGTCATCTATTATACAGGACAAAAGCTTATTAAATATGGATAAGTTTAATCTTTAATAAATTCCCTTTCGCTTTTAAAGGGACCTGCTCAAAAATTCAATTGTTTCCTCTTAATAATGTTATTTATTTTGCTAGACACGTTTTTATTTATTTATTTTCGAAGAATTTAGCTTTAATTGTGCTAATCTTGAATTTTCAGAATGTACAAAATGATCTGAGAATACCTACTGCGACGATTATGAAGCGCAAAGGTCACTTTTACAACAGGAAAAATCAGTAAATAAGTAATGCCTCATGTTACTAATGTAATATTAAAGATTAAATAACAAATTCTTATAAATATGTATTAAAACATTACCAAATGTCACAAATTTGAGAATTTGTTATTAATGATTAGTATTAAATATAAAAAGTCTTAAATATGTATTAAAACCCGTTAAAAATGTTAAAAATTTAACTTTTTAGGGTTAATGTTAATTATTTAACTGATGAATTTAATTATTGACTTCTTGAAGTTGATGAAACAAGAATTTGGATGAGAGACGATAATTTATTATCATTCAACTTTAAAATTTACAGAATTACATAATTTTTTATTTTTTTTTATGTAATCCAAGAAATGAAATTAAAAATATTGAAAGTTTTCAGAAATTTCTGACTAATCAAATCATCCGATTATCTGGATTAAATTATCTAATTTTCACTAAAATAATTGTATTCTTATTTTTAAAAATTAATAATACAATTTCTAATTTTAATTCTATATTGATAAGATCTTCTCTTAAAAATGTATACTATCTTAGAAATTTAATTGCCTAATATCTAATTTTTTAAGCTAAATTCTACTTCACATGAATCAATCAGTGTCTGTCCCTTAAAACTATAAATATAATTGAATATATTTATATATGTGCGTAATATTTCCTTCATATAAATTCCGTCATGTTACAAAAGCGCAAAGAATTTTAAATCTCGAAAAAATCGATTTTCGTTTTATTCGTGAATGAAATAAAGATAGGCCTATAATGAACATTGAAAGCGATAACTGAGTTTTGTCTGATTCAATGGAACTTTTTGAGTTGTGTTTTTGTCATCTTCCTTTACGTAGATCTGCTTACTATATATACGCATATCTATCAATAAGTACGGTAGCTATTACAGAAAAAAAATCTATCCATTCTAAAAGTTCTGACTTAATGAACATATTGAGCCCAAAAAGCATTCTGTTTTCCTTAAATCTTCAAAGATCGTTAAATATAGCTACAATCGGTCAAACTTTCAGTGAAACCCTATCACACAAGGTTATAAAACACAAAGTCTCACAGTTCAACAGCAAATTGGGTAAAATAAGAAAATTTGTACATTACATGTATATATTTCTATAGTTATATTAAATTTTCTTGGAGTATTATGAGTTAGAATTTTTCATTTTAGAGAAAAGTCATTATGTTCATCTGAAAAAAAGATTTAAGAAGTTTATCTACTATCTTCGAAGTTTTAAAAATGATTAAATTAGCCTGATCGAAATGGAATTCATGAAATATGTTTCAAATTCTCAAGTTAGCAATGAGAATTTCTTTACTGCTTACTGTTCATAGATGTATGTCCATACAATTTGATAAAGAATTATATTACAGACCACTTTTCAAGCGCCTTTGTGAGATATTTACTGTTTGTCGAAACTAAGTTGCGTTTTTTAATTGATTTGCATTTAAATTTTTCCAATTATAACGGTTCTATTAAAAAAATAAGTAGCACAGATTACAGTATGTGACAAATTTTCAAAAAAGTTCTGTTTCTGATTTGACAGTAATGTTTTCTGTTTAATTGAGCAGCAAATACTTAGAAAAGAGTAGTTATACCCCTGAAACTTCGCTTTTGTGGCTGTCACATTAGGATTTACATAGCTGCCAACTTTTATGTTTTTTTTTACTCATTTGCTACCACTTTTTTTAATATAATTTTTTCTAAATAGTCGAAAAGTCTTATTTGAAAATAAATTAATGTATGTTTCGTAAGTCTGATATGGGTGCCTATTTCGAGGAGCAAGGAGAGCGCTTTCATAAAGACATGCAACATAAGAAAACCCTTTCCCCAATCCATAATGAATGTATTCAGCCTCTTTTTTGAATCTCAGATTGTTTATTTATATCCGATCCAAAATGGTTGTCTTCTTGATGGGTCTTCAATGAGGCTTTACTAAGTTTCCATGCTATCTTTTGTCTGTGGGACAGCAGGGACACTAAAGCACACTAACATAAACGATATTGGCCTAATCGTACTGAGTTCACTGTGGGGAAGCACAACATTAAATGGGAGCCACTATAGATCCTCGAAAGGTACTAATGCCACATTTGCACATAAAACTGGGACTGATAAAGCAATTTGTGGCAGCGTTGGACAAGGAATCTGCAGCATTCAAGCATCTACAACATCTGTTCCCAAAGCTTTCCGAAGCAAAAGTTAATGATGGCGTTTTCGTTGGACCTCAAATTAAGAAAGTTATTGATTGTCAAGAATTTCCCAAGCTTCACAGAGCAAAGGAGAATGAGGCATGGATCAGTTTTGTTAAGTAGTCAAAGGTTTCTTTGGAAATCATAAAACTGAGAACTATATTGAATTGGTTGAGACTCTGGTTGAAAATTACAGCGAAATGGGCTGCAGGATGTCTCTCAAATTACATATCTTTGATGCCCACCTTGATAGCTTCAAGGAGAACATGGGTGCCTATTTCGAGGAACAAGGAGAGCGCTTTCATCAGACATGCAACATTTTGAACGTCGCTACAAGGGAATATATAATGAACACATGATGGGGACTATATTTGGGGACTTACTCGTGAAAGTGATATGACACACTCTCACAAATTTCGCAAAACTACACATTTCTAGGTTCTTTGTCATCAGTTTGTAAATTTTGATTGAAGTATACTACTGATTTGAAATATAATGTTCCCTTTTTGTCTTTAAATAAAGAGAAACCCGAAAACTTGTACATTTCCTTAATGACAGTATGCAAATTTCAACTTTTAGTTGTCCTGACCAAAAAAGCAAAGTTTTTCCAGGGAAATAAATGTTTTTCATGTTTTTGTGATAGAACCAATTAGAAAATGATATTGATTACCCAGAAACAAAAATCGTCTTACAAAGTGTTATAAGTGGGAGATTTAGTCTTGTTATCTCACTTCTAAAGTATCAGTTATATTTAAGGCTTTGATTTTAACTATATTTTCTCGTAATACTTTTCAATTTCCGTTTTTTAATAATGGAAACTTTTTGAGAGCTTTTATAAAATGCCAATTTACTAGAACGATCAACACACTGTGTATCAGCACGAAAAAATTTCTTCATTAGGCCTATAAATTAATATTAAGATTTTATGTACAACACTTGACTGTACAACAGATGAGTAATGCTAGGAAACCGCTTTTGGGGCCAGATTAGTACTTATTTTTCAGTTTTAACTTACAACTTCGGTAATTATGTTAATTATCAAATAATTACTATAAACTTCTAATTAACAAGTAAAAACGTTTATCAATATTACATTAGTTCGATTAACACGTACTAGTGAATTCGTAATATTAGCAAACTAACTAAAAATTATTGATTTCTCTAATTTTAGTTTAAAAAAATGTTTACAAACATTGTAATTTATTTTAAAAATATTTATAATGCAACTTTATAAATTTAACGATCTTGTTAACATTCTTTTCTTTTTATTTAATTAAAAGTCATTTTATAAACTTTCTTATGAACAATCAAATTTGCTTAAAAAAATTAAAAAAAGAAAATTTTTAAAAATAATTATATGGTTTGTATCAATAATATTAACGTTTTCTATTATATAAAATTTCCTCTAGAAAATCTCTAGTAATTGCAGTATTCTAGAATTAGGGACTGTTCAGATTAGCTTCAAGTATGTTTGTTTTAAAAACAAGAGGAAAGCGGAACGAATACTGTTCAGAATTAACAGTGCTACTTCGTTGAAACATTGAAAATAAAAAAATAAAAAAAAAATGCGTAAAAAAAGAAAATTATTTGAAAAGTTTCGTTTTTAAAATAAAAAATACACTCATTGCCAAAAAATTAGCGCAACTCGAACGTATGATTGGAAAGACTGATTGCAATTGGGCAATCGTAGTCCACTGAGAATTCCCAATAAGGGCGTTAGTATCACTGCGGCACCGGTCATGTAAACGGTCGTCAAATGATTGCTGTGTGCTTTATAATCATTATACATACATGAAAGGCAGTGGAAGACCTAGGTAAACTACTAGAAGTTTACATCGTCCGACACATCGTTACATTGTCCGACAGACGCGAACTGACCTCAGGGTGTTCCTGTCCATCATCAAAGAAACATAGAGGGATTTCTCTGGATAGCGGGATTTAAACAGCTGGACACCACAGTAGTCGAGGATGGAGAAGCCATGAGCAACGCACAAATTGTTGAGCAACACACCGCCAAGACTGGTGGCGTCATGATGTGGAGAACCTGCTTCTATTCTCAGTCTCCGTTGGTAGTGATCAGGGGAACATTGACGACCCAGCGGTACGTTCAGGAAATTCTGCGGCCTCATATGCTTTCCTTCGTGGCACGGTTGCAGCAGTCTAACAAGATAATGCCCGCCCCCACACAGCACGGCTTTTCCTGCTTGCTGTTGACACCCTTCCTTTGCCAACCAAGTCTCCAGACATATTGCCATTGCATATGTGCCATCAACGCATAAGAGCGATCAGGAAGGTAGTTTCAACAGCTGCGCTAGGATCTTCCGCAGGATAGCATTGGACGTCTCTATGACTCGTTAGGTGCGATATGATGACCTATAATGTTTTGCCCGAATAAACAGCCCATTTGCTCTGATATTGTAATCAGTTATTTACATACATCATCTTTCTCTTTGCCTATTTGTTATCTCATTTCAACTATTGCTTCTCAATGAGATAATTTTTTTCCTCGATGCGATAAATATATTCCAATAATTTGCAGGCTCTCATAGCCTATTATGTCTAAGGGATATAAATATGTTATTTCTGACAATGTTAGGAAGGGCAGAAAAGGGTGGAAGTCTTATATTCTCCCGACGTCGTTATTAATTTCATATATAGGGCTTACGAATTAGGATTTACAAAATAGGAATATAACAGATACCATTTTAATTTAATAAATTTTGAAAAATGAGACTGATAACATAAGAAAAGACTTATAACTTCTATGAAATTAATTTAACTTTTCATATTGCTATTTCATTATTGCTTTAAACTTTTGAAAACAAGATTTCCTTTTAAAATAACCGAAAACAAACACATAAAATCTATCTTCTAAATTGGTTCTAGTTCACTTCCAACTATATAGCTGATTTCCTCCAATTTTGCTTCACAATTTTACTATGAAACTAAGGTTAGCATTACTTAATTTACTTACTTTTTAGTATTCGCATAAGTGTCAAAATTCTATTAAGTCGTTAAAGACTTTTAAAGATCTTAAATGAAAATTAAAGCAGCTTCAAAAAATATGATGAAACAACTGGTAATTTGTTGTTCATCCATAAAAATGCGATTCTGCACCAATATCACGGACATCAACAGGAAATTAAAAGATGAAATTAAAATAATCTTCTTTGAGTTGTTAAAGAAATAAATTCGTTGTTAGAGGACTTCTTCTTGATGAATAATTTCAAATGCGAATAAAGTTTCTTCGTAATAAATCTCTCTCAACTGACAAAGTTGTATATAAGCAACCCTATTATACAATTCATGGTGATTCCCCATTTACGCTTTTTGACTTGAAATCTCTTGTTTTCCATATGATTGTTGTTATTTTCATGTTTTCAAAGAACCTCACATCATAGTTACAACGAGATATCTAATGATGCCTCCAATCATTTCCAGTCAAACTCTATCCGCCCTGAGTGAATTTTATCCATCGAATCAGCAATAAAATTCAATCACACCACTATTAGAGACTGGGTTTATTATTGTTGGAATAGAGATAGGACTCTCACAACTGATTGGCCGTAATTTGCATCGGAATGATATGTAGTTCCACCTGAAAACGAGTCTTCAGGATATTAAATTTTTCCCATTTAATCAATGTCAATAGACGAATGCCATGCGGATATTATTCGCCACTCATATTTAGAAATACAATCCCACACTATAAAATTATTGAGGACAGCAATTCATAATCTACATATCTTCCTGATCGTATTACGGTGGGTCCACATGGCTATAATTGCTTGCCTTTCATCGATATATTTGATACGAATACTTCAGTCACGTTTCTAATCATTTGTACTAAAATTGAAACTTTTATAAATTTTAACTAGATTGAATTTCAATTTGGAAAAGTTAATGAAAAATCTAATATTTTATTTATTTATTTATTTATTTATTCTTAATATCCATTCATAATTATAATATAATATATTTATAAAACGCATACATTTATTTATATATGTATGCATGTATATATGAATATATGGGGACGTGGGGTCTACGTATAAAACAAGAATAAATAAGTAAATAAAATAATGGAAGTCCAGTGAAAATTTACATTTGAATATATATAAAACGAACATAAAGACTGATGAAGCTTTTATTTAACTAAACACGAGATGTAAATTTAATATTTCTACGAGTACTTCAGTTCGAAAGTTAATGAAACCGCAATCCTAAGAGAATCTTTGCTTGGTTTTTGTATTTTGTTTATTTTCAAGAAGTATTTGATCTTACTTTTTTTTATTTTCAAACACCACGAATATATTTCTTTTGTATAGATTTAAGATCATTTAACACTTTATAGCAGTATTTCTCACACTGTTTCCGTGGTTTGTGGGGAGCCGGTCACGTTTGCTAAACAATTTCATTATTTGTTTCATTCTCCAGCTTTCTCTTACGCAGTGTGCGTGCATCTAGGTGTATTATAAAACAAAAAGAAATGTTTTTGTAAATATGTGAGATGCAGTTGTCAAATCGGCGACATAAAAATACAGGGCCGATCTCATAGAAAGACAGAGAAAACATCATACCCACTTTTAAGGGAATGTGGATAGCACCGCAGATGTTATTTACATGCTTAAGATTAAATTATTAGTCGATGATAGTAAAATTAGTATTGTCTTTTTTTTAATTATTAAAGGAATATTTGCAAAGATAAGATAACCTGAAATATTTTTATCGAAAATATGAAATTTCCAGAGAAAATCAATCGTTAAGGAAATATGCTTTTCCTGACAAAAAAAGGTAGACCTTGACCTTTCAAAAGATAAATTTGAAACGCTGGACAAACATTTTGACTACATTTAATATTTAGATTAGGTTTCATTTGATGAAAAGTTGTTAATTTTGATTTGCCTGAAGCCAACCATGCAATTGATAATTCAGCAGTTTTCCTCTCGCCAATTAAGTGTCTGGGAAATTATCCAAGTTGAACAAAAATATAGAAGCCAAACAGTAAGTGAATGTCTGGAAATAAAACAAAATAATAAAGATTTTATATGATGATGATGTTGTAATAAAATTAATGAATATTAATGTTGTGAATATATTCTATTAACTGATTTCAATAGTAGATACCCACAAGATTATTATTTAGTATTGCAGGATATTTGTGAAATACTAGCAAATGAATTATGAAGAAGAATAAATGAATTTAATAAATTATAAATATATTTAATGATCGGTATACTGTTAATCTTGGATGCTTAACTCTATGGATTCTTAAGATCAAATTAAGCACAAAAATAATAATTTCCTCCAAATCTCATACCGATATTTCGTTTTAACTTCCTCAAGACTTCCTCAAGGTTCTTATACAAAATACAAATAAAAAGAAGAGAATTATTCTTAAATTTAACAAAGAAAACAAAAGAGCAACTGAATTACATCAAACCTTTGTTAAATTTAAGAATAATTTTCTTCTTTTCATTTGTATTTTGTATAAGAACCTTGAGGAAGTTTTGACGTTAAGTTAAGACGAAATATCAGTGTGAGATTTGAAGTAAATTATTATTTTTGTACGTAATTTCATGTTAATGATACAGAAGTACTTGTATATCTGTGGATTCTTCATTAAGGCCCGGCATTCGCTAATCATCAATTAAATAGCTATTACTTATATCTTCTGATCTGTCTGCTTTGGTTCACTGTTCTTGTTTAGTAAATTATTCTTCTAGCGTTTACATCTACTAGACTGACGTGGCAAGATATCAGATTTCAGCATACATTTCCAATTTCACAATTATACGGATTTGGAAACTATATAACGCTGTTCATTTCAGTTCCTTCAGGATAAATACTACATTAAGATGCATATTAATCTCTACATCTTCTGTTCTGACAGTCTTTATTTCTGCGATGTTGTCAGCTGTCGTCTTGACAACTAACTTCATTATTCTCACTCTTTTTCTGTTGTCTTGGCAACATTATTCCACCAAGCTTGCACACTCATTGTTATTTTTTTAAAAATTATTGAACATTATCTTACTTTTTATTATTGTCATGGGGATTATAAGCACAATACAAATTATTAATTATCGTTCTTCGCACAGATAGCATTTCAGGTTACTAATTACGAAATAAAGTTTAAATAATCTAAATTAATTATGCAGTATTTTAATCATTGTAAACCGTACTCCACTGAGGACTTAATAGTTTATGATGTTAACTTCACATTTTGGTAGCCTTGTTTCTAAATATTATTATGAATAATTATAAAAGATTAAATATTTAGTTTATTGATTGTACGCTACGTAGTCTCTTTCAATTAGAAGATTTGTAAATTCAAATCCAAACTTCTCTATACAAATTAAACAATAACTGGAATACTACCCATCGTAAACTAATACTGTTTTTCTTCCTGTTTGATTAAGTTCATTAATTATACCAACTAATACTCGAAAATTATATTAATACTCTTTTAATATTTAATTCATTCTTTTATTTAAAATGTTTTTTATTTTCATAACAAATGTCACACAAAAAATGTGTTCATTAACTACATCTATTTGCTAATTGTAAATGTAAATTTTAATTAATAAAAGTGTAAAAACTAACAAATTATTTGCAAAAGTAGAACTGAATAAAGATATTATTCAGAACCAATTCAAGAGATAAGTCTGTTACATAAACCAACTGTTATCAATAAGGTTTTTAAAACTTCAAAAATGTAAAAACAAACTTTAACACCTAATTCTTACAATGTTTATTTTGTTTAACTAATTTTAAAAAAGTCTTTGTATTTAAAAGGCTGCGGATTTATTTGTGAAAGTAAGAAAGTGATTTAATTTTCGGAATTAAAGTGTACACCCTTAAGTAAAGACTATTTATATTTTCCAAATATTAAGTAATAAGCAGTTTGTTATTTAAGGTAGAATTTGCAGGGTTGAAATCTGAAATTTTATCTAGAATATTTTTTGAATGCATTACAGACAAATAACGGCACTGTTTTAGTTATATTGGTTATGCTCAAGATTATCTTATATAGCTTACCTCAGTTCATCTCGCAACTGGTCCAGAAATTTTGTTCCAGATGTCGGATTGTGTTACTTTAATGAATATATCATTATCTTGATATCCTTATGTCCCTTGGAACAAAATTAGGCTTCCCCAGGAATGTTGTGGAATGCCGCGACCCGAAAATGAGAACCTTCGATCCATAAAATTCTAATCATTGGCACCACAAATGGTTACACTTCTATTGGACTCTTCATTTTGCAATTACAGCATTGAAAACTATGGGAAACTGATAAGGAAATGATGTCACAGAAACCGGAGTGTAATCGAACCCCATAAATTAGAGATGCCATCATGTACATTTTTGTGAGAAATTAAAGTGTTTTGCAGCAGAGAAGTTGATCGCGTCCTGTTGGAAAATTTCGCTAAGTTTTAAGAGTTACTATTTAAAATTTAAATTTCAATCTTTGCTATGTGATAGACAACAAAGCTTTCAATTACAAGCAATTAAACTTGATTCATTTCTGTTGATATCCGGCTTTCAAAAGTTTTCAAGCCTATTAACGTGAAAGCCATTGACTAAAATTGAAGTGTTTTATTTTTATTTTTTAAATTTTTTTTTGGGAGTGGGTAAACACCTCTTGTGAACTAAAAAAACACAACCTATATTTATTGGAAGTACAGTTAAACAAAATGAAAAATGAAACAATTATTTCCATTGAAGATTATTATGTAAACATGAAAATCATTATAATAATATGAAGATAAAAGAATGTTATTCCTCAAGATTCTCGATCTGTTTTTTTGAAAGCATTCACATTTCATGGTATTTTGACATTCTATATACCACTTTTTGTCTTGGAGTTTATTTCTAACATTGAAGGTTTTTCGGCTATCATTCATAAGACACTGATTTAAAACTAAAGTACTCGGTAATAAACAATTAGGCAGGTATTAGAGATCTTGGATATTCGGGAACCCATAAATGAGATGTTAACATTCAGGATCTTTGTTTGGTTTATAATTGTTGCCTGATTTATATTATTGTAACTTCTAAAACAAATTGATAGCGATATGGATATATTAAAATATATTAATGCGAACGTTCTAGAAATTACATAAAAAAAAAATAACTGTCAAAGTAAGACCAAAACTTAAGTTTTGAGCTAAGCGCCGCTTGTCACCATATAGTTCTGGATTTCCTTTACTATTAAGAATACATTAACAAAAAAAAAGTAAAGTAGACTAATTCAAAACAGTAGATAATAAAACTTTAGTTTTTGTTTTTGTAGGGAGAGCAAAAGACTTCCTTAAAATTCAAACATAACATATGAAATTTGAATACACAGAATACAGAACTTATCAAACAACATCAAACCAATGTTATTTAAATATTTTTATAACTATTTCCGTATTAGGTTGATTATTGCAGTGAAAATAGTTTTTAATTGCAGTAAAAAAAGATTAATTAACTTACAGTTTTAGAAGATTGCTAAGCAGAATGAAAATCTTTAAATAAACTGTAAATTTAAAATAAATAGGAATACGACTATTGCAAATACCCGAAAAATAATGCAAGTAATTTCGAAATTCAATTTAAAAGCAATTGAAAGCGGATATAACAATATTCTTCCAATTATTTTAACTAATTAAAACAATGCTGTAATAGCAGAAACCCATATAAATTCTTCTTACAATTAATATCGAAAATTTATTACAATTATCGTGGAAAATGAAAGATTTGTTGAGTTCATTAAAAAAACTGTAAGTTAATAAAATTTTATATTCTGTGAAACCATTATAAAATGTTATTTATAACTCGATGATTTAATAGCAAAATAATTTATGTCAAGAGATGAACGATTATTGCTTGGAAGTTTTATACTTTTCCTGATCTGAAATGAATTATGAGATCTTAGAGCTAACACTAATGAACCACTGGCGGAAATAAACTGCAGTAGGACCTCACGTGTTCGACGGATAGTTGGTGTTTGTACTCCGTCCATTCCAGCTCGGAGAACAGTAAAAGCGTGAAATAGAAAATGATCTAATGAAAATGCCTGATGAATCACTTCTCAAACAAATGCAGCCCATGGCATTGTTCGCTAACTAAAACATTCCAATTTGTGAGACAATACAATAGGTACTAAAGCAGTTTCGTTAACACCCATCGTTAAATTTCGTATGCGGTTGTGATCAATCCTATATAAGAAACACAAAATGCTATCCAAAATCAACAGGTGACAATTAAAAATCCTCTTCTCATAAAGTTTTGTTAATAGTAAAGTAAAGTAACGAGAGAGAGACACCAAGAATTTCTTTATCAACAATTATTTATTGACAAAAGCGAGGTAAAATTGTTGAAACCAGAATGAGAAAAGAAAGAGAATTAAAAAAATACATTCATTGAGATAAGATTTCTTTTCAGGATGGTGTAAATGAGATTTCTAGGAATTAGTCTGTTATAAGAAAATAAATTTAAAAATAAAAATCTAAAAATCTGCTAAAGAAAAACGTATCAGAAACCAATCTGGCAGATAGTTATTCTTTAACATTATAATAAACTGAAAAATGTTATTATTTAATCAAACATTCATAATACTTATTGTTTTTACTGTAGCAAATAATATTATCAATAATATTATGGTTTCAAAACGAAAATATTTGACAAATCCGAAATGATTAAATAAACATTGGGCAATTCAAATTGAACAATAACAAATTTATCGTGATAATATTTGAAATCTTATATCAATATTTTTAATTTTCTTTAAAAATATTAGTTTTCATCAACGTTCTAACTCATTTACCCTCGATGATTAGAATTGATGATTAAAGACAAATTACGACCTTTTACCACACTAACAATTTGATAATTTCAATATTTCTTCTAATGAAACTTTTATATACAGCTACTCCTCACTTTACGACCTATCTGCTTAACAACCCCTCGCACATACGACCTCCGTCCTTGAAGATACAACTTCTATTTCATCGTCGTCATCTCCCTTACCTTGACCCTCTACAGCTCCAGATAACCACAGAAACAAATGATAGGTACATATGCAAATCTTTTTATGAATAAATTTAAGTTTGTTGCATAATTTTTATAATTTTATAACGATCCTATATTCCCGGCACAAGCTCCTCACTTATCGACCAATTCGCTTAACGACGTAGTCGTCGCGTACCTGTATTTTAATAAAAATAAATTGCTTTTTGTTTCCGGGGTTTGTTCGAAATTTCAGAGATACTGAAATACTGTTTCATATTGTGCATCAATTTGTTAAGACAAGAATGTTTTCGTTTCAACAAATTAATATCTCACATTCTTTTTATAAATGACAAGCCATTATTTATATATATATATATATATATATATATATATATATATATATATATATATATATACCTTATTTATTTCTAAATTTATATATGTAACTTTTTACATATGTGTAACTTTTTTAAAAGTGTAAAATTTGTTTACATATATATATATAAACAGGGAAAGGATGTCATTATAACAGTTTTTGTTAGTTGTTGTCATGATATCGGTTTCCATAAGTAATAACATAAAAAAATAAAAAAAACGAATATTTATGATTCAGTCGTTATTATTTTATTTACGGGGTTTCCAGGTTATAAACATAACTTTTTAATCATCACTTGCTTTTTTACCAACTGGAGAGGTTTCAAGTGATATGGGTGTGGAGAAAGGCAGAAAGGATGGGAGTCGATATTAATTTCATATCTAGGCCTTACGAATTAGGAGTTACAAAATGGGAATATAACATTAATTTTAAATACCATTGGACTTTTCTTCCAACTGGAAAAGTTTCAAAGTCATCTCACAAGTACAATTTTTTTGTGATCCACATCACAACTCGTTTTTGGAGCCTGAGGGAAGCACGGGTATTTCTGCTAGTTTATTTATAATTCGATAGCTCAAACACGATGCAATAATATTGAAGAAAGCAAAACTGGTGTAATTTTATCAATTGACTTTATTTTTTTTTCTTATCTTCGTTTGATATAATTTATCAAATAATTTAGTTTAGGGCGCGATTCCTAAGTTAACCTTTAACTTAACTAATTACTCTCAAAATGTGCCAAAAAATTCTAAATAACTAGTCTAATCATTAATTATAATTATTATAATTATAAAAATAAAATATAAAAGAACATTTGTTTTCTTCTGGCCTTATCTCCTCTAGAAATGGAAATAAGGTAGCAGATGTTAGGTATAGTATTGAGGATGCTTACATTTTCATTTTTATCTACTGGGTCAACCGGACGTCATGCGACTTACGATCAAACATGAGGTCTCCGAGACGCGCTCGAGGATTGTGAGAAAGCGGTCGCGGTCACGGGTGATGAGAAAATTATCTCAGAATCCAAGATCACGTGATCAGAGATGTGCTAGTTATATATATTATAAAGAAAACTAATAAAAAAAAGAATTGCACAGAAATAAATATAATTTTTTAACTACGCAATAGCGCGTCCATCTCAGAAAAAAATATTAAAAATAAAAATAAAAAAAGCTACAATAAAAATTAAAAAAAAATACATTACTTTTTGAACATATTAAGTTTATTAGTTTTCGTTTATTATTATATATTAGAACAAAACGCTAAAAACCCTTTAGCTTATTTTAGCTACATAAATATACTGTAAATAATCTAAAGTATTTTTCAACACATCAATAAATCCCACTAAAATACGTAGGCCTACGTAAAAACTTACAAACTTATATTTGTATATTTTATCGATTAGTGTATAAATCTTAATTTATTTTGGCAAAATATCGTACATTTTCAGGTATTTTCAGGTACGCTTCCAAGTAAAATTGCTTAAGAGAATTTTTTTAAAGTTATTTGCAAAAATGAGTATCTGTTTTTTGATAATTATTAACCCTGCTTAATCAATAATAATAAAATATTAGCTTTAAAAGTTAAACTATATCATTTATAAATGATAAATGGCATTGGCTTTCCAAAAATTCAAACACTTTAATTTAGAGTAGCTAAAAATGTCAAACTTGTTTGGACATCACTTTGAACTCTAGAGCATTTAGAATTCGGATTTGGAAAGTAGTAGTTTAATAGAAAGTTTCAGAGGAAATAGGCAATTTCTGGTAGCTTGAAATCCTCTCTCTAAAGAAGTAAGGCTGACTGTGAACTCATCGTCGAAATTTAATAAAGGTAATACCTTGTTGGAATTACTTGTCGGTAAATCTCTTTGCAAACTCGGGAGAAGAGTCACTTAATACACCCTAGAGTCTTGCACTTTCATGTACTGGGTTATCTCTGGGCCATGTGCCGATCCACAGCCCTTGAAGCGGATCCACTAAACAGAGATTTAGTTGCTGGGTATATCTTCACCTCTCAGAGCTGGGTCCTTCCTCAGACCTGTTGTCGACCTGTTTATCGCAGGGGAGAGGGATGAGGTGGGAATTCCACGACAGCGCAGCCATTCCTCCGAATCTGCGCACACCACTGTCTAAGGGACGCCTTGTTAGCAGTAATTTATGGTCTGGTGTAAATGAACTGAGAAGACGGGCAGAGTGAAAAGCCTTAGCCCAGTTGGCAGAGTCAATCTCCTTCGAGTCGAGGAGGCAGGAATGAATTGCACTCGATGAGGAAACATGAACATTCAATCGCTAAATCCATGTTCTCCAGACGGGTACCATTCATTCGAAAGACAATAGAAAAATACAGAAATATCTTAAGCCTCACGGAAAGAGAAAAGCAGTGAAAAAAGAATTAGCCTAATGTGCTTCCAACTTCCTCCGTCTTGTCGGTTCTGTTTACACAGCCATTGCATGTCAATGTTAATGCTATAAGTAACGATTTGCTTGGCGAGATTCCGCTGCAAGCTAATTAGGGCCATCAGGTGGGACTGGGAGGGATATAATTCATTCAATTCCGCCGCCAGTTATAACTCTTCAGCTTGTCGACCATTTGTAAAAGAGCGCTGTGACCTTAAGAATCCTGGGATATTAAGGCGCACTGAGCTATTTATTAAAATTGCAAAGTCAACAGCAGTGAATTAAAAGCAACCCTAATAATGTGCCGTCGTGGGCAATCACAGCCAGCCAACTAACAGCACTTCTAATAGCGGCTGATAAGGTTTTAAATGAATTAAAGCTTACTTCCTTCTTTAAACGGTTTTGCTTCGACTGATAAAATTGAGTTTTCTGTAGACTTTTATTTTGAATACAAAATAAATGATTTTGTGCAAATATTTTTTTTTAATAAAAGTGATTATAAATTAAATCAGAATTTGTTAACTAATATCCAGGAAAAGATTATAACATTGAGTAGCCTAAAAGCTTGCTTATTTCAAGAAATATGTGAGAAAATATATATAATATTTGCTTAGCATAAAATATATTTTGGAAATTCTTAAATTTAACTGTTGATCTGAATTATTTCTTCAAATTTATAGCAAAAAAAGTACAAAATTCACAAAAAAAAATGTAATTATGTTAGGGAATTTTGATGAAATGGAAAGCATATTTTGAAAGCATATTTCTAAAATACAAATATGTGAATACAAATAAATATACATAAATATAAATTTGAAATACTTAGGTATACGTAACATTAAATACAACCTAACTAAAAATACTGCTAAAAATGGAGAAGATTGAAAATTGTAAAATTTTTATATGTAAGAAGTTTTATATGTGCAATAAATGTAATATAAAAAAACAGAAAATGATGAAAATGCAAAATCGTTTGCTTTCCTGCCTTGAACCATCATCGATGGGAATCAGGGACAACTGTTTCAATCTTATTAGGACTCATTAGACAGATTTATCTTCGATGATCAAGCTCAGTTTCAAGCGTTCTGAGCTTGATTATCGAGGGTAAATCTGGCTGATGAGTCCTAATACGAACGAAACAGCTGTTCCAGATTGCAATCGATGATGGCTCAAGGCGTGAAAGCAAACGATTCTGATTTTCAAAAAATTTCTATAGTGAGAAATTCGACATTAATATTCTATGTTTAAATTGACGAAAAAAAAAAAAAAAGGTTTCCGCTGTTTATACATTTTAGTTTCTTTTAAATATATGATATTTCTACTTTTATATGTTAAGCGTTATTAATAATAACACTAATTTCAGTACAAACTGGTTGAACGCTGAAACTTTTACTTATGAAAGATTCTGATTTTATTTAGATTCTGATATATATATACCGCCCGAAAAAAATAATAATGCTAAAATTCAGTAGTTTTATTTTTAAATATGTAATGCTCGTTTAAAATATACAATACTTCAAAGCCTGAAGTTTGCTCGGTAAATTAAAACCGAAATAAAGTAAGACACTGCAGCAATCACCTTGTTATGTAACCCCCTTTCGGGAAATTGAATAGATCCGCAGTGAATACACGCGAAGGTAAAAAATTTTAAAAATTATAATTAAGTAAAATTATTATTTTATTACATTCCGAATTTATGAGGAATAAAAGAAAACCAAAATAGAGAATAAGAACCTTGTGGTCAGTAATCTATAAGCCTGGTCAATCATTTACTCCCATAAATGAGTTTTCCTAAAGTCGAGATCTAGCTAAATCGCTTTCTCGCACCCAAAAGCGGTAGATTCATCCCATTTCATCAAAAACCTTAGGCCCGTTTTCAAGATAATATTTACAAAAATTCCTCGCTTTGTAGTATTTGATTTGATTTCTTCTTTAAAGATGTAATCTGAAGAAAAAATCTCCAGAATTCTGTGCACTAACATAATCATTTACTTAAACATGTTGAAATATCATAAAAATGTTAATATTAGTGTGCTTCCATAAGAAATTCATACAATCTTACACGTGTAATCTTATACATGTAAATTTTAGTCATAAATAAATACTGATTTTTTTTTTTTAATTAGATCTTCTTAAAAAACATGCATTTTCAAAATAACTATTCCATGAACAAAAGTGATTTATACTTTACAATTTTCTACGATGACTTGTTTAAACTGTAGATATAACTAAAAAATTTTGTTTATTTTTAAATTTAAATGTTAATTTCGTAAATTACTGATTTCTCAGTAATTTCTCAATGATTTCTCAGTTTATTTTATATGTCTCACACAAATATACATACATACATACATACATACATACATACATACATACTTGATTATTTATTTATTTTCTCTTATCATATTGATTTTGAAACCAATTTGAAACTGAAACTATCTGAAAGTGATGTTCCCCTTGATGAACCAGAAAATCGAGAAGGAAGATTAGGGATTTTCTCAAAGGCTTAACTGCACTGTTATCTTTAAGAGAATATTGCGAATTGGTGGTAGTGTCTTCTTCAGAGCTTTTTAATAATATTCATCCGCTGACTCGCTGACACACGGAGGTGGTCTTGGTGTTTTGCCGTTAGCATCTAATGATTACTTTTTATGGTTCAGAGAACATCTGCAAAATTGATAAACACGTCTTACGGCCTTGGATGTCGCGAGTAATAAAAATCCCACGTGATTAATCTAGACTAAGATTCTCGTGGGCGATAATATTCTCTCGCTGCTGTATACCTTCCAGTTTAAATTATTCGATGTAATTTAATAATTGGAAGATTTCGCTGAATTAAGCAGCGGTTTATATGATATTTACATTATTTTCTTAGAGGACCTCAAGCCGTAAAAGACAGTATGCTTTGGTTGGGTTTGTCTTAACCACCCTTCCCCACCAATTCGTATTTTTTTGTTATTGATATTCGAATAGCTGTGTTCATGAAGCTGCAATGCACCCCTCCCCCTCCGCAATTGTCTCATTAGACTCGGCCCTAGTAATTAACTACAGTTTGCCGCTTCACCACTGAATAACAGATGCTGCAAGATGTTTCACAGGGATGCATGTTATAATTAGGGATGATTATATGTATGTAATTATGTGCCTAAATGTTTTGAAATAAGAGTCATTTTACATCAAATTAGATTTTAACCCAACAATTCTGCAAAATTATGCTTTTCATTATTTTGGATCCTCTATTCACTAATAAAAATTTCAAGAATTCACGATTTCGAAAGGTTTTAAACATCACAACTTCTTAGTGAAAACTACAAAATTAATCCTTAGTTTAGTATTTACATCAGGTTTCTGAATTACACAATCCCTTTAATCATTTTTTAAAAATAATATACATTGGACAAAACTGAACTAACGAAAAATATATTTTTTTACACAAATAGACAATTTATAACTATCTTTCACTTTATTGAGGAGTACTGGTACTTTTGATTGCTAACAATATACGATTATTGACATTCTTATCAATTGTTATCTAAAAAATAAAATGTACTATATTATATTCCTATTATACATTTTTATTTTTATTATATAAAAGCTTCTAGCTCCTGAATTGTTCATCTTTCATAGTATGTGAAAATGTTAAAACTTTAATGCTACACGGATAAAAGTTTTAAAGTTGGTTCATTGATAATAATGACGCAAACGAAAAATACACGCGGTCCCCGAGTTACGGACGAAATTCGTTTTTTAGAAAGTCTTTATGTGGGATTTGTATGTAACTTGGATCCCTGATGAACAATGCATGTATAATAATAATATTACTACTATTACTCATATTTGGTAATAATATTACAGTATAATACTATAATAATTATAATAATAATAATAATAATAATAATAATAAATAAATTTTATTTTCTTTAATACAATATTGAAGTCCTGTTAGGATCTCCCATAAAGAGATCCTATCAACAGGTGCTTAGATTATGTTGTACAAATTATTTAATTACATAAAATAACAGTATATAAAAAAATTACAAAAATTAATCACACAGAAAATTACAGATTTAAAGTTATTGTTTTATTACTAAAGAAATACAAAAAAAAAAAAAAATTATATTTGTAATTCAGTATATTGTTATGTCTTACGAGCCAATCTCTAACAAATTTTTTTAACAAAGAAATTTTTGAAAAATTATTGATGTTTTTTAAACCAATTTTGTTAATAATAGATTGTAATAGATACATTGAATTATTCTCTCCATAACTATTTAAGATTTTTGGATATTGTAATTTTAAGTAGTTTTTATTTCTCATATTGTAATTACTATTGCTAGGTATGTTGCTTTTATGAATTAGAGTGAAGAAATTACTAATTATCAAATTATAATAATATAATAATAATATCCCTGTAGTGTAAAATTAAGTTACTAAAACTATTGTGCTCTTTCTTTTAATTCAACAAATAGAACATTAGAGAAACTTATACAAAAGGTTAAAATAGGAGATCGGGGATTTGTTTTGCATGCTTGAAGAAACTACTTCCCGAATTATTAATTTAATTATTTAATTATAAATTACCCTTTTGGTGAGCCTGGGAGCCCGTTCGAAAGTGCGGAACGTCAAAAGTCGGATCGTCGGTAATCCGAGGACCGCCTTTATTACAATTTTAGTACTATAAAAAAATTATACTTGTTATTGATATTATATTAATAAGAAATACTACATTATATAAATTGAGTGTAACAAATTTGTAGTTAAATCTAACTTTTATTTTAATATGAAGTAAATTTGCTAATAGAAAATTAATAAATATATTTTTAAACTTTTAAGAAATATTTATTTCAATAAATGTACGGTTTTATACGTTTATTTTTGTTTTATTTTGAAGATTTGAAGACTTTTCAATAGATAGAATGTCTAGAAGAGGGAGAATTAAGAAGACTTATGGTAAACACATTTTTAAACTTCTTTAGTATAATTAATGATAGAAATTATTTTCATTATTAGTATCTTAATTAACAAGTGTAAACTTTCTATAATCATTTCTGGTTATTTATTGTTTGTTGTTTTCTCTTAAATATAAGTGACAAATCACATCTGATTGAAAGGTATATTTCTTTCATTCATTAAAAATAGAAAATTCTTTTCTAAATTTACATGATGCTGTATATTCTGAATTTTACTATTTTAACTTAAATATTTCATTTCTATAAGAATATTTCATAAAATATTTTTCAGAAGTTATGTCAAACCTTCAAAGAAAAGTAACAGCTCTATACTCAGCATTTTTTTCAATTTCCGAAGTATTCATGAGGTACCAGTTAAGTCTAGTCAGTGGATACGAGACATGACAGCAATTTATAATCTGCGAAGAGGATATCTGTCAATTTGCAACATAAAATTTTGAACAGTCTTTCTTTTGATGTATCAGTTACAAAGATGTCAGATACGTTTTGTATAGAACAAAAACTCCTATCGCATTTCAGGTAAACCAAAAAAAGTTTTGAAACAGCAATATAAATATCGTTAAAAATAAAATGAAGCATGAAAAGAGTTCTGGACAACAAAGATTATGGAATATTGACATTTAGAAGCACCATGGGAAATATTTTGCCTACATCTTCAAGTTACATCGATTGCATTTAAACAATATCAAAAACCAGCATTTGCCTGAAAGGCACTTCTCAATTGTATGGCTTGGGATTGAAAAACGAGTCTTAAATGGGATTCTCGATGCTACAGCGTTTTCCCTGAGTCTATGGCGTAAGAAGAAAGTAAATACTTGTTAGTGCATTTTCCTATACGACATGTCTATTTCAGGGCTGCGTGCTGTTCTTTCCTCAAGTGGTAGTTTGATACGCAACAAGGCCTGGCGACTGCTTGGCGAAGAGCCGTTTTGATTAACAACCTAAGAGACTGGAATGAAGCAGTCCGCTCAACAAGAAGTCTTCTACAGTGAATTACTTGTGCCTCGTACGGGTTTCTGAGTCTGTAAGCTAAGATGAACAATAAGAACCTCCTCTTATTTTCCCTTTTTCTCACTGGAGCAAACAAAAAAAGGACCTTCTTCGAAAGAAAGAAGAAGTACGGAATAAAGAAAAAAAAATCCTCTTTCCTCTATCCTCAATTACATGCGCAGTCAATCTATCAACCTGCTAACAATGACTATAAGAAGACAAAACAGCTTCCTTTTCTCTTTAGTAGAATCAGAATGGTTTGGACTTAGCTAACTTATTAAGAAACTGCTATCAGCAACTTACAAAATAGTCCGTCCTTCCATAGAAAGCTAAATTGCTTAATAATATTTTCAAAGATTGTAAATTAAGGAAGTTATTAATCAAAAGTAATGCTTTCCAAACGAATACAATTTAACCAATTATGATCAACAATGTACTGTTGTCAATTCTAACAGAAATATTTCAATAATATTCTGCAGCTATCTTTTGTTATCTCTATTGGATATTACTGAGGATTACGATTTTTTTTATTTGTAAAAACTTTTGCAAATTAATAATATTAGAAGATTTTAAAAGTTTACATTAGATAAAAAGTGGGAATACTTCACTTAGATCTTCATCACCAGGAAATTGTGCAAAACTGCCCAAATCTCAGAAACAAGATATGAAATAAATTTTTCTTATTAAAAATTTCTTTAATAGTTTATTTGTTATGTGATAAGCTTAACGTGCCTTAGACTTAATAAAATTGGCGTACTTTAGTGGCACATAAAAAGGTAAAAATTAATCAAACATCATTAAAAAACATTGACGTACGTTTCGAGGTCTCAGTGATATAGCACCTCTTTTTCAAACAGTAAGAAAAAAAAAAGAAAAAAAAAAAAATAAAAAACCCTACCAATAGTAGGAAAGTTTGTCCTTCCAGATTGGAAGTCGTCGGTAGAATGATCGAAGCTCTGTTATTGCGTCATGTGGTTTTTTTTTGGGGGGACAGCGACCTCTTATGGGAGAAGCATAAAACGATATAAAATTCGTCTGCAATTAATGAACGGCGCTTGGAAGGAATGGATTTAAAGAAATGTGAGAAGTGGGAAAAAAAAAAAAAAAAGGATATTTTTCCTCTCCCTTCTTCTCTCTCCTTCCCCCCCCCCTTTTTTTTTCCCCCCCTTTTTTCCTTACCCCTGTTTTGTCCTTTCCCTTCCTTATTTGTTTTTAGGATATCTTTACAATCCGTATTGAAGGATATTAGTTGTAGAGAGGTCCTGGTTGTAACTTTTTTGGAGTCGGATCATACCGGATTCATAGAATTCGCGTAAATATTTATTGGAACGAATCCCTAATATTTGGGTATTTTCTATGTCCAGGACATGGCCCGTATCGCGGCAGTGACGAGCTGTTTTATAAGCGAAGTTAAGGTTTTTAACAGCAGTAGTATGCTCTTTAAGGCGCGCACTTAGCTGCCTTTTTGAATTACCTATGTAAAGACAACTCTGGTGGTTATGATTTGGGGCTTTGCATTTAATACCATATATTGCACCTTGTGTCTTCATTTTCAGATCATAATTAGGAAGTTGATTTTTCCTGTTTAGGAACATACCTAATGTATTAGAAGGCTTACATGCTATACCAATATTGACAGTGTTTAGAGTGGGTTGAATCCATTTAATAAGGGCCTTGTCATATGTAAGGGACACAAACTTTTTTAGGTTAGTATTTCTGTTTTGAAATGTTACCTCCTGTGAGGCACGTTTTTTAGTGCCGTTTCTATGATAAAAGTCTCGGAAGAAACGGTTTAAAACATGATCCGGGAATCCGTTAGCACCAAAAATGCGTTTTATCTCATGAATTTCGGAATTGAAAAGTTTATTTGTTATTTTCTATTGTCTTGTTTTTTTTTAATTTAAATAATTAAAAATAATAATTAAAAATAATTTAAATAATTCAACTAATAACTTATTTATGAAATTTACAGAAACTAGTTTGTTGGTTGTAGTTACTTACTGCCTTTCCAAATATTAGTGAAATTTCTTTCATTGTGGCTGAGAAAACAAAAACTTTCTAGTAAATCAGAGGTAAAAATAAATAAATCAATAGTTAATTTTCACTAATGGAATCTCCAATGTATGACTGAACTTTAATTTAAAATGAAAATCGCAAGTAAAAAAAAAAGAAAACACGCTAGATTCATATCTGTTTTTCCGACTTTGAAAACATCTCATTTATCTAAATTTGTAATCGACACGATAATTGGTATGAAATGGGAATAAGACGACAAGATTATCTCGATTACTAATTGGCATCCGTGGCTAAAAATAGAAATAGAAAAAAAAAGAGGAGAAATGACCTTCAGCCTTATGAAAACTTAGGATACACGTTGATCAAAAGCTACTGAACATTTTTTTCAGTATTTCTATATGTGTTGTCGTGGTAAAATGTCTACCTTTTAATGGCAAAAAACTTATTTTGCAAAAAAACCAAAAAAAAACTTTCAGAAGATTATCTGTAAAATAAGAACAATTAAGTTTAACTTTAATTAAAATGAATAATTAATAAGATAACAATTATCGGAAATAGAGTGATCTAACCAATATTTGGATTTTCTAGTGTCAGATTTGCAGTTGCTATGCTCCACCGAGAAACAGATCACAACAAAACTTAAAACAACCTCATTAAGAAAAAGTAAAACTGTCATTAAACGCAAAGTGAGTAGTTTGTATTTTTAGTATTTGGTTAGTCTTGCCATTTTTTTCTTAATTATTGCTTTATTTATTTACATCAGTCATCAATTCTAGCATTTCGTGTGATAGATGTATTCCTATTTCTGTTCAGAACGATACAGTCAGCGCCAGAGGCGTCGCGTGGGCGGGGCGACCGGGGCGATTGCCCTGGGCGCCGCGGCAACGGCAAAAATAAAAAAAATTGGAAATTCCTTTTTTTTTTTTTTGGTTGTTGAATTGGAAATTCCTGGGCGCCGCGGGGCCAAGGGGGGCGCCGCGGCCAGGGGAGCGCCGCGGCATAGCAAAATAAAAAAATTTGGAAATTCCGTTTGTTTTTTTTTGGTTGTTGAATTGGAAATTCCTGTGCGCCGCGGTGCCAAAGGGGTCGCTGCGGCCAAGGGAGCGCCGAGGCATGGCAAAATAAAAAAAATTTGGAAATTCCGTTTTTTTTTGTGTTTTTTTTTTTATTGTAGATTTTTGGGATGGGGGGGGGGGGGCGCAAATATCAAGTGTAGAGCGCCTGACGAAATCTTGCCCCGGGCGCCAACAAAACACGCGACGGCCCTGGTCAGCGCAGCCATCTTGCTGCTTTCTACTGTTTTCTGTTTCACCTTTGGAATTATAAAATATTACTGTAATACAAGCTACAAGGGAATGACGTTATTTTTTTTTTCTTATTAAATTGTACTTGCAGAAACTGCTTAATGTGAGATTTAATTTTAAACAAAAATAGACAAAATTAAAAAAGATAAATATACATTCAAAGTCTGTACCTTAACGATAGAAATTATGTTAGAAAACCTAAGATATTTTACAGATACAGTAATGGTACTTCTGCAGTACAATTAAAAATCTTAATTTATAACATTTGATGTAAAATAAATGAAGAAATAAATCCTTCTTCTAAAAAAAAAATACTCGTCTTTTCTTTTACGTTTAACCTAACGTCATAAATACAGTTTCAGAATTTAAATCATTTTTAAATTGATCGTGACATTTCATTAGGTTTCAGCTTTCGCCGTATTAGCGCCAAGACTGTCTGTTGCCAGTAGCTTCGATGAAATTTCTGCGAAACAAGGAGGAGCGGGAGCTTTCTTTTTTTTATTCTTTCTCCCCATCTCATCTGCTTTCGTTGTTTTATTAGGAAAAGGAAATCATCGGAATTGATGCCGTTACTTCAGAGTAAGCGGCTGAAATCGGACGCCGTTGCAATAAAGCGTTCTCAGTTTGATTTAAATGAGAAACGGTCCAATGCAGTTTACAACATCAATTTCTCTCATTAATTTACGATATTGCTTTGTCATAATCTAAGCCAGGAATAAATCTCAGCGAATCAGCTTTCGAACCGGTGCTCGTCGCATTCCCCATCACAACTATAATCACATCGTTATTATACAACTAAGAAGAGTGTTCTTAAAGAAAAAAAAAGCATAAGAAAGATTGAATAATGATCTCTATTATAACCTTCGGTTTGGGAATTGTGATTAGGATAATCCACAATAATCCCTACCTCAATAAATAAAATAATTGGAGATACATTTATCTTCGAGTGCTAATTTCTTTTGCACTGCCGGTAAGGTGAATTATTAAATAAGGTCTCCCCTTTTTTTAAGATGTTGGGTTATGAAAGAATTTCTTTTTTATCGAAAAAAGTTCACCATTAATCATTCGGAAGAAATTCATTACTTGGCGAATTCAATATTGAAGTTTTTTTCAATTTATAACAGTGTCATTACTTTAATTTCTATTCCTACATTAATGGATATAGATTTTTCTGAACCTTAATTGGCGCCATTTATAATTGGTGACAATAGTTTGAATTAAAAATAATGATTCTATTTTGATATTCGCAAATAAAACCCTCTTTCACAAATGGAAGACTACCAAAGAAAAAAAATCACCAAAGAAATAATTTACTATAAACTTATAGTTTAAAAAAAAAAAAAAAAAAAAAAAAAACATTTAAAAGGAAAAACATCTAAAAAAAGACTCATTTAAAATTATATAAATTATTATATTATAAATACATGCATGGAGCCTATTTCAAGCATATAAGAATGGCTTTTCTTCAGCCTGAATGATTCTAACATATCTATTTGTTTGTTTGTTTCTTAACAAAAATCAACCAATCCCCTACAATAATCAAATGTATCTTAACGAGTCAATCGCTAGTAGCAACATCAACGGTGAAAAGGAAAACTAAACATGGTTACGGTTACTTTGTCGGTAATGATGCCATCTGCTGAGAAGTGTCGTCGTTATTTATGCAGCTATACGTGATACATTCTGGTATCCTATATAGATGTTGTTTCATATGGGATGGGAAATTAATCTTGGTCTTCCGCTTTCATACTATTAGTTGAAAGAAGTGAAATTCTCTCCAATCTGCTTTCCACAGACTTCTTTAATCTTCTTCATAAACTGTTCCAAGTTGTATGTTTGTGTGCCTTTTCTGAATTAAGGATAAAGCGAATGCCTGGTGGCATGGAAGCTGAAAAAAGCTGATTATCTTTTCTGGATATTTGTGCTTCAAATTGATTCAGAAAGGCAATTTAATTTATACATGTGCTGCTTTTATCATGTTTTTGGTTTTCATAGAATATAAATAATAAAATAAAACAATGAAATTTCCAATATCTGAGAACAGGTAATACTCCTCGTCAATAAGAAAACATGAGGACTTTCAATGTCTTTCCACATTGTGTTAAAGTAAGAACAAGAGTGGAACCTCCAAGATTAAAAGCAAGAAATAAAAAACACATTAAAAAGAAAAGAATAGAAAACCATGGACCAGACTTCGCTGGCCGCAAATGGATTTTCTGTAGGCATCAAATTAATCGCCTAAAAATTATTAAACACATTAAAAGGAGAGGACTTAGTGTTTTATTAGTGCAAAGCTTCATTCCCAAACAGCTGTTTCACGCTATTATGGCGATCATCAGTGGGAAGCAGAGCTTTCCACATTGTGCCATGAAGAAAAATGAAGAAGTCTTCCATTATTTCGGTTGTAATATTAAGTCTGACGCTTTTCGCAATTTAAATATCACTCTGAGTCTTCGTTTAAAAAGTTTAAAGTCTTCGTTTAAAAGAACATTTAAGTACTCTGTAATTCAAGGCAAAGGTCAGTAGTAGCTAATAGGTATCTCCCAATCTTATGAAGTCTAGAAATATCTCTAAAGTACCTGAATATTAACTTTGAATGTATTCAGTATATTTTATTTGAACTGCTATCATGCAAATACCTGTAATCAATTCATCCTCACAAAATATTTAGGTTAAGTTACTTCAAACAAGTAGGAAAAAGTATTTTCGATTTCACTTTTTAGGTGTCGTATTTTCTGCCTTTAAATCTTGGTGCTTGGTACCATAATAAAGCAAAAAAATGTCATAATAACAATAATAACAATAATTTTTGTATTCCTCGAGTCACTACAAACGTCAATTTTAAAATTTTCAGTAAGGGTTTTATTGTTAATTTTTTTATTTTTACAGAAGTCAACGAAATTAATTAGTTATGTATATGTTACTTAATGTCTCCAAATCTTTAGACGTTGCATTTTTTTACCTTTTTTTCATTATTTGTAATCTTTGTATTTAAATTATAATTGTAGTGCGTTTTTAATCCCTTTTTATTCTTTTATAAAATTTATTCCACTTCAAAGTTTCTACCAAAAAAATCGGTTGGAAAATTTTCATTTTAGTTTGAAGAGACTGTTTTAACACTGATGTACTTATTAAACCAATGATGAATGTTTCAAATTGTCACGACGAATTCATTTCCCTTTAAAAGTGCCCTCTGGGCATGTTTATTTTTGATTCAGCAACAGCAGGCTTACATTTGACATTTCAGTTATCTGTTGGTAATACACGTTAGAAGAAGTTCTCTGAACTCCACATGAACAGGTTAGCGTGAATAAAAATGCCTGAACTTTTACTTTTGAGTTTGAAAAGCGTATTTGACTCTGCAGAATCAATCCTCTAGGTAGTATGTTCGTGACTTCAACGCCTGAAGAGACAGTTGATGGAACGCCTAACGGATCATTCCCAGGAGTCTTTGCGAATGCAAAATTTGGTTTCCTGATAAATTGGTAGTCCTACCGAAACGATTAAAGGCGACAGCAGTGTTCACTGGGGCATAATTTAGTGTGATTCCATCAGAGTCATCAGAAACATGACCAGTGGGCCATTTAGTTCCTTTAAGTTGGACAACTTCCTTGATGTTTTGTATTGATAGCACGGTAATACTGAAGCAGAGATACTAATCTGACAATACTGACATCAGAGATACTAATCATCTTAGCATACTCAAGTTAATTTAAAACTATTAAATGCCAAATATATTACCGCACTCATTTATTAATTAATATTGATTTTATTAACACCCGATTCGTCGTTAATTATTAAGCTTAGTCCTTATTAGTTTTTGGAATTAATTATCATGATGTTGCGTTTGTCGAATTTATAAAGCAAACCCCTTTAAAGAACTCTTTAATCTCTTAAACTTATTACGAAAAATTTATAAATCTACGGTAAACACAAGAAATTAATATTTATGTAAAGAAGAAATAGATGATGTATCATTAGTAACTTCAAATCCTTTGTAAAACAATTTAATTTACCAAATTGTCTAACATAAATTCTTTTTCGGTGTGGATTTATTTTTTTACTCCAAATTAAAAGTGGTTATTGTAGGCTGTTATATGTTTGGTGTCAGTTTTACAAGATCTTTAACAACCATCAAAGATAAAAGTTCTTATAATTTTTAGAAAATTGTAAGTGTCTATGTCTGTCAGTAATCAACATAAGCAAAACCTACTTTTCGTATCAAGCTGAAACTTTATGGAACAGTTAGGTTGCGGAACATAAGATTCCTTTTGCTTTTGGTACTAACCCGAGTTAAAGGTATTGAGCTAAGAATCAAAATTAAAAACTGTTAAATTGTTTTATTTTAAACGCAATCATCACTACTAATCAAAAAATAATTATTACAAACAATTAAAACTTTAATGGTTAAAAGTTGTTACTATACTCTCTTCTATTATCTCCCCTGATAAGGGAGAAATTGCTTTTCGTGTGATCTTCGGGGCCTTATATCTGAGTTTTAAGCGTTGCTATTGCTATAAATGACATTCATGTTTGTAAAAAGTTAAAGCTTTCGACTGAACAATAACGGAAAAAAACTTACGGATGTCTTTATTCCGTAATGGATTGAAAATGGTTCCAAATTATGATGTAATAAGCTGTAATTGTTTAGTAACAAATTTAGATTGTTTATTTTGATAAATTATTGTATTTTTGGTATTTTTGATAAAATACTGTATTTTTGGAACTTGTCAAACAGTTATTGAACACATCACCACAACTCTTACTTCAACATAAAAATTAGAAGAGGTTTTATGCCATCGGAAATTACTAAGACATCAACGGTTAAAGAAGTCTGTCCATAACGATATTAATAAATGTTCTATCGTTCAGTTTATTCAGTTATGCAGATGTTTCAATCTTTTGTTATCATAAATGACAGCAACTTTCAACTTATCTGATTGCTAGAATCTTTAAATTAGAATTTATAAAAATCGATTCTTTCTTGAACTGTTAATTCCTATATCTATTAATTTCGTTATAAAATTTCTCTTTTATTTAAGGTGTCACTTGTAGCTATCCTGATGCTGCTGCTGAAAGATTGTATTTAATACATCACCATAAAGAGAAGAAGCCTTTATTTATTAAATGTTATAGAAGACTGCAAAATAATTTAAGAAAGGTTACCGGAAATACCTAAAAATTAAAAGGAGATTTCCTGAATTTTAAATTTTATTTTTAAAGTTTTATATTTTATCGAAACCCAGCATAAGGAAGTAGATTTCCCACATGAGCATATTCCCATACTAATAAAAGCAATAGATGAAAAACATTTGATACATTTAGAAAAATATTGAATAAACATTAAATTGCTTAACTTGA
The DNA here is from genome assembly GCA_023159025.1 of Thereuonema tuberculata. NCBI lineage: Eukaryota > Metazoa > Arthropoda > Chilopoda > Scutigeromorpha > Scutigeridae > Thereuonema > Thereuonema tuberculata. The sequence goes on along the minus strand of JAFIDM010005346.1, from coordinate 32,917,600 downwards.
ATTGCTTAAACAGCACTTGAATAAAAAGAGAAATTGCCTTTATGATTAGATTATGGAAAGGAGTTGGGAACGGCCGTTTCGTCCTTCTACGGACTCATCAGCAGCCGGAAAGGCATATTTACAGCACGTTAAATTTCTTTGCTTTTTACCTTGCTTATTTTACTTGAATCGAAAGCTACTTGCTAATAACTTCATGGCCCTAAAATATAGGCTGAAAATTCACAAAATCAAAAGAGAGCCTATAGTGGTTTGTCTCATACTATCTGCGAAGTTTTCTAACTTTATTAGCCCAACTTTCCCCAATAAATTTTCATCTTTAGCTCTATTTGAACTTATTTTTAAACCAACCTCTGATTTAATCTTGCTAGCAGACCTAAAAATTTTGTAATTTATTCTAAGAACATATTAATCTGCAAAAAAAAGCAAGTATTTATGAGATGCAAGATATATTTGACAGGATAGGGATTATGAAAATTTAATATTTGGCAGTTACATTGATGCGATTCAACAAATAATACTTCTGGATTTGAAAGTAAATGGTTGTTCCTCATAATCTTGGAACGTCTTCAACTTGGACGCAATTCCAAACTACGATTCACCATGTAAAAAGCATTGGCTAGTTTGGTATAGATTTAAAAGTTCAAAAATAAATCTTCTTCTATCGAGCAAATTGTAATGCAAATGATGAAATCATTTGTCTGGGCAATATTTAATCAATGTCACACAAAATAACGACAGAGATTAATTGTTTACTATAAATATGAAAAAAATCTAACTGATTTTGACTCTAAAAGTAAGAGTATATTAATATTGCTTTGTGAACAAAATTGAATAAAGTTGAAATCAAGCAGAATAATTTTGACGTTAAAACAAAAATATTAGCACGATAATCATCATTCATTATAGACTTAGTATCATGGCTAATAAATAAGCAACAGTGGCAGGCGATAAACATTATTAACTCTCTCTTTCTTCAATAATTTACGTTGAATTGCCAATGGAGAAACTTCCCTCCATCTTTCTTGTGGTCGAATTATAGTTTGAACGCTGTCAGTGAGAAAGGAAATTTGATTTTCGAGAGTCTTGATGATGGTATTATTCAGTCACTGAAGGTAGCACAAAATTATTCGCCACTTCATAGAGGAAATGACATCTGGAGAATCCTTGGCTGTCCTTGAGGTTTTTCAAAGGGTTTTGCTCACCTCCTTTTGTTGCCACAAGGATATTGCCGCAGGATTGCTATCGCGAATCAACCCGAAAATTTACGAAAAGTGGAGATCCCAATTCAATTGTTGTTTCTCGTCATTCTATCTTTTGTAAGCTTTGCTGTTGCTGATTGAAACGGAAACTACGTCTCAAAATCTTGTATATTACAATCAAAATACATTTACAGAGAAATCATATATAAAAACAAAATTACACAACAGTCAAGAATTACCGGTAAAGCACTTTACCAAACGTAAAGATACAAACGAAGCAGTAACTAATTGCAAGCTAAGATCATAATTGCAAATTACAGCAATGGAAAGAATTATATTTAGCTTCAACGTTGATTCCCCACATTGCTTTTCTGGTTTTCATTCTGTTTTCGTTAGAAAACTTTATTTTCTTGATATTCTCATATCCATTTCACAGATAAGTTAAACTTCTAAAAAGGTTTCTATTAGAAACGAGCATTAGAGTTTTTGAAAAACCATTAATGACTTAAACAAGATCAATAGCACGATTGTGTAGATCAGTGCTTCTCAACCTTTTTTACTTCGATACGCACTTATAAATTCGCTAAAATCCTGTGGTATATCAAAATGTTATTCCAAAATCCCAAGTCGCACCAAAGTCAAAATCAAAATTTTGATTTCTTTGCACATGTAATAGAATCTTTGGTAAAAAAACCCGCAACATGATTAACTCATAATTGTTAGTCTGAAATTTGTTTTAGCTAATCTGAATATACATTGATACTTTACAAACTTCATTGTTAAAAAGATACAGAATGTAGTTTATATTACTGTTTCCCAAATTATTTGACATCTTGTATTAGTGTATTGTAAATAATTTTGGATGCGTGGAGCTAAAAATTAATTACAGACGCAGTCTCAGAATTTTCTTACGGCACATCAAGGGTATTTTCACAGCATATAAATGTGTCGCGGCACACTGGTTAAGATGCTCTGGCGTAGGTATTCTCATTTTTTAAGTAAATATTTTATAGTTTTATTAATAAACAGTGTTTCCAAATATATATGGCCGAATGTTCAAAAAATATCATTGGAATTGCAATTTTTTATTGAAATTAAAGATAATTAATTCATATAAAATAAAAAAACACCATATCTCCATAACATGTAGTTTATTTAAAAACTTTTCGGAATTTTCGGGATGATAATACGCCATCCCTTCTTCAAGCGAAATGAACAATAAATTAGTTCTTTGGAATAACCAAAAATACAAACTAGTGATAAACATGAACACACGTTGAAACAATTCACAATTGTTTTTACAATATGAAATAGTAATTATGCTTTTTCATTATTTACAATTTTTGAAAAATATTTATTGTTAAATATTTTAAAACAAATAATGAAAAAGCATAATTGCTATTTCATATTGAAAAAACAATTATGAATTGTTTCAACGTGTGTTCATGTTTATCACTAGTTTGTATTTTTGGTTATTCCAAAGAACTAATTTATTGTTCATTTCGCTTGAAGAAGGGATAGCGTATTATCATCCCGAAAATTCCGAAAAGTTTTTAAATAAACTACATGTTATGGAGATATGGTGTTTTTTTGTTCAATAAACAAAGATGAAAAGGAAGAAGTTAAAAGAAGAATTTTCAAATTTTCAAATCACATTAAGTGTTTATCTTTTCACTCGTACTGCAAATTCAGGACGAATATTCGGCTAGTTGTTAAGTAATGGTTGTCATATATTAAAGTTTTAATAATATAATAGAAATTAACAATATGTTGGAGAAAGCAAAATCTGCGTGATATCTTTTTTATTTTCTCTATGATAAAATGTTTAAGAATCTTTTTTCTTCATTAATTACAGGTATTTTAAACATAATCAAAAAGTGAATTGAAAATCACTAACGAAAATCTTTGAAAAATTTATAATTATAATTTTGGAAATCTAATATTTTTAAAATAGATCTGGTACGTAGACCATTATTTAAAATATATATATATATATATATATATATGTATTAAGATGGCCAATTTAAATACTATCATAAAAGGTAAGTTATTCAATGAAAAAGATGAACATCTCTTTTTTCTATTAAATAAACTATTAATTTGAGGTACACTTTGCCGTTTGTTGTTACTGTTATATAATCTATACAGGTCAATGAGTTCCTTTAACATCTAACAGAGTAAAACGATTCGCAATTTTACGGCTTCTGCTCTTGGAACTATCTTACGAGGGCTTTCTTTTTCTTTAGTTGCAGCAGACAAGAGGATTCGGTGAAGATCGATCGATTGTATGACGTAGCCTATTAGGGACTTAGCTTCATCCTCCCACAATTCAAGCGCAGCTCAAAAGAAGCTTTGGACCTCAATCTAAACATAGTTGAAATAATAAGCGATTGTATTTGAGCCGGATTATATTATTTTCTTATTCTCCCACTGTATTGAACGCAAAGGCAAGGCTGATTGCGGGAAAACCTGAACGCCATCTTGCTAAGAAGTATGACCTCAGTCTCACTTAAAAGAACTCTTAAAAAGCATTAGGCTTTTGGTAATAACAAATTTAATTCAAATGCACTCCGAGAGAAAATTCCGCTACACATTGACTGGGAAGACTCATGATCTGTCGTAGCTTTTACTTTTACTAAAAACTTAAATCATTCTACTCCTTTCATTTCTAAAATATGAAATTACATTTACGACGCATTTGAGATAAAACATATTCCGTACTCTGAAAAAAAAAATCTGATATTCTTAAGTTAATGTCAATTTTTTTTATTAAAGTTTAATTAAATTAAAACAATAACTTCTACTTCTATACGTCTATTTATTTCATCATATTAAATTATCAAATGCTTTAAGTTAGATTAGTTTAAAATATTATGAAACGATTGTTAGCTGATTAACCTTTTATGTAAATCTTCTTAAATGTGGTATTTAAAACTTCGGTATTACCGTACTTTATGGAAGGGAAGCTGAAATCTAAGGCATCTGTCACTACGTCATGATATTTCAAAAGGTTTAATAATATTTGCAACGATTTAAAACTATAAGAAATTATAAAAAGGGTTGTTACAGTAACTAAAATTGTTCATATTAAATTAATTGTTAAAAAAGTAGATTCAATAATTCTAAACTAGATAATAGACTACCGAATCCGAATATAGTTCTTCGTAATAAAGAGATCTTACTATAGTATTTTCTTTTTTAATATTCTATATTTTTCTATAATCTGTGCGTCTCTCTATCGTTTTGTATTTCTACATCTTGACGCTTAAAGATCACTGTTATCTTTCAAACTTAGTACGATGCCTATTCATGTAAAAATGTAAATACGTTATTTAGTCTCCACTTTTGACATCCAGTCCTCAAAATTGACTCCCCAGTGCCACGAACTCCTTTCCTGCTTATATAACCCAGTGATTCTATAAATATTAACGCAATGTAAAATTTAACATTGATTATATCTCATAGTGATTTTGAAGATACCTCTTGTGTAAGAATATCAACATGGTCTCCATTTATTTGTAGTCAATAAGAATAAGATGAATGAGATAGCTTCAGTAGAACCTATCAGAAGCAGTCACAATCAGAAAACTACAAACCGTTTCTACGCACAATGATTGTTGTTGCCACAACAGCCGTGGGAAAATGATACGTTTGTTTGGAATAGATGGATCGGAATCGGTATTTCCAGTTGACTTCATCTCATCGTGTGGTATAGTTACATTTCGACCGAAGTGTTCAGGGATAAACTGATGTAGCTGCTATTTGTATGAACTAATGCAGATTTTCCAATAAACGTTATAACTTCAAATAACTATGTATCTCAAAATCGGTTAGTCAAGTAATGCTACTGCTTTTTATAAGGCAAACCAATGGCAATCCTATAACCGTGTCGAACAATAAGTCATGGTCAACACTGTGCAGTTGGAAGGGGACATGTAATAATAAATTGAACAAAACTACTGGAATTTAATTATAAATCTTGCAAAATTTCTAATTGAAGCTAAATAACCTCCAATTGCGATTGCCATTCACTGTGCAGGAAATTCACATTTCAAATTTGACATTTTTCTTTTTTTTGACGTTTTTGGGTACATTCGTATTAAAACTCCACATCAGGCTTTGAAATGTGATTTGTAATAAATGTATGGATAAATATCCCTACTGCAGAAAATGGCAACTTGAATCAGTAGTAAAAGCATCTGAGAATTAAAATCTCGAACTAAATTACGAATACCTTCATTATTTTCTGATGCTTTTATATTCAAAGTTGGATACTGATAAATCAATAACTTCTTAGGACATCAAAATTGGGAGGTACCAATTTTGTAAATAGTAAAATTCCACACAGAAATTTAATTGAAATTTAAATCTAGATAACATTGATAGTAAGCTGTTTAATTCTCAATTTCAGGTTTGTTATATTTTCATATCTTGAATTTTCTGTTCTATTGAATAAATGCAATTTTTTTAGTTAGTGAAGATCAATTTTTACATTGGAATACTGGCTTTCCTTGTCCAAACATCTTAGCGCTGACTCTCAGGGATTTCTTTACGGCTTAGTGCACTTTTTAAGTTTTTTTTATAATAATGTATTTTAAAGTAACTTAAAGGCTACTTTTATAAATTAGCAGGAGATTTAGAAGAACATTAATTTGGTATTTCTCTATTTTTACCTGTTGGAAAATAGAGAAAAAAGAAAATAGAGAAGAATGTTGTTAATGAGGAAAAAAATCATTGCGGTAACATTTGTTGCGGTAATAGATAACGGAAATAACATAAATCAACTTAACTGCTCTTGTTTCAATTATGCAAGAGTTTAAAGAAAATTTTTCGTATGTGAATCTCGAATTTACAATCTGAAAAACATAATAATTATTTAAGTGGTAAATAAAAATATACTAAAATATTAAAATTACTAATACTCCATTATATGAATTTTTCAAAAAACAATTATAAATTTGTTTATATTTTGTTTTGAAAATAAAAATCAATATGTTAAGGTAAAGCTACATTTACGTAAGTTTTCGGAATAAAGTTATAACTTTTCTAAATTATAATATAAGCATTTTTCATGCCTTTTTTAAAAAAAAAAAAAATAACCCAAAGGTTCTGCAAAAATTTCTCCCAAGGAATTTCTGACTTGATTTTCAAATTTATGTGATGTCAATTGAGACGTAAAGCCGTTCCCACTCCAAAGCCGTTAACTTTACAGCTGTACATAAAATTCGAATCGAAAGTGCACTAACTGTTCTTGTGATCTGCACAAGTGTAACTGATAATTCATTGGTAAATTTTAATGCTCGTAATCACTTCACTAAATTACCTGAGTTTCTATCAGAAGAGAACAATCTCTTGGAAGCTCAGACGGCTATAAACAATACAGCAATATTTCTAAAGTGACAATTATATACATTATATTCTATTTTATTTTTGCTTTAATTATACTGGATGCCATTTATTAGTAGTTAAAAGTTCCGAAGTTTGGCCAATGCTATTTCGCAAGTCATATCAATCCCTAACTATTCGTGGAATCTTTCAAATAGACATGTTACTACTGAAATTTTATGTCCCTAAAAAACATGGAGACTTAACGAACGTGACTTTTAGTGTTTCAGAGAAAAGAACTTTGATAGACTAGCATCTGACTAAACAGAAAGAAATGAAGGAGGATCATATTCAAATTTGTTATGGGATAAATTATGAGTTACAAAAACATCCTAATCAGCAGTCATCTTAATCGTTCTGACGATTTTAATTTCTGGGTGGTATACCTAATCTATGCTCGTAAATTAGATTTTGCAAAAATATATCTTCAATCCTTCCACTTTTACGTTGGTGAGTCGAGAGTGATTATCCTTAAATGAACCATCGTGGACAACTCACTGTAAAGCTGAAAGAAATTTTGTACAAAACTAGACCATCCACTGTCTCCCCCTTGTAAGTATGAGGTAATCCAAGAAGAATCGATTCCAAGCGGTTATGGCAGAAAGTGATATTTTTATTCCTTTTTGAATGAACTCATTATTTGATAGCGCGAAATAATAGAATAAAAGTAGGATTGGATATTGGGGGACCAGCAGTTGTCCAATGGCTAGCGTTCCTTGCGACGAGGGCGAAGGTCCTCGGTTCTTGCATGGCGAAAAAAAAATAAAATAAAAGAAAATTTTATATTCTGACTTTCTCAACAAGGGAAACTATAATTGACAATTTCGCCGGACAGACAGAGAAATAAAAGATTTTAGTAATATAAACTGTTGAGCTTGAAAAATATGTTTAGTGCAAACTATTCAATTTCTTCAATGTAGAAACTTATTAGCACTTGATAAACTTAATCTAATCACTATACTCATTGAATTAGTAAGATTAATTCTTATTTGGGAAATAAGTATTTCTCGGTCATCGCCTTCTCAATTCCTATCACTTAGAGAGGGGAATATAATTTAAATATATGAAAAATGCTTTGCCAGTTTATTAGATTGATTTACTTAAAAATGATTATGACGACAGTACATAATCACCTGCAACTCAGTAATAAAAACCATCACAATTGTGACCTATGAAATTGTTTTATAATGAGCAAGAGTCGAATGAAAGCAAAGGAAAATTGAAGGTTAGATAAAAAAAAAATTGCCGTTGACAAACGAGGAACTGGTGTCGGCAACTGAATTACATCATTTGAAATTGGGCCGAAGATGCACTTGGGAGGATGAGGAACTTTCTTAAAAATAATCAACATACTTAATATCGCACCGTGAAAAATTAAAAAAAAAAACATTCTCTAATGAAAAGGCTTAATGATATTTTGAACTGATCAACAACGACAGATATAATTCAATCGACTTCAAAGTGATGGAAAGGACTTTTTAATTCACTTAATTCAACAATTTCATTTAATTATAAGTAGTTGATTGAAAAGTTAATTATCACATTAGGTCCTCAATTCTTTGAAGGTGTTTCGATTCCTCAAGATGTTGAATGACAGAAAGAGATAATGCTAAGAAATTATTTTGGGGGCTCTTATAACATACAGTGAAAATAAAGCTTAACGTCCGGCGAAATAAGTAACAAAGTAAAAGAAAATCCGCTCCTGAATAAGAGAAAAAAAGAAGAAATTGCCTTTCTGATTTTAGATT